>OX155900.1:43090812-43690812 GCA_944588485.1 Phosphuga atrata
AGACCAGACAAGACTAGACAGACAAGACTAGACAGACAAGACTAGACAGACAAGACTAGACAGACAAGACTAGACAGACAAGACTAGACAGACAAGACTAGACAGACAAGACTAGACAGACAAGACTAGACAGACAAGACTAGACAGACAAGACTAGACAGACAAGACTAGACAGACAAGACTAGACAGACAAGACTAGACAGACAAGACTAGACAGACAAGACTAGACAGACAAGACTAGACAGACAAGACTAGACAGACAAGACTAGACAGACAAGACTAGACAGACAAGACTAGACAGACAAGACTAGACAGACAAGACTAGACAGACAAGACTAGACAGACAAGACTAGACAGACAAGACTAGACAGACAAGACTAGACAGACAAGACTAGACAGACAAGACTAGACAGACAAGACTAAGACAAGACTAGACAGACAAGACTAGACAGACAAGACTAGACAGACAAGACTAGACAGACAAGACTAGACAGACAAGACTAGACAGACAGGACTAGACAGACAAGACTAGACAGACAAGACTAGACAGACAAGACTAGACAGACAAGACTAGACAGACAAGACTAGACAGACAAGACTAGACAGACAAGACTAGACAGACAAGACTAGACAGACAAGACTAGACAGACAAGACTAGACAGACAAGACTAGACAGACAAGACTAGACAGACAAGACTAGACAGACAAGACTAGACAGACAAGACTAGACAGACAAGACTAGACAGACAAGACTAGACAGACAAGACTAGACAGACAAGACTAGACAGACAAGACTAGACAGACAAGACTAGACAGACAAGACTAGACAGACAAGACTAGACAGACAAGACTAGACAGACAAGACTAGACAGACAAGACTAGACAGACAAGACTAGACAGACAAGACTAGACAGACAAGACTAGACAGACAAGACTAGACAGACAAGACTAGACAGACAAGACTAGACAGACAAGACTAGACAGACAAGACTAGACAGACAAGACTAGACAGACAAGACTAGACAGACAAGACTAGACAGACAAGACTAGACAGACAAGACTAGACAGACAAGACTAGACAGACAAGACTAGACAGACAAGACTAGACAGACAAGACTAGACAGACAAGACTAGACAGACAAGACTAGACAGACAAGACTAGACAGACAAGACTAGACAGACAAGACTAGACAGACAAGACTAGACAGACAAGACTAGACAGACAAGACTAGACAGACAAGACTAGACAGACAAGACTAGACAGACAAGACTAGACAGACAAGACTAGACAGACAAGACTAGACAGACAAGACTAGACAGACAAGACTAGACAGACAAGACTAGACAGACAAGACTAGACAGACAAGACTAGACAGACAAGACTAGACAGACAAGACTAGACAGACAAGACTAGACAGACAAGACTAGACAGACAAGACTAGACAGACAAGACTAGACAGACAAGACTAGACAGACAAGACTAGACAGACAAGACTAGACAGACAAGACTAGACAGACAAGACTAGACAGACAAGACTAGACAGACAAGACTAGACAGACAAGACTAGACAGACAAGACTAGACAGACAAGACTAGACAGACAAGACTAGACAGACAAGACTAGACAGACAAGACTAGACAGACAAGACTAGACAGACAAGACTAGACAGACAAGACTAGACAGACAAGACTAGACAGACAAGACTAGACAGACAAGACTAGACAGACAAGACTAGACAGACAAGACTAGACAGACAAGACTAGACAGACAAGACTAGACAGACAAGACTAGACAGACAAGACTAGACAGACAAGACTAGACAGACAAGACTAGACAGACAAGACTAGACCGACAAGACTAGACAGACAAGACTAGACAGACAAGACTAGACAGACAAGACTAGACAGACAAGACTAGACAGACAAGACTAGACAGACAAGACTAGACAGACAAGACTAGACAGACAAGACTAGACAGACAAGACTAGACAGACAAGACTATACAGACAAGACTAGACAGACAAGACTAGACAGACAAGACTAGACAGACAAGACTAGACAGACAAGACTAGACAGACAAGACTAGACAGACAAGACTAGACAGACAAGACTAGACAGACAAGACTAGACAGACAAGACTAGACAGACAAGACTAGACAGATAAGACTAGACAGACAGGACTAGACAGGCAAGACTAGACAGACAAGACTAGACAGACAAGACTAGACAGACAAGACTAGACAGACAAGACTAGACAGACAAGACTAGACAGACAAGACTAGACAGACAAGACTAGACAGACAAGACTAGACAGACAAGACTAGACAGACAAGACTAGACAGACAAGACTAGACAGACAAGACTAGACAGACAAGACTAGACAGACAAGACTAGACAGACAAGACTAGACAGACAAGACTAGACAGACAAGACTAGACAGACAAGACTAGACAGACAAGACTAGACAGACAAGACTAGACAGACAAGACTAGACAGACAAGACTAGACAGACAAGACTAGACAGACAAGACAGAAGACTAGACAGACAAGACTAGACAGACAAGACTAGACAGACAAGACTAGACAGACAAGACTAGACAAGACTAGACAGACAAGACTAGACAGACAAGACTAGACAGACAAGACTAGACAGACAAGACTAGACAGACAAGACTAGACAGACAAGACTAGACAGACAAGACTAGACAGACAAGACTAGACAGACAAGACTAGACAGACAAGACTAGACAGACAAGACTAGACAGACAAGACTAGACAGACAAGACTAGACAGACAAGACTAGACAGACAAGACTAGACAGACAAGACTAGACAGACAAGACTAGACAGACAAGACTAGCAAGACATGACTAGACAGACAAGACTAGACAGACAAGAGAAGTGAACCAAGACTAGACAAGCAAGTCTAGGCAGACAAGACTAGACAGACAAAACTCGACTAGACTGATATGTACTTGTAATTCTGGTTTAATTTAATTATCACAATGATTATTTTAATTGAATAATTTAGAAATAAATTGTACTGGACATAATAATAAATGAATTGCCGTGTCGGTAACGCAGTAAGATCATCCTGCATGTAAGAATTGAAATAATTTTTTTCATTCGATTACACGAATTAGTGACATCCTGACCCAGATATAATGTTTTGTAAAATAATTCGCTTGATTGCGGACGTCAATTTACTAATTACAAACAAACTGAATTAAGTGTGCAATTATAAAACTAAACGATTCCTGAATGACTCAAGGTCTGTGAAACATTATTAGATTTGCTTTTTCGGTCGCTAGGTTTTAGATTGACCATTCTTATCTGCTTTTTCTTGACCAAGCTACTTCTCTACGTTTCTATATATCGCCCAGTCTTAATAAATAGCTCTTACTGAAATTGTGTTTAAGAAGATGTCTGTATGTCTAATTTTGTTTGTCTAGTCTTGTCTGTTTAGTCTTGTTTGCCTAGTCTAGTCTTATATGTCTAATCTTGCCTGTCTGGTCTTGTTTGTCTAGTCTTGACTGTCTAGTCTTGAATGTCCAGTCTAGTCTCTCTGGTCTTGTCTGTCTAGTTCTATCTGTCTAGTCTTTTCTAGTATGGTCTGTCTAGTCTTGTGTGTCTAGACTTTTCTGTCTAGTCTTTCCTCACCAGTCTTGTCAGTCTAGTCTTGTATGTTTAGTCTTGTCAGTCTTGTTTTGTCTGTCTAGTCTTTTCTGTCTAGTCTCGTCTGTCTATTCTTGTCCGCCCTGGTTGAAAATGCCTCCTCGGCGGGGAATCGAACCCCGGTCTGCCCCTAATCAGGTGGTTATGTTGTCCACTATACAACCAAGTAGGACAGTCTTGTCGGTCTAGTCTCGTCTGTCTAGACATGCTTGTCTAGTCTGTCTACCTAGTCTGTCTAGACATCTTCTTTCTAGTCTTCTTGTCTAGTCTTTTGTGTCTAGTATTGTCTGTCTAGTCTTCTCTGTCTAGTCTTGTCTGTCTTTCCGCCTGCAAGGATAGCCTTTAACAAAGCCAGACGCATATACCATCGCAAAGCTAAAAACACCTAGCCCAACACAACCAGTAAAAAATAAAGCAGGAGTACACAGCTGCGAAAAAGACTCTCAGAATGGAAAGCAACAAATTAGAACAAGACTACTCGCAAAACCTATCTCCCGATATCAACGCAGACACCTGGGGAATGCATTTGAAATTGAAATGAGAGGCCCGAAATTAGGGCAACAGAACTTTAAGGTGCCAATGGAAATAACACTACAGATTGCCGATGCACTGTTCCCAACCCATGAAGAACCGGTCTGGGAGCAACCAAAACTGCTGGAAATTGTGCCATTCAGTGAGTAGGAACTACGTAGAGCCAGCCAGCGCCTACGGTATTCCTCCATCAGAGATTATAAGAAACATTGTGGTAAAGTTTCCAAACTATGTTCTGGCAATAATGAACCATGTAGTCACCGAGGGAATCTTTCCAGATACATGGAAAAAAAGCTAATCTTGTATTAATTAGCAAAGGTGAAAAGCCTTCCTCGTACAGACCCCTGTGCTACTAGATGTAGCAGGAAAACTCCTAGAGAAACTACTGCTACAAGGGATAAGACAAGGATTACAGACAGGTGTGAACCTCTCAGAGGCGCAATATGGGTTCAGGGAGGGAAGTCGACAGTATGTGCTATAGATATGGTCGTCAAAGTGGCGAAAAAAGCCCAAGAAGGCTCGCAAGAATCGAAAAAGCTTTGTGCACTCATAACGCTCGACGTTAGAAATGTCTTTGAATCCGCAGCATGGCAAAACATCTTGGAGAAAATGGCAAGAAAGGGCATGCCACCGTATCTATTGCGATTAATATGGAGCTATTTGAGAAATAGAAAAGTTTTCTGCAAGCAGAAAATGCAAGAGAAGGGCGCAATGTCAGCAGTGATGTTTCACAGGGCTCGGTTCTGGGTCCGGCGCTGTGGAACATCCTGTACGATGGAGTCCTCAGCCTTAACCTGCCGGAGGTAGTAGAGATCGTGGATTTTGTTGACGATATGGCTCTGATACTGACTGGGAAAACAGAAAGGGAAATAATGTTCAGAGCAAATACACAGCTATAGATCAAGTTGGTATTAGGATGGAAGGAAAGAATCTAAAATTGGTCCACGAAAAGACAGAGGCAGTGCTGCTAGCATTGCTCAGAAAAATCGGTGCCATTACTTTTCTTGTAAGGGAAGAAAAGATAGTCCCGAAAAAATCAATTAAACACCTGGATGTGACGATTGACAAAAGTCTATCATTTAAAATGCACGTAACTAATAAATGCCTAACGTCGGTGGCCCAAAAGCAGCAAACGAAGGCTCCTATGCTCGGTGGTACCTCGGTGGTATTCGACCATGCTTTACGCAGCTCCGGTATGGGCAATTGCCATGGAGAAGAAATCGATCAGGCGTAAGATATAGATAATTCAGCGGAAAATGGTACTGAGACTGTTCAATGCATACCGAACGGTCTCAATGGAGGCCGCACCTGTAATGCCAGGCATAGTACCAATATAATTAATGGTGGGAGAGAGATAGAGCAACTTTACCGAATGAGAACAAGCGTGGACTGCGCAAAGAGCAATTAAAAGAAAGCTTCCAGGGCACGAACGTATACAGCATGGCAAAAAGAATGGCAGCTATCGAATAGGGGACAATGGACCAGGATCCTTATACCTGACGTCGATCGATGGGTGTCACGAAAGCCTGGTGAAATGAATGTCCACCTTACACAATTGCTAAGCGGTCATGGTTGTTTTAGGGACTACCTGCATGAGATGCGCAGAGCAACTGATAGTCTTTGTGAATACTGTGGCCTTGCAGATAACGTTCGACACACCATCTTCGAATTTCATCGATGGATACCAGAAAGAGAAACGTCGAAAAAAAACCTCATCTCAAACCAGAGCTCATATGCCTAACCGACCATATGATCAGATCCGAGTAGATCTGGACAATAACAACCAATATAGTCACAAACATCATGACCTTGAAGCAGCAGTACGAGAGGAAACGGCTCGAAGTCGAGAGCACTAAGAAACTTGACAGCACCTGAACCTCTAATCACTAGACGTGGAAGAGGGATGTTAGGCAGAACTAATACAACGACATCTTGATGTCATGCGAGAAGCGGTTCCAAGATGCTCGAGAAGTTCAGGGGGGCACTTGATAAGTTACCAATGGTGCTTGGTACGTCCCGTTATAAAAAAGTCTTGTCTGTCTAGTCTTGTCTTGTCTGCCTAGTTTTGTTCGTCTAGTCTTGTCGGTCTAGTCTTTCTCTCTAGTCGTGACTGACTAGTTTTATCTGTCTACGCTTGTCTGCCTAGTGTTGACTCTAGTCTTGTCTGTGTATTCTAGTCTCTAGAGCATTGTCTATCTAGTTTTGTCTGTATAGACTTGTCTGTCTAGTATTGTCTGTCTAATATTGTCTGTCTAGTATAGTCGGTCTAGCGTTGTCTGTTCTTATTTTGTTAAACATCTCAAAAATCATCACTCTTCATTCTTATTTTGTTAAACATCTTTTATGTAAGTCTTACTTCCTGTTTTGTTCAAGTTTTGTCTGTGTTAACTGTCTTTGCAATGACACAATAAATAAGCCAGATAATAATAAATTCATATAATTTATTTATACGACGTAGTTAAAACATAATTTAATTTAAATTATAGCCTGGATTAAGGGTCGCGCATTTAATAAATGTCCATCCACCTTCTCAACAAAACGAAACAAAAATCGCTACTCAACTACAAACTGCACAACCAAAATAAAACTCTAAACAACAAATAAATAAAACCACAGTTAAAACTAATTCATCAGTTTATCACTAATTCACTAGCTAGTTTCACATGTGATTAGAGTCCATGCTTATCACCACATTGTTGCTGTCGATTTTGCAGTCTATTTCCTGTTTTCGCTTGGACATCACTTCCAAGTGGACGTTCTTCTCCAACTTCCTCTCGCGCTCCTGCTGGAATATCAATCGCAAATAATAACATGGGAACACCACGCACTTCCCCGCCGGCTCCTCGGCGTCTATGTAAACGCCTCTCACTAAGAGCGAGTTTGAACATCCCAGTAATATGAGGAGGATCAAACAGACCCAGTGAGTTATCCAACAACTCAATTCCAAATCATCTAAAGAAAACAAATAAATTAATATATAAGATTAGATTAGACATGCAATTTTGTTTGTCTAGACTTGTTTAACAAAGCTAGACAAACAAAACTAAACAGACAAAATTAGACAGACAAGATTGGATAGTACTAGTCGATCTGGTCGTTTGAATCGGACAATCTTTTTGTTTTGTTACCTGGAATGAAGTAAATGTTGAGTAAGCTCCAAATTCCTCTCCAGACATTTAGTGTGCCGAGGAGGGAGAAAAGCAGGAAAATGTCTGCTGCGAAAAGCCGGAGAGCCCCGTCGATTCTGTCGCATAGCCAGCGCATGGCCGGCTGTAACATGAAGGCTATGGCCACAGCTATGTAACCAAATATCTATAACAAAAATGTATTGATCAGAACATCACAATGAACAGAAGTTGTAATCATGCTACTACCAGAACAATATGGTCATTTCATTTTCGGGAAAACGAACGAAATTACTTTCCGAACAATACAATAGTCTTCTTGTTGCCTTTACGGCCTGTTTACGCCTTTGGAATTATTCTCAATGAGGGTTGCTCATCTACTTCGATTACTTGTAGAAACTTTTGAATTTCCTTCACGCTGTTGAGCCACCATGTCCTCAGTCCTGCGTCCTGTTATGGTGACTTCCAGTTCCTGTTTTGGGTGCCTAGTGTCCTCCATTCTGTTTATGAGTCTTGCATAACGTAACCTGTCTCATTTAATTGTCGTTACCAAATCTGTTTCATTAAAAATCTGTCGTAGCTTATGGTTCATTAAAATCCTCCATCCCTGGTCTGAATTTACTGTTCCAAACGTCTTACGTAGTAATTTTGGGTTCCAAGCGGTTCAATTGCATTCATGTGCATTTGGGTCCAAGTCTCGCTGCCATAGGTTACCACTGATCTAATTCGTGTCTTTTATATTCTTGTCTTTGCTGCTGCGTGTTGGGTGTACGGGCAACGATTCCCTAGTTGTATGCGGGTTGTGATTTCTTTCGGATATTTTGTTTTTGCTGTTTATTATAGATCCCAGATACTTGAAGGATTCCACCACTTCAAAGTGTCTTCCGCCTATTTCTACCGTTAGTCCGATTTGTGCTCCGCTACTAACCAGCATTACATATTTGGTCTAGTCGATATTAACTTTTTGTCCGATTTTAGGTCTAGAGGTTCGTATGCCTCTTTTATTGCTTGAGTGTTTCTAGCTACATCTATGTCGTCTGAGAATGCAAGGATCACTTTAGGTTTGGTGATTATTTTAGTTTTGGTGAATAAAACAGAAACAGAAAAATATCTTTCTTTTTAAGATCTTATCTTTCTATAAACTTAACTGAATAGCCATCTGTAGACGCGTTTCGAGATTTATCCCCCATCAGTGCAGCTTTGCTGTTATGAATTATAATTTGACAAACACTTACTTGAACGCCTCTTGGTCATGGCTGAATATAGGCTAGAGATTTTGTAATTTGCCATTTCGTTAGAGAGACATGAACTTAGCAGGTTATTCATTTTAATGAAAAATCTCGAAACGCGTCTGCAGATGGCTATTCACTCAAGTTAATAGAAAGATATGATAAAAGCATCTTAAAATATCTTAAAAGTTATTTTTCTTTTTCTTTTTTAGTGCCAGAGTCGAGAGTGGACTGATTGTGAGATCTATTAAATAACTGGCAAATTTCACATGAGATTTGGTTTGGTAGTCCTAAAAAGACTCAATAATATTCTAGAGCAGTGGTGCGCAAATTTTTTCATTGGCGACCCCCCTTTTTGTGTAAAATTTTGTCGCGACCCCTGGATCGACAGAAGAAGTTTTTTAATCGGTAAAGTAGTTAAAGTGATTTTTTTCTCGGATTTGCGTTTACAGGGTGTTTTTAAAGGAATTTTGGTGACGTCATTGAATAAAATACAGCCTTTTTAAAATAGCTCAGCAAACTTAGACACCATCATAAAAATGCTATATAAGTTTTGACACCACACAATTTGTGATCCCACAAAATTTTACAACTATTAAAATATTTGTACTCTCTCTCTGTAAACTCAAATTCAAATCGTTAATATGAATAGGATGATTGCGACAGTTACTACGTGGTAATTCATACTTACATTGAATTGAAAAATTCACTATGTTTTTTTTCACTTTTGTTTTTCACCTAGTGTGGTAAAAACATAGTGAATTTTTCAATTCAATGTCAAATAGTTAAGTTTAAAAAAATCTTCCGATATGTCTTCTTCAAAAACGTATCTCACATAAACAATTAATTACCACATTTTGGTAATGTCAGTAGTTTCGTCGAGTTGTAGAGCAAACACAGGAGAGTTTTGTATTAGATTTAACAGAAGTGATTCAATATTACGTGATATGGCGGAAATTCGACGAGAAACGGAATCTCTTGAAAATTGTATTGTTTTTAAATCGTTACCGTATTTTTATCCATGCATAATTGATGTCATTTTAATTGCTGAAGGAAGAATGAGGGATTGTCCAATTGTATGTGGTTTCAAATTGTTCGCTATTGAATATGATTCTTTTAAGGATGCACGTAAACCCTTCTCAGGAATTTTATGTTTTCAAAAATACAGTTTAATTTTTCATAGTTTCAGCACGTCGTTTAAAAAAGGTTTCAGATTTATTTGCAAATTCTTTATGTTTGCCTTCCAAATGTCGTTTTAATTTAGCAGGTTTCAAACATCCATTTGCTAATTTATCCGAGCAAATACACAATATAGCCGTTCTTCCCCATGAATAACGCAAAATGTAAATCCGTCCATTTTGGCTGTGAGAGTTTCATACTTGTACAAAATATAATCTAGGAGTAGGAACTCAATTTCTCTTTAAATTAATTAATTGGAATAATATTGATTTAAACTTTATTAATATATTGTAAATGGACGACACCCAAAAAATAAAAATGAGTACTTTCTTCACAAAATCTCGAGACAGAGTGCGTGCACTAGCCCTGGAGCCCTCGTACCGTCGTTCAAAATCCTTCTTCCTTCATTGTTGCCAATAAAACAACTATTAATCCATACATTTTAAAATAAAATAATTCTAGGAAATATACAAATATCTCAACACCGTATTTAATAAACTCTTCTTGATATTTTCTCAATTTTTTATTAGATAAAACTTTTCATTCGATATTTTATGAAGTAGAAACAATGCCAGTGAGTGGATTCATTGATTTTGTATCCACAGTTTTTGTAAGTTTATTAGATATTGATTCATTCACACTTTTGATTCATTCTCATTATTTTTATTTTCATGGGTACCTATTTTTAGCCACTTATCCATTATGAAGGTATTTAATTTTTTCTAAATAAAATAATTTGTTTATACTGAATTGAACTTGAAATTCACTATGTTTTAACTACACTTAATATATAAAAATATTATTTATATAACTTATTAGTCACAGTTATATAAATTCATATAACTGTCCGAGGCCGAGATGCTAAAAAACAGTTTGATAAACGACAAAGATCTCCAGCTCATAATTAATCTACATTGGAATCAACATGCAGCCGTGAGGGTAGAAAATGACAAATCCAACACACTAAAGATATGCCGAGGAGTGAGACACGGCTGCATTTTGTCGCCATTGATATTTAATCTTTATTCAGAGTATATCTTCAAAGAAGCCCTCGAAAATGCGGAAGAAGGAATACCCGGGAATGGAGAGAAACTGAACAATATCCGCTATGCTGATGATACTGTAATATTTGATGACAGCTTGGATGGTCTTCAACACCTTGTCTCTCGTATCGGTGAAAGTAGTGAGCGTTATGGCTTAGATATCAACATGAATAAAACATAGTTCATGGTCATCAGCAAGAAAGACATAGCCCTAAGGAACTACGTTCTTAATATTAATGGTACCTCTATTGAGAAAGTAAGCAAAAACACATATCTGGGAACCAACATTAATAACCAATGTGATAATTCACACAAAATTAGAGTCCGTTTTGAGAAAGCCAGAGCTGCATTTTGTAAAATGGCTATTGTGTTTAAGAGCCATTACTTCTCAATGAAAACAAGATTTCTACGTTGCTATATATTTTCCGTTCTTTTCTATTTGAGCATTGATTCTTTGGCATTTGAGATGTGGCTCTACAGGAGAATGCTTAGAGTGCCATGGACAGATAAAATTACAAAGAATAACATTCTTCATAAAATGAAGAAAGGAAAAGAAGTCCTGAAAACAGTAAAATGCAGGAAACTACAATATTTAGGTCATGTAATGAGGAATGATGGATACAGGTATAAACTGCTGCAGAACATTCTTCAAGGAAAGATTCCTGGTAAGAGAGGTCGAGGAAGAAGAACATCTTGGCTTGGAAACTTAAGAACATGAAGACGTGAAGTCCACACACGAGTGAAGAACTATTCAGGTCTATGATGGTCACCAAGTCATAGTTCACCAAGTGAAGGTCATTTTCAAGAAGTGTGAACTTGAAAATGATCTTAACCCGTCGAAAATCGAAAATATTGTTATATAAGAAGTGTGATTAAAACATAGTGAATTTATTAATTCAGTGTAAGTATGAATTACCACCTAGTAATGGTCGCAACCAACCTATTCAATAATTTGTTTTTTTTTACGGAGTTTGTTGCTTGTTTACCTTATTTGTGCTAAAACAAAATTATGTCCATACATTATTAAGCACATATGTGTCAAAAAATAGTAAAATAATAAGTTGACTATAAAAATACATTATAAAATATAATTGGGTTGTTGAATAAAAAGAAATGATCGATTTTTTATATATTTTAAAACCTTATTATAAATAATTCGGATGTGCGATGCGAAAAAGTTAAAAAAAAAATTCAATTAATTATAAACAATTTAATGACTCCAAACGCGCCATAATTTGTTTGTGACGACGTAAGTGAGAAACTTCATTCTAACATAAACATTCTTTATAAAATCGTCGTTTTAGGATTTTTTCGGCGCACCTTGTGGGACATTTAAAAACATTTTTTGAAGAGTCTTATTGTAGTACATTTTGACATATTTGATATGTCTACTACAAGTACTTTATCAACAAAGTCATGCGCGGGTAGAAATTAACCTTCTTATGTCACAACGCGACCGACCTGTTTTCGGTACAGAGTTAAAAAATATTTTCAATTAGTTATTACTTTTTAATTACAAAAAAAAAATAGTATAACTTATATATGAGAAAATAAAAAAAATTATATATAAGCTATCGATTTATGAAAAAAAAATTATTCCAATATCCAATTGGAATAATAATATAATACAAAGACACAAATAGATACAACATATTCGTTCGAAATAACTTAAAGATTTCCTTATGAAATAAACTATTAAAAAAAATATTAAAACCATTTAACGCATTGGTGTTTGCAGTACATATTTTTCCGCTCTCGCAGGTTAGAGAACGAACCGCAACGCACTGACGCATTGATGTGCGGAGACCTTTATACAAGTTCTGTCTGCTACGATACATCACATCAGGTTTACGAATGCGGTTGTAAAATAGCTATATAATAATTGTAGGTTTTTCATAAATTTGAATTTGTGATTCAGAATTTACTCGTAATAAAAATAATTCCTAAAATACATAAGCAGATTTCGTTAATTTAATTTATAAATGTCTACTTTAAATATTTCCGAAGAGCTTCAAAAACATTGCTACGGCTCTAATTAGGTATTAAAACAGAAATTGTTTCCCTAAAAAATATAGTTCTATTTTTATAAATAATATAATTTAATTTCACTATTTTACTGGTAAATAAATTTCTTTGAATTAGGCGACCCCCCGAGGGGTCGCGACCCACGGTTTGCGCACCACTGTTCTAGAGCTTAGGAAAGGTTTTTATATATTCAGGCTGTATTCCGCCTTTATTAAGTTTATATGATTATCTATATATTATCTATATAGTATGGTTTTACCAATAGTAAATTTTTGCTTAAAATTAAGTTTTATAATCTATCAAACTAACACGGCAACTGTTGTTTTCTATGTTTAGATTTGTAATCTATTTAAATATTATATATTAAATTAACAATATGTTTGATATTTTCTATTTTTAGATTGTGTGCAGACATGTTTTCTAATTGTTAATTTGTTTGTAATACATTTTCAGATAATGAATTGATACACTTAAGCAATAAAACCAAATACATGTATCAACATTATCGGTTATATTATTGAATATTGCCATATAGATAAAATCACCAATAAAATGGATTATACTAGGTGGCGTACGCGAGTTGACGCTTGAGTGACTAAAAAACTTTATTAAAGATGAACAAATACTCATTTGTATTACAAGATCATAAATATCAAAAACCGAGGAAATTTACAGAAACGACACTAGTTACTGAGAATCCGATGAATTTCTTCCTCTTAGGGGTCCACATGTCCCCACAAGTAAAATAGTTTTTGTCTTATGGGTACACGATTAAAAAACGTATGCAAAAAGAGGTATGCAATCAAAAAAAGTTTGGTCTCCACACTGACTTAGCACGTCGCATGTTTGTTATTTGGGATTCATTATGAACTAATGTATTGTGTATATGCAAAATAGTGTATATGTAAATAAGCAGAATTCCTCAAGCAATAAAATGACAATTGTCAAATAATTGGGAATAATAGCTTAGGGATAAAATTATCACTGTTAACCATAAAATTGACACTATGAGAAAAATTAATAAAATTGGAAAAAAAAAATTTAAATACAAGTAGGAATTTGAAATTTTGACACCCGTTACAATATGATCATCAGTACAAATCTAGGAAAATGAACTTTTATATTTAAAATTTAGGAAAGTAAATCTAATGAATCCTTCTACATATCTACATAAATATCATCAAAACACAAAAGATTTTTCGTAAAAAAGTTTCGTATCAGACAAGTTCAACAAATTTGTCGTTGAATTCATTGAAGCTATAATGACTACTTACAAGACTTGCCCATGCTGACCATACTTCATTTTGAGGGAATAAATAAATATCTAAAAGCACCCAGGCGCCCCTCCAGACGAAAACGACCAGGGATCCAACGATTAACACGGAAAATAGACAATCTAATATATACAGTGAAGTCCTTTGCACCATCTAAAACAAAAATGAATTAATTAATATTCAGTTAATTTAATATTCAAAACACGACAATGTTGTTAATAGACCTTTTTATAGTGAAGTTTTTTGTGCACATGTGTCAATTTCTGCCATGTTTTGCCCGAATTTTTTGACCTATAACCTTATTATTTGCCCGAAACTTTCATATTCCAGCCTTTCAAATTTGGCGGATGCGCATGCGCTTAACTAACCTTAAAAAGGTCTATTCAGTAAGCCCTCGCATAACGTGGTTGCTAGTTTCCGTGAAAATGCCGCGTTATACAAAACCTCGATATAGGAGATTAAGATTAAATGAATATGGAGATTCGGTTCCAATTTTTCTATTTTGCACGCTTATATTAACCACTTGCGCTGGAAAGACGTGTTACGCACGTCGTAATGCTTTTCTCGCAGAATCGCTAATCTTGTTTGATTAGATTTGTCTATATAATCCGGTCAGTTTAGTTTCCTTAGTCTAGACAGGGCTGGAGACAAATACATCAACAATAAAAATGCACAAAATAGGCACTTGGCGAAGAAACGTTGTACAGTCAATCAGAAAAATGTAAAAAAAAAATGTAAATATCATCTTCTAGTCAAAAAACCAAAGACCGCAAACGCAAACGCAAAGAAGCTGCCCCGAACGGAAATCAATCTTTCAACAAAATCAAATTAGCAAAACCTGTGTAAAAGTATAAACGAGGATATATGAGGACTGAGGACAAGCCTATCAGTTAGCTACAAAAAGCCGCAGAACCTGTCATCCCAATCCCCAACTACCGATGGATAAATTGCTGGAAATAGCCCCTGGGAACAACTAACCTGGGAACAACCCTCCGTTTCTAACATCCCGCTGTTTACTAAAGAAGAAACAACTAGTAAGTAGCCGCCTCCGCAATTAGCAGTTACAGAGCCCCAGGCCCTTTTGGGATGCCCCCCAGGAAGCCAAATTGGAATTACAAATTTCGTACTTGCAATATTTAACTGGGGTCTACTGGCTTCTTCCTTCCCAGACAAAATGAAGCAGGCGAGGCCAGTGCTCATCAAAAAGGGAGACAAACCGTACCCTACCCTACTTTCGTCATATCGACCTACATGCATCCTGGACGTCGTAGGAAAATTCCTAGAACAACTAATTTTAGCACGGCTGAAAACAGCAAGTCCAAAAGGGATCTATGTGAAAGACAGTTCAGTTTTAGAGAGGGGAACTCACCAATAGTTGCAATAAAGTATGTCATTAACGTTCTAAAAATCGCCAAAGACAGTACCAAAGGAAACCGCAAAATATGCACACTAATAACACTAGATATCAGGAACGCCTTTAATTCCGCTAGTTGGCAGCACATAATTGTAGAACTTACAGATAGAGGTATTTCTTCATATCTATTGATGATGGTGCGTGGCCGTTTGTGCAATGGTAGCGCAGTCCTACACACAAAAGATGCTTCCCGACTCTTCAACATCACCAGGATTTTCCAGAAGGTTCCATTATGGGATCGATAAAGGTTCCATAAGCTGTCCTGCTGACGGGCTATAAGAAACTGGCCCATATCTCTTGTAAAGTGGTTGTCGTAGATATAAAACCGAATCGGATAGCGTATAATATGTAGACATAATGATTGATAAAAGTTTATCCTTCACTGAACATATTCAATAGGCCTCAGAGAGAGGAAATGACAATAACAGCCGCACTCGAGAAATTCGAGAAAGTAGCAAACGCAGGTTACTAACCACTGTGGCACATTACGCCATGCTGTATGGTGCTCCCACCTGGGTAAAAGCACTAAATAATGTAAAAATAGACACTAGCTACGATAAACTATCATCTCAGATCTACTATCAATCTTAGGCATCACTCCAACTGAACTAGGAGCCATATACATGAAAGACCTGCCCGAGGCAGAGAAAAACAATCTTAGGCATCACTCCAACTGAACTAGGAGCCATATACAGGAAAGACCTGCCCGAGGCACTAGAAAAACAGGGAGAGCAGGGAAATTTTTTTTTCGAAAAGAGGCCAACAACAAACTCAGACCTGAATGGTAGGAGGCATGGCCATGTTAACTAAAGTGCCAGTCGACAAAAATCCTCATGCCGGTCATAGAAACGTGGACTAGTCGTAGGCATGGAGAAATATCATACCACCTAATTCTGGTTCTCACGGGTCACGGATGCTTTAGAAATTTTCTCCATAACATCGAAAGGGCATCTGACCCAGTCTGCGTTTACTGCGGTGAAGTGGACAGTGTGACTCCCACGAAGTACGAGTATCCGAGATGCGATAAGGAACGGCTAGAACTAGAAACCATAAAACTCCACCCAGAAAATATGATAGATCTACTTTTGAAGTCGAAGAAAGACTGGGACATCATAACAAAAATCATAGACAAAATTATATCCCAGAAAGAAACGGAGAGGCAAGTGAAATGTATTGAATCGCTAATCGTTTCTAGACCGGAAGGGGGAAGTAGATAAAAGCCCGAATAAATACACATGTGAACTATCCATGATGTAATGCTAATAGCAGTCTCAGGGTGCTCGTTTTTTTTTTCAAGGGTATCATTTGTATGGTTAACTGTAAGGTGCTATCTATACCCCATAAAAAAGACAAGGACTATCCTGTTTTATTTGTAAGGGTATATATAAGTCTACCAGAACTAATTGGTTCAACGTCATATCTGTGAAATTCAGATTTGATTGTGCTTAAACGAAATTGATTTTCATAGTGAGTTACAACGATAAAACCGAAAAATGTATTATTACGTTCAGTTATGGTTAGGTTAGGTTCATTCGGGAAAAAATATTTCACGTATAATAAGTGGAATAATATTTTTGCTGAAGAATTGATTAGGTGCGATAGATGTACAATTTAAGTTGCCTCAAGACTAGAAAAAGCGATTTTAACATTAATGAACGGTTTAATATCCTTCTCGGTCTCTGTCAACCAAGTGGTACGAAGCTACTTGTTTTGCCAGAAGGTGAACAGACGGTTGGTTAGTCGGTTTGGAAGCAATCTTGCAACGTGGCCATAGAAAGCTACCCTTCTTTTCCTTGCACAGTCAGAGAGCATCTTAATATGTTCGTAGAGCTCAGAGTTATGCCGCCTTCGGCATTCCCCATCTTCCTTTACCGGGCCTAGGATCTTCCTGAGGATTCTCCTCTCTCTGATTTCAAATTTCTCGATTAGACCCCTTCGGTTCAAGGAAAGACACTCCATTGCATACAGGGCTTCTGGACGTAAGACTGATGCGTAGTGGTTAAGTTTCAGGTTGCGTGACAGGCATTTCTTATTGTAAGTGTTCTTAGTCAGCCGATAGGCTAGTTCTAACTTGCTGACTCTCTTGGATAATGATGCTCTTTCTGATAAGTTGGGTTCAATCTATTCGCCGAGATACTTAGATTTCTCAGTCCTCTTGATGTTTCCCTGTTCTAGTAACATCTCTCTGTTTGCTTCTCTGATGTTGGTGAAGAATTCTGTTTTCTCCAGCGACACTTGAAGACCCACTTTGGCAGCCTGTTTTATGAGGCAATTTACCTGCATTGTTGCCATCTCAAGATAATCAGCAAACAGTGCCATGTCATCTGCAAAGGCCAGGCAATCTACACCCAGTCCATCGTTCTTACGTCCCAGGTAGATACCTTTCTGAGCACCCAAATTGTTCAATTCCTTGCGCCATTCTCTCATAACCTTTTCAAGGACATAGTTAAAGAGAAGTGGGGAAAGTCCATCTCCTTGTCTCACTCCAGTTTTTATTTCGAAGCTTTCTGAAATCTCGCCTAAATTTAACCTTGGAATGGGTGTGGAATGGGACGAGAGAAATTCCACGGTAGTTGTTTAGATCAGTAAAATCTCCCTTTTTGTGAAGCGGATGGATCAGAGCAGATTTCCAATCGGATGGTAATTTCTCTGTTTCCCAGATTTCCTGGATAATCTCGGTTAGCTTGCGCACGGCATTGTTTCCAGCACCTTTCCACAGTTCAGCAACGATAGAGTCCTCTCCAGCTGCCTTATTATTCTTAAGAAGTTGAATGATCTGGCCAACTTCTTCCAATGATGGGGGAAGCGAGTCCGGGTTTGGTGTGGTTTGTTTATAGTCGAAGTCTTCGCTGGGTGGGTCACAGTTGAGTAGATTTTTAAAAATTTTAAATTTTAAATATTATTCAATAATTTAAACTACCTAGTTTTGCGAGGGTATTTATTAACCAAACTGGTATATTCTCCATTGTAGTATTTCTACACACTAATAAACTACATTAGTGGCTACAAATACTAACTATTTGGTCTTAAACTCTATAAACGTTTAGTATTAAACTTACTAAAATTAAATCTTCCGTATCTTCCGAGTTCAATCCAAGTACTACAATTGATTAAACAAACAGCTTTGAATCAGGCTCTCTAAAACACATATCACAGATAGGATCTGCGCACGCGCGCATATCCCAATCGTGTTGTATAAGTACCGCGTTATATGAGGGCTTACCGCAATTTATAAATCGCGACATACAAAAAACGCGCTATGCAAGTACCGCGTTGTACGAGGGCTTACTGTACATTCATACTAATTAACTTATACCGGTTCGCAAGTTGTTCTTAAGAATTCTTCTACGTCTTTATTTACCCTTCTCTACTAGATTATTTGTTCTTGTTAGTTTTGGTAGTTCTGTTCATATCTGTTTGTTTCTGTTTAAAAACGTATTTTTATTATATTATTAGTGAAACAAGTGTTTGCAGATTGACTTATAACTAGGGCTTGGATAAATATGCATTAAAAATTACAAAATATGTAGGTACATATAATAGGGACCAAAAAAATCTGAAATATGGAGTTAAAAATAACAATTACTTTAAAGTATAGTTTAATGAAAACACAATTTAATGTGAAAATAGTATATTGTGCAACTAGTGCTGCAAGTTGTCAATTGCCCACGAGAGCGAAATTGGGTGCACGGACGAACTGAGTGCGCTCTTTCGCTCGAGAGGGCAATTGACAATACCGCACAATAATATTATATCCCGTACCGATAATATTTTCTCATGCGAGGGGACGTATGTTACAAGTTTGGGAACCAGGGGCCATAAAATAAAAATAGAAACAAAAATTGAAGAATTTGCTTTTTCAATTGTCTCCGGTGGTGTGGATTCGTCATAAGAACTCTCATCAGTCTCCGGTATCACCATATAATTTACACTCATTTTAAAACGTTTTCTTTAATTTTTATTTTGTAATGAAAAAAAAATTCTGTCACTTTTTTAATATTAAGGTCTAAAATGTGTTTATTTTATTTATTTAAATGTTTTTTTTAATGTAACTTGGCGATATTGAATATGTGCATGCGTTACCCAAGTTATGTGGTAACACAGTCAAAAATAGCATTTGTCGCACTAAAAAACGTGCGCCAAGATAGGACTTTAATCGAATAAGTAATGAAAAATATATAAGAACAATTTATTCGCTTTCCGTTTCATTAACATTATTTAAATTATTGCAGTACACAATCACATACTTTTTAAAATTTTCAAAATTAAAACTCTTTCTGTTTGGTCGAAATTATGCTTTGTACTGGCTGAATTTTCTTTCAACATCACAGGATGTCACTGGAGCATAGTTAAATTTGTAGAATTCTCCAAGTAAGTGGGACACGTCTTCTAATCTTCTGCACAGCATGCTGTTAATTTGTTTTAGGGTATCAAATCCTTTGTTTCCAAAGCATACATTAATTTTTCTTAAACCCCGTCAGCAACGAAGCCTTCTGCTTCAGACACATTTTTTATCTTGTATTAATAACATTCAGGTTGTCATTCAGTGATGTTGAAGGAATTTCTAGTGCCTTTATCTGGTGTGCTAAAAAATAATAATTGCTGACCAAATTGCATGTAGACCAAAACGTTAGGCAGAGTCTCATCTTTAAGAAGTTTTTTTGAGAATAAAATACTAGTAGCCTCCTTTTCTAATTCATAAATAATTGTTTTTATTTCATTAAAACGTTGAGTGTAGTAGTATTCAACTGCTGCTAGCCATGTACCCCAACGCTGTCACTGGCTCCGGTGGCAAAGGAAAGTCGGGATACATCTCTTTAATTTTGGAGAACCTTTTTAAACTGGGGCCTTATATATTTGGCTGATCTATTTATACATGTGCTATGCACGTTACACGGATCATTTTGTGATATAAAACTTTAAAAGCATCTCCTGCTTTAACCATATAAGGAGCATCCGTAAGTAACGAGAAAACTTCATGTTTAATTCCATTAGGCCATAAAACACCTATAGCATCATTAAAAAGCTTCGCTGATGTTTGGTGGTTGGATTTAGGAAGTTCTTCACACGCCAATAAAAAGGATTTGCTGGATTTGTCTTCAAATAGACGACCAATAATCACGTTGTCTATGCAACAACCTTGAGTATCTGTAGTTTCGTTGATTGCAACCAATATGGGGCCATATTGAATTGATTCTTCACGAATGAGAGCTAAACAATCTTCATAAATACCACTTACATAATTTTTCCTTATTTATCATAAATTTATTATTTATAATTTATCATAAAAATAAGTGTAGATTCATTAGGAATATGTTTGCCCGTGTACATTTCTAAGAAATTCTTATAAACAGGATTGTTTAATTTCCATAAAGGTATGTCGGCACACATCATAGCATAACACAATTCTTTCGAGAAAGTAGAAGTTTGACAGCAGCTTCCCATTGCATTAGGAAAAAGTTGTTGCTTAAATTTATTCTTCCTTGTAATATTTACCTTATGTTTTGCGATAGATACGTGTTGCGATATTAAAAAAACGTTGCTCAGTCGATACATATTTTTCAGAGACATTAAAAAACAGTACTTTTTAAGATATGGATATTTTGCTGTCAAATCTTTGATATATTTTTCCAATTTGAATCGTAATGGTTGTTTATTCTTGGGAATTTTTATTTAAATAAGTAGATAGATAAGTTTAAATAAATAGAGAGATAAGTTTAAATAAGTAGGTAGATAATTTTGACTAGAAAGGACACGAATACATAAAAACACAGTGACGCACTTATTCAGCACGGCACGTAAGTACGACTATCGCTGTCACACTCAATCTGTGGTAGGGAATGCAGAATGAAACAAACGATATCGTAGCTAGTGCGATATGGAAGTGGCGAAAACGCCAATTTTATGCATTGCTCTTCGGCCGTGAAATAGTAAAAATATGTATCATTTTATATTTTTTTTGGTATAATATGGACTTACCTGAAATATGGAAGAAATATGGAAAAATATGGAAAATAAAGAGTTCATTATCTCGTTCGCAATATCATAATTTGTGTGAAAAACAAATTAAAGACCGAAAATAATTTGAATTAAAAATAGGATGTGGCTATTTATACATACAGTATGTATACGTAATTGGCTATTTATACATACAGCAAGTATATGCAATTGGCTATTTATACATACAGTCTGCATACAGTCTGCATTCAGTCAGTACCAAAGTCAGTTGAATTTTTATAGAGGTAAAATACAAAATGGACACTAATAAAAATGTCACTTAATCATAACCATACAATCGGTAAAGAAGAATATGGATATTATGGCAAAGCAAAAAAAAAAAAGTATGGAAAATGATTATGATACATCTTATTTATTTATTATGTAGGAATACATTGCCGGCTCTCCGCTCTCGCACTGAGCCGGAATGGATTATGATACAGCAACGCCATTGATTTAATTTGTCTAATATCTGCTTGGTTGTACTTTATACCATAACAAAAACTATATTTTCTTCTTCCCCTAAGTTTCTACTTTTCAACGGATGTAGGAGGGGGCCTCCAAAGATTAATTGCCCCGGGGCTAGCATTTTCTCTGAGAGACTCTGGGGGGTATAATCATTGATGTTTTCAAACATTCGGGAAAGTGTCTGTTTTGGAAAGTGTTTTTTTTATGATGTTGCATGGCAGATTGTCTGATCCTGCACTGTTGTTTTTTAATCTCTGAAATATGAGAGAAATTTCTAAGTCGGTCATTTCTGCCAAAAACATGCTATTATATAATTTGGGGATATTGTCATAATTAATGTTTATCGGTGTTTTTCGTTATTTGTATCGGTGCATTTTTGAAAAATTTGTTGAATTTTGTTGCTATATCTTCCTCATTGGAGATTATTTGGTTTTTATCTATTAATGTGATTGATTCCGCAATGTTTAGTTTGTTCTTTACCTTGGCAATGATACGCAATATTTCTCCTTGTCTATTTGTGGCGTTATTTTGGCGTTTGAATTATCAGTCTCTTATGTTTTTTCTTTGCGTTCTGGTAGTCACTTTTTAGATCTGATTTTTTTTGTATGAGAATAGCTTATGAAGTTGTTTGCTTGACTTTTTGATTTCTTCCGTTATCCATGGTTTTGTAATAATTTTAACTTTTTTGATTGGGAATGCTTTATAAACATGTTTTTGAAGATTTTTTATGAATTCTGTTGTTTTCTCATTGCAGTCGTCGCTTTGTTGTTGTTTTTTAAGTTGCTTTCTCAAGATTCTTCTTTTAAGGCTAACTTAAATTTAGATTTGTTCGTTTCGCTAAAGATTATTTTGAATTCATATTGTGTTCTATCTGTATGATTTTGTTTTTTCCGCCAAGGAGAATGAATCTGTGGTCTGATAATATTGTATCATGAACTGAGATTCCTTTTGATTTTTGTTTTTTGAGTGAAAATATTGTCAATAATGCTGCTTGATGTTTGCGTTACTCGTGTATGTTGGAAAATTTGATCTTTAAGTCCATATGATCTCATGAGTTCTAGTAGATACAATCTTTCTTTGGTATTGGATTCGAAATGGATGTTGAAATCTCCTACTATTATTATTTTGTCATGCATTTTGAAAATTTTGTCAATGTTCCTTTCCATAATGTTAATATTATGTTTAACAATGTTATGTTTAAGCAACATGTGGTTAAGGATCCTAGCGGGGGTCTGTATAAGCAAACTAATTTTATTTTTATTTGTCGAATTTATCTATATATGGATCCCACATATTTCTATTTGTATTTCTATTGACAGTAGGTTTGAAATTTCTGAAATTATATTTTTGTTGGCCCAGATTGCTACCCCGCCCCTCGTGGTAACTGTGCGGTGGAATGAGCTGATAAGTGAATAGTCAGTCATCTATTCTTATTTGTGTGGACGTTATGTCATTTAGCTATGTCTAGGTCAAGCAATCTTTCAAATCAACGCCTAAAATTTCAGTTTGGTTGGTTTTTCTTTTAAGCTTTGGATATTCATGTATAATGATAAGTTGTGATTGTTTTCTGGAACTATTTGTATATTGGGATATAGTCGATGGTTTTCTTAGCTTTGGATAAAAAAAAAACGATTGATGTGTACGTATTTGGGCTATGTTTCAGGGTATTTTATTTCAGTTAGTTGTTAAAAGGGAATTGTATGTTGGTGAACCCTTTATTACTTATGTATTTAATTACTTCTTCTTCTGTTAGTGTTGGGTGATGAGATTTTGTTGATGATAATTATTGATGAGAAGCATAAATTATTGTATGAATTCAAGAAATGCTTGAATTTCCAATAATATGAAGAATATGAAGAGCAAAAACAAGAATTTTTGGAAATTTTTAAATCTGTACAAGTTTTTGTAGGAACAAAAGATAAATATGTAACACTTAAGGAACAATTCCTTAAAACTTGGGATAGTTGCAAAGAAATGTGGGTATATTGTTTTAGAAAATATTTCCCATTAATGGGAGACACCACAACAAACAACATTGAAGGATCATTTTACAAGGACCCTTAAACAATACATACAAACTAAATATCATAGTTTGACAGTAATTTACGTATGTATTATGGAAATGATAAATTGTATTGATTCAAGAATAAATATAAAATTTGCCAAAATAAACAAAAAGTTTTTAAAATTATGGATAGTGATATCGAAATAAGAAATATACTTGAAATATGTTCTGAAGCCCTCACAGAGACAGGAACCTTACAATTCAAATCTAAAATAAAATCCAAAGACAGTCCAAAGATAAAGACTAAGCACACCAGTTTTTACAAAAAATACAGAATAAAAAATTATATACCTGTTTACTTTATACCATATTTTACCTACTTTAAATGCAATTTAAACCTATATTTCACTGATTTAGTGATACTTATTGATGATAATTTTATTTATGAGTTTATTGAGCAAGATTGTAAATGAACTTTAATAAATAAAACTATAATTACTTATAATTGTATAGTTATTACCAAAATAATAACTCCAATATCTGTATATACAGTCGGTATGTGCAAATAGTCAATTTCGAATGCAGACTGTATGTATAAATAGCCGATTGCGTATACATACTGTATGTATAAATAGCCAATTGCGTATACATACTGTATGTATAAATAGCCAATTGCGTATACATACTGTATGTATAAATAGCCAATTGCGTATACATACTGTATGTATAAATAGCCAATTGCGTATACATACTGTATGTATAAATAGCCACATCCTTAAAAATATGTATATACATATTAATCCGAGCCCTACTTATTCGCTCCGTCCACAACCGCCCTTAGCGCCACCCGTGGGCAAAATGGCAACTTCCTGTGCAATAATAGTGTATAAAAATAACAGGAAAAAAATAATTAATTTAATAAAATATACGTTATTTGACAGCAAAAAAATATAGGTTTTGTAATACGTCAATTCTGAAATAAGATATTACCGAGATAATAATTATAAATTAAATTCATAATGGATACAATTATTAAAACTGGCTTTGAAAAGTTTTTCCACTCTGTTGATTTTAATAAACAAAAAAATGTGAATAGACAGTTAGCTAAGCGCATGCGCATCCGCCAAGTTTAAAAGGCGGGAATATGAAAGTTTCGGGCACATATTTAGTTATACGTTAAAAAGTTCGGGCACTTTTTGACGTATAACATTGCGGAAATTGACACACGCGCACAAAAAAAAATTCAACTATGAAAAGGTCTATGGTGTAAAACTAAGTGAGATTAACGTTGTTGATGTTGAAGAGTTTAGAATTTAAAATCAAGGAACTACAATTAAATGTATGGTTTTTCGGCAAACCAATGTTACTGAAGCTCCATATAAAGTACAAGTTGCAAGTAAGTTGAGATTATTTTTTAAATATCTAATGTCATAATGTATTATGAAACTTTATTTATAATCTACTATTTTGTTAGTTGAATGATAAACGATATGTTATTCAAAGTGCAAGACACATGGGTTTCTCAAGCATGCGGAAAATGTAATATTTATGCACTGATTGATTTTATCACATTATTTTATTACATTATTTATTTAAGGACACTAGTGAATCGAAGACTTCTGATGAGCAAAATGTCAATATATTACAAAATACATGAAGTTCTTAAAAGTGTCACCTTTGGCGCTAGTACTGCTGCGCTCGAAGCGAATAACCGTCACAGAATCTAAAATACCGTCTAAATAACTAGTATAAAGTAATTAATTGTACCAAATTACTATACAATATGCATTTTGAATAGATTTCTTAAGCTACGGACACACGGTATAGAAAAGTAGCGTTTAACTATAACTATAGTTTAACTATAGCTGTGTGACCGCTTCATATAGTTCAACTATGCGAATAGTTTTGGCCTATACGAAGCGATCACACAACGATAGTCAAACTAGGGTTTCTACCCGGGTACTCGGACCCGGGTATACCCGGGTATATGAAATTTTTAGTACCCGGGTACTATTTCATGGTCAGACCCGGGTACCCGGGTACCCACTTTGATCAAAGAATTCATCAAAATTCTCGGAAAATTATTACTAAGTCTCGCCTTAAAAATAATATTAGCAAATTTGCACTACAAACAATTAAAATAACTCTAAAGAAGGCTTGAGTTTTTTAGAAAAATGCAGAAAACTTGAGATTAGGTTTGGTTATGTCGTCATGTTTTGTTTTTATTTCGTTTGAGTTTGATTAAAATATTGTTCGGTTAGCGGTTAGAAATTGAATTAAATATTATTAATAAAAAATAAAAAATTGTATCTAGTGGATAACGTATAATTTTACTAAACAATGGTATACTTTTCGTAGGCAAAATGGATAGACCTGTGTTTTATTAAAATATTTAGATAAAGTAAATAAAATAAAGATCGAAAAACAGAATTTTACATGCGAAAAAGAAGTGCCATTGACATCGTCTTCTCAATCTGAATCTGAAGAAATTTCAAGCCTAGTTCCAAGAAGATCGCGAATAATAATTTTTTTCGACTTTGTACTAAAATTTCCGAAATTGTTGCACGCTTGGTTGCACAAGACGGTATTTCCATTCGGGCCAACAGCTAACTCTACCGAAAAGGGAAGGCAGGACAATGGAACTAGTTCCTAATTAGTTCATAAGAACAAGACTGTTCATAAGAACAAGAACGAGACTTATTGACATACTTCACTTTTTCGTAATAAAATAAAACATTATTATAAGAAAATTGTCTCTTTTTCTGCAAAAATTGCAAATACCCGGGTACCCGGGTATATGAAAAAATAATACCCGATACCCGGGTATTATTATAAAAAGTCGGGTACGCGAAAACCCTAAGTCAAACTATAGCGGGACTACGCTAGTTTTTATACCGTCTCAACGTGTGCACATACCTTTACGTACAGTAGTAGGCTATTTTTGCAATTTGAAATCTAGCTAATGCCTAGATCTAGCAAATTGAACAAAATATTATTTTTAGATCGATTCTGACTTATTGTTAAATAAATATCTAAAAAGAGTTTAATAGTGTATTACGTAACGAGAGTTGTCAGAAGAATATTACGTACGAGAGCGGAACAGTTACGCATCACCCGCGTAGCGGGGAGTGAGTAATTCCGCGAGTAACTAATTAATAATAATAATAATAAAGGCCTTTCAAAAATATCAATAAAACATGCAATCCATTGGGCGAGGTTCAGTTCGCCCTGCCTACAACAATAGTAGACAAGACGTTTGTTCAACTAACCCAAATAATTAAACTAAAAATAGCCAAAATAATAATATAATAATAACATAACATAGAAGTAATAACAAAATAAAAATCATGATAAATTCAATCAATTCGATCAAAAATCAATAAAAAAATTCGTTTCTTTTCATTTATATATAATACAATTATAATATATATATATATATATATATATATATATATATATATATATATATATATATATATATATATATTATAATTGTATTATATATAAATGAAAATAAACGAATTTTTTTATTGAAAGAAAATGCTAACCAAGCCAAATAATTACTACAACTTTCCTGAATATAGTCAATTACACACAATTGTGTGAGTTACTCACACAATTCTTATAAATGAGTTTCTTAAAGCTAGGTCCGGACAAACTAAGAATATTATTGGAAAATTTATTTAACATATTAGCAATGCTATACGAGAAAAAGCGCTGAAATAATTGTGTTTTATGCTGTGGTATTGTAAGCTTACCCTTAAACCTAATATTAATGTTATGCACATCTGTACGAAATCTAATTTTCTTGTAGAGGTATATGGGAAATCTATTTTTTATTATTGCGTGGTAGTGGCAACTCGTGTGCATATAATGTCTTTGGCCCATGCTTAACCAACCGTTATCTTTAATTTTATACGTGATACGATCTTATCTTTGTATGCCAAATATGAAACGCAAGCAAGAATTTTGGACTTTTTGAATACGTTTTGAATCCGTCTCGGTTAAACATGGTCCATAAACGGCATCACAGTAATTAAAGTGTGATAGTTCAAGTGCATCACATAACAATGATTTAACATTTGTGTTAAGCACATATCTATTTTGATAAATGAGTTGAAAACCTTAGATTATTGTCAATGTAAAGACCTAAATTTTTTTCACCACAGAACTAAAATTAATTTTGTGGCCTTGAACATTACTAAATTCCAAAACATTTATTAAGTCAAAGTTTATGGCGGTGACTGCTTGTGAAGATTCGTCTGGATAAAAGGATATATACATTTGAGTATCATCAGCATAGCAATGACTACTACAAGAAAGAAAGGCTAATGGAAAATCCGAAGTATAGAATGTAAATAATCCCGGGCCCAATATTGAGCCCTGCGGGATACCATTAGTAACATTTAAAAAACCAGAGTTTTCTTTATTATAACACACTAATTGCATTCTATCCTGCAGGTAATTTACCATAAGAGTAGTAGCTTGGTCTTTAAACCCCACATAATTGTACATTGCTTTTATGATGTCATGATTTACTGTATCAAATGCTTTAGAATAATCCAATAAAATTAGAATGGCTAGCTTTCCCTTATCCAGGTTACTTATTATATCATCTGTTATATTCATCAAAGCTGTATTACACCCCAAACCCTTCCCAAATCCAGGTTGTGAATCAGGTAGTATTTTATTTAAAATATATTTCTAGCTGAGTATCAATGAGTTTTTCAAAGACTTTAGAAAGAGTTGGGAGAATACTAATAGGACGCAAGTCATTGAAAGTAGACGGGTTGCTAATTTTAGGTAATGGTAGCACAGGAGCTTTCTTCCACATACTAGGAAAAATAGAATTTGATATGCTAAAATTTATAATATGTGTTATATATGGAAGCAGAAATGGAAGACACAGTTTTAACGTCAAAATATTTATTTCATCCAGACCTGTACCTGTACTTTTTATTGTAGAGATAACTTTTAAAACTTCTATTTCTGTGACTCTTTTAAAATTGAAACTATTTTTATGTTTTTTATTACTATTGTATTTTATTATATATTGTATTTGATGTATTTGATTCTGATTAGGTGTTAATTTTTGAACAGCATTAATAAAATGATCATTTATAGCATTAGGGTCTGACAAGTTTGTTGGTAACACTAATTGTTCTCGAACTGTATTACTAAAATTTAGTCGTTTTAAGTCAGCCCATAAGTCTTTAGGTTTCTTATTTTGGAAAGAATTCTGGTAAAAAGCTTTTTTCTCTCTCCTTATTGCCAGTGTGAAACCATTTCTCAAAACTTTGTATTGTGACCAATCAAAGAGGCTCTCTAGTTCTCTTAAACTTACTCAAAGCCCTGTCCCTATCCCTTTTAACAGCTCGTAAAGTATCCGTAAGCCAAGGAGCATACGGCTTAGTTATTCTATAAGTTACATAATATCGAGTAAAATATGAATATTTTTACATAGAAAATCAACTTTACAATCTACATCAGTTAAATCATAAATATTTCGCCACAGTATTGATTGTAAATTACTGTAAAATTGTTGTTTGTTAATATTTTTAAAGTTTCTGACTGTTCTAAACTGAGTTCTTGTTTTTTTAAATTTAATTTCTATTATATATGAGACTAATTCAGGATCACTAATCTGTACAGAATTCATGCTAACTGAATTTACTATATTTACATTTGATGTTAAAATATAATCAATCAGTGTCGATGTGGTTCATGTTACTCAAACTTATTTGTCTCATCGCCCACCTTTGATATGCTAAAGTTAATAGCGCCCCCCAAATCTGCCGTATAGTGGTGCATCCACTTGCATGCATCTTTGGTGCAATAATTTGAAATTCAATTGAAAGAAGCTTTTTTCCTCTTCCTAGAATAAAAGTATTTTGACTTACCAAGTATTTTTTAGGATAATGAAAATTTTTCAGTTCTAAAAAAATAAAAATTAACGAAACAATAAAAAACAACGAAAATACTTAAAAATCACTAGAAATCTTGCAACGTTAAAAGTAAAATTTATATACAGTCGAACTTCCATAAATCGAACTTCTGAAACTTAAATTTTTCTATAACTCGAATATTTTTAGAAATTGATACGATTAGATAACATTTTACATATAAATTAATTTCCATAACTCGAATTTACCTCAACTCAATTTTTTCCATAACTCGTAGTAAAAATTTGTACAATGGTTGAATTTTACATACAAAATAATTTATACTCCAATTTTTTAACCGCCGCGTATTCTCCAAAACGTATGATGCCGGATATTGCCAACCATAAACCGTCGATAGTGTCGATATTGTAATCCTCGGGCAGATTACGAAACATTTTATTTTTCATATTTTATGATCACCAAAATCTCAAATAAAGCAAAACTAAGAATTTACCAGCGGGTGTGCTTTAGGAAGATTACGGCAGAATATTATTCTCCCGAGAATCGATAATCCGAAAAGAGACGATATAATTGAAAATCACCCACAAGGTGCTATATATTATGGAAAACAATTTAAAATTACTGGCCTTTTCAAAAAATAATATATTAATTAAAATTATTTTTAATTATTTATAATTATATCATATTAAGAATGTATACATATTTATCTTTTGTTTTTTATTTATATATATATACATATTTTGAATACATTACTTTGACACACGCGCACAAAAAAAACAACATGACAACATTATTTTGAATAAATTGTGTATAGTGTATTTTACTCACTTTATAGTTATGCATTTCTATAACTCCAATTTTCTATAACTCGAATTTTTTTTCATGAACTATGGCAATTCGACTTAGGGAAGTTTGAGTGTATATCAAGAATACACGCGCTAGTGAGGACAAGCCGCAATTTCTTGTAACATCAATATTCAAAATAAATTCTTAAAAAAAAGTTTAGGCCTGAGAACCTATTTAGATTAATAATAAATGCATTCTTAAATAATTATCAACAAAAATTGTGATAGTTTTTGAAATATTTCAAATACAAATTAACATGCGGGGATCCCTTTACAAAGAAAAAATCGTGAAAAGAAAGTGAAGGCATTATAATTTTTACAGAAATAAAATTATATAATAATTTTTTGTTATAATTAATTAATTTTTGTGGCCGGTTGAATAATACTGAACACGGAATAATTTTGTTGAACTTATTTGTTTGTTTTAAATTAACACAAATAAATTGTATAGCTCGTGATACCTATAGCCCCCTTGGCTACCTACCGCCCCCATATCGCCCCCTGGCCACCTAGCGACCCCCAAAACGACGTCATCGCCCACTGGGGGGCGAATCGCCCACTTTGAGGAACGCTGCTCTAGTGGGTTGATTTATAATTTGAGAAAGTCCGAGTGTCTCGAAACAGCCAAGTGCTGAATCAGTATTAGTATTTAAAATTTTTAAAAGATCGATATTTAAGTCGCCCACACAGAACACATGATCCACAGAGACAAACAAAGGAGAAACTGTGGTCTCAAATGTTGTTAAAAAATCATTATAGTTCACATTCGGAGGTCTATAAACAATCCCTATAGCTATAAATACATAAATACATGTATATAGATATTGATATAAATTCGATAATTTTATGTTTATCCACAATTGCTCAATATCTAGAGACGTGTGAATGATAGTGTACGGTATACGATTTGTTATATAGAATCCTACACATTCCTACATAAAACTATATCCATTAATATGTACAGCATTATCTACAATTGTATTATTAAGCCATGTTTTACTCACAATCAAACCTAACACGTCAAATTTCCTTGACCGCAGTAATTCGCTTAAATGATTAAAGTTTGCAATCAAACTTCTTGTATTCAAATGAGTTAATTCAAAAAAATCAGTCATATATCTGGCTTGATTATCTTTTGTTATAAATAAAAGGTGAAATTAAAAAAGAATAATGTAGTTGAATAATATAAATTTTGGCTTTAAGTCGCTGCTTTTAGGAAATTAAATATCATTCTTTGTTAGAATCCGTTTTTTTGAACCTTTAATATTTACAAAAATATTTCCCGCCGTAGTCCAACAGCACTTTACTCCGTATTTTGTGCACGTTTTTTCGTATAATTCTAAATTTTTGTTAGTGAGAAATTCTGAAACCACTATACCACTGTTTTTAAGAAGTTTATTTGATCGAAAAATATCATCGCGAGTTTATTAAGTTGCCTTACAATTCGAGTTATGTACTATACTTTATCAACGACCACACAAATTTGTTTCTATTGAATAAGAAAAATATGTTTGATATAACAAATTTATTTCTTATGATGTACATTATTTAACATTATAATAAACAGTTATCGATATTATTTAACTTGATAGAAATGAAAAGAAATACATTCTTAATGGTTGCATACCTTATTATTTAGTACTTATTTGGGTTAAACTGGAATAAGAGTGCTCATAGATATAGGCAACCCAATGTACGTAATGTGTTGCGGGAGTTCAACGTTTGAGCGCGTAGTAGCAGCTCTCAACCAATCAACGATTATCATTAATCGCGCATTGTTACATACGTTTGTGTTATGATGTATTTATATAGTCCACGAACTGTACAATAATGGCTATTTACAATAGTGGTCATAGTTAAAATGCATTTACACAGAACTATGAAATTTTGAAAATAGTAAAAACTGATATAGTCTAATGCAAGGGCGTAACTACCGGCGTTCCATGTGTTTGATGGAACACGAGTACCCAAGCTAGGAGACCTTAAGGCAAATTTCAATAGAGAGGAATGAGCCGTAAATGACTAGTCCTCTTGATTGTTACCAGCTTTTTTTATTGAGTAACGTCTGACATCTCAAAGTTTGTATTTCTTGGGCCCTCCCTTTCTCTCTGAACTCAAATTTTTGAACATAGCCACTGATCTAATGAATAGTTTATGTTCACAATGTAAGCTGAAACAAATTTGAAATGTATTTCACATTTTTTCAAAAGATTTCAACAAATATCTGTTAGTGCTATAGGATTTCCATTAAGAAGTGTCATTTTTATTTTATAAAAAAAAACATTTCTTACGTAACTATATTTGTAGTTAAATTTAAGGTGGAAACTCTCCGTCTACTTGTGGATATCGTGAACATCACTTAATTAGCCGCCACGGCTGCAGTTACAATTTATAATTCTATGGAAGAAATGCTGCAACTCTCTGCCGCACATTGTTTGTTCTGTTTCGCGAATAGCTAAATAGAGCCCGAATATTATCCTTGAGCTCTTCAATTGTTGTAGGATTTTTGGTGTAAACTTTGTCTTTAACGTAGCCTCACAGGAAAAGGTCTATCTGTGATAAATCACATGACCCCGGCGGCCAATTGATGCCTCCTCTTCACGAAATAACACTTCCGGAAAATCACTGATGTAATAGTACTATTGTTTCTCCACTCGTGTGGCTTGTAGCTCTGTCCTGCTGAAAATAAACATCACCTACGTCCATCTCGTTCAATATTGGTCACAAAAAGTCTGTAAGCATCGTGCCGTAACGCTGCGCATTGACTGTAATAGTTATACCACCGGCACAAAAACCGCACCAAACTCGTGTTGGATAAAATGATTCCTCGACAATTAAACCAGGGTTTTCGGAGCCCCAGATCCGACCGTTCAGTTTAGTCACGCAGCCACTTAAATGGAAATTAGCCGCGTCCCTCAGGATGATATCTGTGGTGAATTTTCACTATATCTATTGGTATTTATTGGAACAATTGATTTCTGCTACTAAGTTAAAAAAACTTTCAATCGAACCGATTCTGTAAGTGAGACGTTAAATGTTAATTCTAAATACGCGCTGTTTTTTCATTGAGTAACATCTGCCATCTCAAAGTTAGTATTTCTTTTTCTCTGCCCTTTCATATATCACGTATATGGTGAATTTTCCATATCTATGGAAAAGAAGAATCCAACAAAGAAACGCCGACCTTGCTTTGTTGGATTCTTCTTTTCCATAGATATCTATCCAATGTGTCCTCACTCTTCCAATTTTTTTCCCTCAAATCCCCTGCTACCTTGTCTTCCCATCTCATTTTTGGTCTTCCTCTCTTCCTTGACCCTCCTATTTCCAGATTTTTAACTATTTTCGGTACCTACATGTCCAAACCACCTTACCCTGCTTTCTTCGACCTTCTTTCCTATGAGTCCCGTTTTCACTGTTCCTCTGATGTGATCATTCCTTATTCTATCCTTTATTGTTACCCCGCCCATCCACATTAACATTCTCATTTCTGCCACTTCCATCTTTCTCTTATGTGCTTTTGTAGCCTCACCACAGATTTGTAGAGCTTTCCTTTCCTCCTGCAGCTGATCTTCTTGTCACACAGTACTCCACTCAATTTCTTCCAGTTCATCCATCCACTATTTACCCTGTGTTGTATTTCAGACGCCAGCCCTCCATTACTTTGAATATATGACCCCAGATATTTAAACTTCTTGGTTGGTGGCAGTTCTTCTTCCTGCAGGCTAATACATAGATCTTGAGCTTCCTTCATACACATATATTCAGTTTCCACCCTGCTGATCCTCATTCACCTTTCTTCTAGAGCTTTCCTCCACTTTTCGAGCCTCTCATGAAGTGTCTCTCGGGTCAGTTCACAGAGTACAACGTCGTCGGCGAACATCATACTTTATGGCGCTGGTTTCCTCACATCCTTGACTAGCACATCCATTACCAGGGCAAAGAGATATGAGCTGAGAGGAGATCTCAGGTGTAGCCCTACTCTCACTGGGAATTCCGTTGTTGCACCCACACTGCTCTTAACTTGTGTCATCACACCTTCGTACATTTCTTTCAGCAGTCTCACATACTTTTCTGATACACTTTTATTTCTCATATATCTCCATATCTCTTGCCTGGGCACTCTGTCATACGCCTTCTCCAGAGCAATGAAAGCCATCTGTAAAGCAACCTGCACCTCCCTGTGTCTCTCAACCAGTTGCCTTAGTGCAAATATTACGTCAGTTGTACCTCTTCCTGGCATAAATCCAAACTGTTCTTCCCCTACTTCAGTTTCCGACGCAACCTTGTCTCAATGATCCTTTCCCATGTCTTCATTGTATGAGACATCAGCTTTATACCTATATAATTGCCACAATTTCGTATATCACCCTTCCCTTTGTATATGGGGACAAGAATACTACTTCTCCACGCATGTGGCATTGTTTCTCCGTTCCAAATCTTTTTCATTAAATCTCAGAGGATATCAATACCCCGGTCTCCCAGGCTTCTCCATGCTTCTGTTGGGATTTGGTCTGGACCTACTGCCTTCTCATTTTTCATTTTCTTTAGAGCATGTTCTACTTTTTCCCTACTCCATGCTCATATTTTTCTCTCAGATTTTCTTCATTCAATAGTCTTTCAAAGTACACCAGCCATCTTACCAGTATTTTCTCTTGATCGTGTAGTACTACACCGGACTCATCCTTCATGTGCTTCATTGATGTTATGCCCTTGTACGCTTAATCTCTGGCTTTTGCAATTCTTATGAGTTGTCTGTCATCCTGGTCTCTCTCGCTCTTCATATGCCTCCTCCACTGCATCTGTCTTCGCTTTTGCCATTGCTCGTTTTGCCTTCTTCTTTGCAATCTTATAGACTTCCCTTTCTTCCTGTTAAATCCCATTGTTTCTTAGCATCGTTCTTCACTGTTACCTTTCTTTGAACTTCCTCATTCCACCACGATGCCTCCTTATTTTCTGGCGGTTCCTTTGTTATCCCTGATGTTACACCTAGCACGTCTTCACCAGCTTTCTTTACAACACTGCTATTGATACTCCACCACTCCTGTACGTCCTCCGGCAATCTCAGGTCCGTTAAAAGTTTTTCCTTGAATTCTTCTCGTAACCCTTCTTCTTTCAGTTTCCACCACTTTATTCTTTGTTCTCTTTGTATGATACATTTACGTCTTTTATCCACAGCCATCTCTTAATCAGCCACCACGTGTTTGTGTTGTGCTGCTACACTTTCACTGTATATGACTTTGGTGTTCATTATTTCTTTTAAGTATTTCCTTCTGTACAATAAGTAATCTAACTGACTTTTCTGGTTTCCGCTTTTATAAGTTATAGCTTGTTCACTTCTCCGGTTGAAGATGGTATTGGCAATAGTTAAGTCGAAGGCTACTGCATATTCTCAAAGTTAGTATTTCTAATATATTATTAATATGAATATTATCTCATGAATAATTTAAGTTCACAATGAATGCTGAAACAAGTTTTAAATGTATTTCATCTTCATCAACAGATTTCAACAAATATCTGTTTTTTCTTTTTACAACAAAATAATCGGTTTGCGCTATTAAGTTTAACAAAAACACCAATGCCAAGTTATAAAAGCGGAACACAGCTTGAATATATAAATATATTCAACCTTTCCGAAGCTCTGTAACTAGTACTACTAATATTATAGATCTTCGGAAAGGTTGAATATATTTATATATTCAAGCTGTGTTCCTCTTTAATAAGTTGGTATGATTATATCTATAGTTAGTTTAGTTTCAACCCTATATGAAAATATGCCGTTAATATTTTTATATTTTCGCTAATAATAAAAATAAATAATCTTACGGGCATAAGACAGGGAGATGGATTGTCGCCAATCCTTTTCAACTGTGTCTTGGAAAAGGTCGTTTGAGAGTGGAGAAAGCTGTTGCTCAAGAAGAAACAAATGAAGAGAAATTCAGACTTGGTTCTAAGAACAAAGGGATGTACACAAAAAACCTGGCCTTTGCAGATGACCTGGCCATTTTTGCTAACAACATAGAGTCTGCAGTCAACCATATCAATAGGCTGTCAGAAATGGCTGAAAAGGTTGGACTCCACATTTCTATTAAAAGGACAAAATATTTGACGAACATCTACGATAGACCTGAATGGATGATCACCAATCCGGGAAAAATTGGCCGAGTCAAGAATTTCAGATATCTCGGTGAAGTCATCCAGGAAAATGAATTAGAAGCAATTAATGTTAGGATAAGGAAGTTAGACCAGGCACACCAACTGACCAAGAATACCTATCACAAAAAGTCTATGAGTGTAAGAGCCGAGTTCAGACATTATAATACAGTTTAAGCCTGAGGGCTTATATGCGTCCGAAACTTTGACCATGAATAGGCAAGGTCAAGCTGAGCGGCTGGAAAACCGAGAACGTAGAATATTTAGGAAAATTCTAGGTAACAGATGGGTTGATGGACAATGGCGAATGAGAGCAAATGAGGACTTGTACAGCAAGATAGAACCTATTACAGCATTCGTTAAGAAGAGACGATTGTCTATCAACTAATAAAAAACTACTAAGATCAAGAATATACCGGACAAAATTCATTTAATGTATCAGAATGTTGCAGTTATTTTTAATTTGTATTATATTGTATTTATTTAAGTCCTGTATCATATGTTATGTTTATTCAATGAAATAAATTATTTGATTTGATTTGATTGTTATTTTACGGTCATCTCATGAGGATGGACGGTGACCGACTAACCAAAAGAATATGGAGTTCTATCAAATCTAAGAAAGCAAGACCGAGATGGTTCGAAGAATGTGAAAATGATCTTAGGCAGATTGGTATCTCAGAGAGAAACGTTCATGATAGGAACAAATTTAAAAGATAGGTGAACAACTAGCAAGGCTTTATAATGGCACTAACGTCCAAAAGACTGAGAAGACTTTGGCCGAACAGCATAAAGAGACACTTCTTGGTGGGCCCGGAAGATACTGGCAGGAAGTCAAAGTTAGAACAAGAACAAGACCTAGACACTAAAATGTAATTGGTTGTTACCACGCAGTCCATAGAGGCTCAATTCGATGTAAAAAAATAAAAATAAAATAAATAAATAAATTAGTAGGTATATAATAGAGACTGGTATCTTTCTTTTTTATTTATTTATTTTTAATATTTTTATTAATTTAGCAAAAATACAGAAATGTTAACGTTATCTTTTCAAATAACTTTTAACGTTTCTCTTATAATTAGAGAATCGGTCCGATTATGAGATGAAATGAAATATTGTTAGAATTTTGGGTCTAAATTCTAACAATATTCTCTAATTTAATAAAAGGCTCCAAATTTTCTGTCTCCAACCACGTCAATACCATTTAACAAATCACCGCATAAATAATAAACAGATTGAGTTGTACAATGGACGGAACGGGAACGTGTCCGCGTGAATTTTCCTACAAACAAATTCCAGCGGCATTGTGTTCCAATGGAGGACAATTCGTTCCGCTGATTGCATGTGAAAGGACCGACGATTTGAATGGGAGACGATGTTTTTCGGTTTATTATTTTTGATTGCGGGATAATCGCCGATAATTTGGTCGGCCTTCGCAATAAAAATATACACTGTTATGGAAAATGGAAATAAAAAAAGACGAAATTTTGTCAAATCGCAGGATGTAAGAATTTGTATCCCCACCACGGTTATATAAATTACAACAGTTGGTTTTGTCCTTAGAACAATTATTATTTAAGTTATTACTTAAGTTAATTTATATAAGTCAGTTAAGTTAATTTATATAAGTGAATTTAATAAATTGTTAATTTATATAAGTACAATTTTCATCTAATTTTAAATGTTTCTATATTTGTCATATACACATGATTTGTCATTTTTCTTGTATTTTTGTAATTTTTCTATAAATCGATGTTTGAACTATGAATTAATTAATTTTGAACTTGATTATATATACACTGCTCAAAACAATTAGCGGAGAGACATTTGCTAGCCATATACAGCACGCGACAATCGAGAAATGAAGGCCGGTTTTAAACCAGTGAGTGGGGAAATCATTTTTACACTCAGTTTAAATCAGTTTTAACTGATCAGTTAAAAACATCAGTTCAACTGATCAGTTTAACTGATCGTGAATGGCGGTCTTAATACCAATAATTCTAAATTGTCTGAATGTGTTATCTCGATTGTCTCGATTTATTTATCGACGAAAACAAATTTGAATTTTCAGACAGACTAGACAAATTAACAAACAGGTACCAACTAATTAAAAGTTATTCGAATGTGTCTTAATTTGTTCTTGTTATACTTTGTTATTAAGTCATCAACAAACTCGATTTAAAATGCCGGTAATAAAGTGCTATATAATAAATGCTAATAAAGGACAATCACAAGTTTATCACAAGTATCATAAGATTTTAGGAATGACATGAAATTTTATAAGTTTTAATAATATATATATAAATAAATATAAATATATAAATTTTAATAATAATAATAATTTTATAATTTATAAGTTTTATGACATCATGAGTTTTATGTTTTAACAGACAAACTCAATCTTGAATTTTTAGACAGACTAGACACATTTTTAACTTTTAATTTTAATAAATTTTTAACAAAGAAACTAAAACCAATTATTCCAAGTTTTCTGGATTGGTTCAATTCAATTTATTTACCGGCAAAATCAAATTTGGAGTTCTAGACAGACTTGACAAATTACCAAACAGACAAATTGACGAAATATTATTTCAGTTTGTCTTAATTTGTTCTTGTTTTATTTTGATCTTGTGCTATCAACAAACTCGTATTGGAATTTCTGAAATGCTAGTTAAACATTCAAACTACTTACAGACAAGTTAAGATACAAGACTTAGTTAAGACTATCTATTCTAGTTTAACACAATTTAATCTTGTGGACAAGGAACAACGGACAAACTCAAATTTGAATTTATAGACAGACTTGACAAATTTTATATTTACAGACAGACAGACTACCACCAACTATTCTTGTTCGTCACAATTTGTACATCAATTCAAATTTCGATTCGTGTATCAATTGAATCAATAAACAAACTGAATTTTGAATTGACTAGTTAAATTTTCAAATTACAGATAGGCAAACTAACACCAATTATTTAAATTTTTGTATTAATTGGTTTATGATCTAAGATTTAATGAACCTAAGTCGTTTCAATTGGTTCTAGTTCAGCGCTGTCCAACTTCTCTTAGCCAGCGGGCCATATTTTCTATAGCAAATATTTCGCGGGCCGAAAAGGATAGGTAAATGAAAAGTCAGTTCATGTCAACTCAAAGATAATAACATTTTTTCGACAATAAAATTTATACTTTTGCGCAATAAATATTGCGTTATATTTATTGTTAAAATGAAATATAATCATGAAATTTTAATTTTATATATTTCATGTCGGAGAATGCACGCTCGCAGATAGATGTACTTCCGAACATAGAAATGATTTGAAGTCCAACATCTCTCATTTTTGGATATTTTTCTTTATCCAAATGTTCTCGAAACTGTTCTGAACACTTGTATTACAGTTGCTGCACTAGATGCAATGAATGGGTCAGCCTGAAGGTCGCATAATTCCATTTGATATATAGGTTCAACGGAGGTAATATCGATATTGAATGGATCACTAAATAAATTAGTACTCATCTTTAAATCATCAAATTGAGAAAATCTTCTATTAAAATCCTCAATAAGCATATCTAATTTAAAAAATGTTTAAATTCACTTCTATGTTATAGTAGTTCATTTCTTCATACATCTCTTTGCAACATTCAAAATGAAATAAATTATTTTCCTGCAAATTTAACTTTAAAATTTAACCACAATTTTAATTTATATCTGAATCCTGTTACATGGTTATAAAGACAACACACATCTTGATCTTTTCCTTGCAAGCATGTATTCAAAATATTTTAATAATTTGTAATGTATGTTAGGAAAGCAAGTAAACAAAGAAAAATGTTATCACCTAAATTTTCTGTCAAATCTTCATCGATGCCAACTTCCGTTAAAAAATGATGAATTTCTTTTCGAAGTGTAAAAAATGCATATGTAAAAGCAAATCACCATACTCACCTTGCAGTTCGTCCAAAAAAGGGTTAAATTTTCTATGTGTAAGAGAACGATTTCCGCCACGAATTAAATTTGTTATTTTGCAAACTTTGTCCATTACGTCTTTTAGTTTTAGTGAAAGACCACTTCCTGATGCAGAATACAATGGAACATTCGACAATTTATTCCTTCTTTTTGTAAGATTCCTGCAAGCCCAATATTTTTCCCGTCATGGGTCTGGCGCCGTCAGACAATAGCGGTTCACTTGTCAAATCCGCCATACGGAGCTATTGCACATTTTAATTCGTTATAAATATCTTCATCTTCACCTTTTGTTGTTCCGTGTAATGATCGTAATTTTAAAAGTTCGGAATAATCATATTTTTCATTTACATTTCTTATAAAAATAACCATTTGACTTGTCTCGGAAATGTCCGTACTTTCGTCCAATGCTACGGAAAAATAGCAACAATTATTGATTAGGTTTTGTAATTTATTAGTGACATGTATACTGATCTCGTTTATACGTCGGCTTACAGGTGGATGAGAAAGAGAAACTGTTTTTGAAATTTTGAAATTTTGTTGCCATTTCGTTATTATTAAAAGCTTAATCCATTTTTATGGCACATTTTTTAATTAATTCTCCATATCAAAAATGCTTTTTTGCTTTTGCAATTTCTAAGCAAACTTCAAACGATGCACTGATGCTACTTGAGAATTTGTTACTTGGGTAAAATAATTCGTTTGATAGTTCTGCTGTTTTTTCAATTTTTTTACTAATGCTATTCTCGAGTCCCGTGCACGAAAAATACTTTTTTTCATGCATTGATTGGTAATGGCGCTTTAAGTTGTATTCTTTGCACAGAGCTACAGTCTGTGAACATTCCAAACACTGTGACTTGCCCTTGTTGAAAATAAATAAATTATCAACCTCCCATCCTTCTTGAAATTCTCGATTTTCAGTATCAATCTTTCTTTTCTTAGACGCACTCATAATTAAGGATTGTTTCAATTAACAAATAAATATGAAATTCAGTTAATTGTGTTTTATTGCATTTCACAGAATGGCAAATAACCCACGGTAGATGTAAACATAAAAGTTCGTTAACTACTGTTGTACAAGATCTCGGCAAAAGATACAGATTACCTTAAGGAGGGAAACCACATTAGGAGGTTCAAAAAATCAGATTTTCTTTTTGTTGCATAAATCGTTAGCTTAACTATCCAAGAATACGCTGTCAAAATTTCAAATCGAAATTCGCATTCGTTTAGATTCGCTAGAGCAGAGCACCTCGTTTAACTCGAAATGACTTTTTTCACATTTGCGTGCAATCTAACTCAAACAGTTTAGAACCGATCATTTTGAAAATTGATAGTATGATTCTTTATAAAATATCGAATTATATGAACCAATTTGTGAGATGATATCATGATTTTAAGGGAATTTTTCCTTGCATAATTATGCAATTTTTATTTTTTATTTCTAATTAGAGGAAAAAAATAGAGGTAAAAATCGAAGAAAAATTGTGTTCGAAAAGGTGTTCGAACACCTGCAAATTTTTTAATTTAAATTTTTTTTCGCCTGCATTGAGGTTCATATACTTCGAAAATAAGTTGTTAATGTAAAATCAAAACTTTTTTGATTTCACATGAAAATCGGAATGGCTACACTGCACGCAATTGAAAAACTATACTTACAACCTTCGGCGGACATCAACTTGTTATTTACCGTAACTTTGTAATTTTTGGCTGAAATTATTCAAAAAAATTCACAAAATTTGTTCGAAATATGAATGTAATGATGTCAAAATTTGATTAAATTCTAGTTAATTTTTCCCACCAAAAAAAAAAATCCTGAAAAATCAGTATCAAACAGCCTCCTAATGTGGAATCCTCCCTTAATGCGGCCGCAACTACAATCCCAACTGCTCCTTCTGCCACCATGTAAACTCGAGACGGACAAGAATGGACAATGCGCAAAGAAGCAGCGCGCCATAAAACAATAATATGACCATATATGACTATAAAATAGAAGGTTTATATGTATATATTGTATATATGTATATATCTGTAAAACAAATTCGGATATTTATTTAAAATTTGATGTAAAGTTTACTATAACTCGCGGGCCGTAAAAAAAGCTTCTCCGGCCGGATACGGCCCGCGGGCCGCCAGTTGGACAGCGCTGTTCTAGTTGTATTTACAAACTCAAATTTCTAGACAGACAAATTTTAATATTTCAGACAGACCGACTATTCTTGTTTTTCAAAATTTGTTCTTGTTTTGTAAAGAGACAAACTCAATTTTTATTTTTATGAACATACAAAGAAACAAAGTAACACCAATGATTTTAATTTGTCTGAATCGGTTCTTGTTTTACTTGCCCACAAACTCAAATTTGAATTTCTAGACTGACTAGACAAATTACAAACAGACAAACTAACACCAATTATTTCAATATTTGTCTTAATTTATTTTTGTTTTATCAACAGACCCACCAACTCTATTTTGAATTTCGGCGCAGACCAGAAAACTTTTCAAATTACAGACAAGTAAGTATACATAACTGTTTGTCCCAATTTTTTCTTGATTTATCGAAAATAAATTCAAAGTTGGATTGCAACAATTCTATTCAAAATTAGATGGATCCAAAATAATATCACCGATAATAAAGACAATGTCGATAATGCCTACAGTATTATATAATGCCTAATGGATTTAAATATATCCCGGAATATTCAATTTGCCCAACGGCACTTTTTCCTTTTCTCTAAATTTCAATAAAAATGATTTGTAACCGAAAATTCGATTTGAATGGTTCAGTGTACTTTCACCGCATACGTCTTACCGCGGAATCTTCACCACAGGTATTTTCACCGCTGAGCAGTTTCACCCCTACGAAGTTTCAACGCTCACGTTTCACCGTTCGACAATTTCACCGAATCCAATTAAAAATATACGTAAACACATAACACATAACACATAACATAACACAAATTTTTTTTTAAATTAGTTCGCTTACTACTAATTTTCGTTTCATTGAAATTATAGGAGTGAATATTAAAATTGCTTTGTACAAATTTATTTTAGGTAATTTTTCTAGGTATTTTTTTCTGTTTTTCTAGATAATTTATTTTAAAATTTATCTACATCTTATTTTAACAATGAATAAAATTTTAAGGAAGTCCGAGCTTCTAATGCAGTGGTTCTCAAACATTTTTTGGCGCGGCACCCTTATCGAGCAAAAACAACTTTTTTTGGCGCAGCACCCTTATCGAGCAAAAACAATCTCGCGGCACCCTTTTACAAAAATTTTGACTTTTTGGACAAATTTCGTTTGAAGATTTCTTCACTTTTATGTACCAAATCAGACTGATTGCATGTCTTTTATTTTTGTATGGAACCAAGCCGATGTTAGCAACATTTTTATGACAGATAACGCATTGCCCTTCCGGTGCTTGTTCGTTCCCAACAGAAACTAAGCCAAACGATATGAGGTAGCTAGGATCATATTTCCTTATTTTTCCTCGGATTATATTTTGGTCGTGAGTTGCGCTTTCGCGAACTGAGGCAGACGAACTTGATTGATTTAGACCAATCCAGATTTTAGCGAATTGTCTACAATTTTGCATTAAAAATAGCAACTCAAATTCGTTTAACTCCTCATGTAATTTTCTTTTTACATTTCTTGATTATTGCTGCAGCACCCCAGGCATACTCTCGCGATACCCCAGGATGCTGCGGCACCCAGTTTGAGAACCACTGTTGTAATGAGTCAAAATTGTGTTTGAATTTTTCGATATTTTCAATTATCCTAATTGTTATTAAAATTTATTATTTTTATTTTTAATAATGTAACAAATTTAAAAATAATTATTTATTATTTAATTATTATTTACATATACTAAAATAGTATCGTACGCCTTTCTAGGAGGGGCCGGGAAAAATACGTCAAATCGGGTCAGATCAAGTCCTTTATGACATTATGGTGCCGCCGAAGGTGGCGGAGGTGCGGCACGAAAACTGAATTTCCGTTTCTTTGCCCTAAGCGGCCGTATTTGAACCGATCGCGACGTAAGTAGTGCTATCGATAGTGCAAAAAAACTGTCATCTCGAATTTTCGAGCCTTCGCTGAAAATTTGGAGATAATTGCGAAAAACTGAAAAAAGAAATCTCAGAAAACGATCTTTTTGACGTTCTATTGCGAGCCGACCACTGAACGGAACGGCTTCCGGTTTTCGGATCCGGTTTCCGATAGGTTATTCCTCTCTGCGTTTTCAAAGAGGGCGGCGCGCGAATTGTGCGCGACATGCGGTAGATGTTTTTGCAAAATCGGACTTTGCGGCTGCCGAACAGAAAGTAGGTGGAGTTTTGCAATTGCTCCTTTGCTGTTCGATGAAGGTCGAAGGTATCTTGCGTGCGGTATGCCGGTTTGCCAATTCGCAGAAACTACAAGGTGTCCACGACCGATAAAAGGAAACCGGTAGGATAGCAATCTGCATTCATGATCTATAAAAGTACAAATGACACAACTTCCTCTCCTACAATGGCAGATCGAGAACAGACCGGACGATGTCATAGGCTATTAAAAGTTCCAAAAAGTTCTCAACTGGTAAAGTTATTGCAAAAAAACGAAATTCGCATTTTGCATCCTAGCTGGGAGGTGGTTGCGAATTTTACAGAAATTTTTGCACGATGTCCTTGCGCCGGTAATTGCCGATATTTTGAAATTAAGCTTATACTTTTCGCTTCTGTGGTGCGTCCCCTGGAGCCCTGCGGAACTTTAACAACTTCTACCGCTGTTTTACCGCATATGTATTGCTCAAATTGCATTCTATCCAGGCTTTGCTCTTTTTTGATGCGATTTACAAATTTCCATATGTTGGGAGGATGCACACTTGCTCTTCAAAACCTCCAACACTGTGTCGTGCAGATTCCACATTTCGTGTGGAAAAAGGGGTTGTCGCCGGGAGTTTCTTCTTTTTTGGGGACGGCAATCGGATCCACGGCAAGAATTTGCAAACTTTTTTTAGTAATTGAAAAGTACTCTCAGTAATTTTGATGTGCATAGACGAATTGAACTGCATGAGAACTTTCGCGTTAATTGAAACCACTATTTTTTTCCGTTAATTTCTATGTTCTCATTATACCTTAAGACAATTAGATGTGTTCACTAAAGCTTAAGATGTTTTCACTTGGAATCAGTGTTCCCTCTAATTTTTAATTAGTGCTGAGCGGTCCAAAATCGAGTGCGAGCAAAAAAAACTAAAATTAAAAATAGTTTTGGATATTTCCAATGAAACTTTATTTTTTTTTCTTCTGAGGTTCGTACTAATCCACTCTTCATACACTTCTTTGCTGTTAATTGTTTGCCCATTTGATAGATGTACTGTTATTCTCATTGAATCACCGAGATGTTCATATTACAGTTTATTGCGATCTTTTTTTTAATGGAATTTTTTACTAAAAATCCTCGTACGTAATCCACACTGGACTAGAAATTTCTGAATTGCATAATACGAAAGTTTCCGTAGGGTAAACTTGTCTAAATCGTACATGCTAAGGAGAAACTGAATAAATGTAAAAAATGAAAAATTAATGAAAACCATTGTTATTGCAACACTATAAACTTTATTAACACAGCTCATATTTTAACATAAGGAATTTTTAAAAAAATACCCATATTTTACCCTTAACCACCTGCCATACGTCTAAGGTGAGAAAATTACTGCTACTTTGGGTCTGAGTGACGTATGTCAGGTTGTTAAGTGTTTAACATGAGAAAAAGGTAGATTTAAAAAACATTTAAAAAAGTACGATTTTAAATAATCGTACTGGACTATTACGAAATCGTACCCTAACCACTTTCGTCATCACAATCCTCACAGTAGTTAGAATACGTATTCTCATTTACTCTTGCGTATTTTTCGTGCACCCATATTAAACATTTGATGCATTGTATCATAGACATTTCCTCATTTTCATTGCATAGTAGGCAGTACCAATTTTAATTTGTGTTTCTTTTCTTCGTACCAACTTCTGGCATACCAATCTTTCATTTTAATTTATTGCGTCCTTCATTCGTTTTGTTTTCTAATTCCACTTTATATGGAAACTCAGTAAGTACTTTGCATCCGGTTGTTTTCTTTAATTTTTTTGTCGGAATTTTACAAATTGAAGACAACGTTTCTATATTAGCTTTTATATATGACTTTCTGGGTTTTATTACATTAAAAGGCACACTTGCTGTAGAAAGACCATACTCAATTAATGACATGCAGGATTTGTTTATATTGTTGTAAAAAAAACAGGCTCATTTAGTGACGTGCAAGAATGTTTGTAGAAGAACCAGGCTCTGTTACTTGCATAGAAGAGTTATCCTCTTTAAGAATTACATACTCCTCATCACGTATTTTATCTGTTACATGGCCACAATCGACATAATTCAATCATTTAATGCAGTTTGCATACCTATGCATACCATGCATACCATGTATAACTATGCAATCCTTAAAATTTCAGAAATATTTTTCTGCTTGATCACAGGGTGGTTTCGCATCCATGTGAGAGATTCTCTATTAAAATGTTTTTGAAATGTTTAAAAAAGTATTTGAAGAATAATCTCTCCAAGGGTTGAAATTTGTGTGTAGTGTGAGCTGGCAAAGACAACATTACAATTCCATACTCTCTAGCAAGATTTATTGCATCCATATATTTAGTGTATGTGGTATATCCATCTAATATCAGCAGAATTTGCTTACCTGGTGTTTTTGCCAACTTTAAATATTTTATAAAATGTTGTAATCACTCAACAAATAAAGCAGCCACAATCCAACCACTATCAGAACACGCGTAAAGCGTATTAGGTGGACCACCACGTTTAAGTTCATCTGTGATTCTTTTTAGTTTGAAAATTAACATTGGAGGAATATATTCTCCAGCTGCATTCATGCAACAAATACATGTAGTATTTATTCCTCGTTCTCCGCTAGTTACTGTTCCAACTTGATGCTTTCCTTTTAAAGCCAATATTTTACCAGGTTTATGGAATGTATTGAGACCTGTCTCATCTATGTTGAAAATTTGCTCCGGTGAAAATTTAAAATTATCTAGGATTTCTTCATATGTATCAAAAAATTTGGACACAACTTGTCTGTTAAATCCTTTACATCGCGCAATTGAAGTTGGTTCAGGAGTTCTTAAGGATACCTCTGGATGGTTTTTCATGAATTTGTAATACCATTTCGAGCCTGCCAATCCTCTTTCTTTGCCAAAGCGATGCTGAAGTTTATATTTTTCAGTTAATTGGAAGGCTAAACGTCTTAAATCGGTTATGGTTAAATCGAAAAAGTATGTTTCCATAGTCAGAACATGATCAACAAGCTCCGCTTCCATTTCTGTCGCTAAATCAGTCGGGTGAAAATCTTATAGCACGCATTTAGGCAATTTATTGGCCGGTAGTTCTGAGACAAATCACCCGTTTTAGGTAGTAAAACGGTTCCCCCCCGGACAACCCACTACGGAATGGCCCGCTCACCAATAAGCCAGGAATTAAATACCCTGACCAGACGCTTATGCGTGCTTTCTGGAATTTCTTCCACTAAAAGGTATTAATTCAGTCCGAGCTTGGTGCAGCGAAATTTTTGATTCCCTTAAGGGTCTCGCCAATTGCCAATTTCTTCCGGGGTTATCGGATTGCACACACACTGGTCTTAATTGCGATCTTCTTACGAAGTTCTCAAATTGTGCAAGGGCTGGAGTGTTTCCACGCAACGGTTTCGACCCCCCGTATATTTCCCTTCAAAAGACTTCGACATCCTGCGGGATAGAGTTTGCCCGCTGGAAGAGCCTCGAAGGATTTATTTGTCTTGAACTTGTTGCTCTCGACCAACCTTCGCCTACTCCTTACCAGGGACTTTCTTGCAACCACAAGACTGCGAACTCTATCCATGATGTGCTGCTTCTCAACAGCGGACTCGACTTGGCCGTCCAATTCTTGAATGTGAATTTAATACTTTCAGGTGACGTCTAAATGTAGGTTTTGGAATACCGTACACACGGCATACTTCATAAAATTTTAATATACCGTTTGTATAATTTTGGATTGCTTCATCCAAATTATTTTTGGACCATTTATTATATGCACGCTTCTCTAAAAATATTTATTATTTGAAAATATATTTACCAATTTTAAAACAAAAATCTAGGCAACCTAAATTACTAATTCCTAATTTATACCGGTACGAATTAGGAAAGCGAAGTCAGTACGAAATAGGCGTAAGCTCAATTGCAGATTGCACATGGCTATTTGAAGGTTATGAAATTCGATATCGCGTTGAATCCATAATAAATAACATCGAAAAAGGATATAGTTTCATAACATACTATGCATTTTCACTTGTGTTTTATAGAATTCGCATAAAATCCTTACGAAATACGCAAGCATGTTACTTAATAATATTAAAAAAACTACCTTCGATAATAACAACACGTTAACTGCTGCAACTTCATCTAATCTATATGTAAACGACCGTATTAGAAGTAGGGAAGCTACACACAAGTAGATGGTCCTACATGTATTATGGATCACGAAAAAAATGGGGTGGTACGAATTATGCGCAAGTACGATTTAGGCAAGTTTAGCCCACCGTCGAATGTTTTGAATAATCCAAGTTTACTTTTCTCCAATATTGTAAATTTCATTTCGGAATATTCATCCCATATTTTATCAATGTCAATATTTTGATTTATCATAAATTTAGAAAAATTTTCGGAAAGATTCACCATATTCTGTTTTCCCAAATCATTTTTTTGTCCTGAATTTATAATAATCTCCTTAGTAAGTGCTTCCCATTTTTGTCATCGTCGGCGTCGTCGGGAAATCTTCTTTTAAGGTGCATACATATACGTTCGACAAATTGTATTATATTGGAAGTATCAATATTATTTTAATCTTCTGATAATATTTCTTTTACTTCACAGCTCCAAAAGATTTTGTCTCCCAGGTATTGTGATGTTAATTTTCTCATTGTGGTCTTAACATTCTGATGAGCATCAATAATAGTTACACAACTTTTCTGTATTTGTACAAATATCAAAGCTCTTCTAATATATCTTTGAGAACAAAAATTGCTTCTCGATATTGGAAATCCGTCAGTATTTTTGCGCAATATTTACAGATAGCATCATTTCGTTCCATAACTTGACTTTGACGATATTCAATTAAAACATCGTCTTTTTTTGATAATAGCACTAACTGCGAAATATCTGGATAACCGCCTTACTTCATTATATATTCTTCTTCTTCTATAGCTCTACAGCCCTTGGTGGGCCTTGGCTTGAGTTACAACCTCCTTCCATCTCTCCCGGCTGTTAACCAATTGCAGCCAGTTTCTCAACCTAATATCTTTAGGTCGTCGATGCAGTCATCTCGCCATCTCTTACGTGGTCTACCCTGAGCTCTTCTTTCATGTGGACTCCAGATACCATCAGTATTTTCGGTCCTCGGGTGCTTTCCATACGCATAACATGTCCAAACCATTGTAATCGTAGTGCCTTTACATGCCTTACGATGTTCGCTCCTCCAATTAGTCTGTCCAGGTCATGGTTCATTCTGCATCTCCATGTACCACAGTTTTACTGTACGGGGCCAAAGATTCTTCTCATTATATATAATATTTCATACTGGGTGAAACATTGTGTAAACAGTTGAGTAAAGTTTCTATATTGTGTATAACAGGTACATTCTTCCATACATCATCGAATCCAAGATCTTCTTGATGAATGCAACACAGTGTTGCTCGGTTAAATCGGTTAAATAAATCCTTTTTAGCATCAATATCAAAAAAATGTCAAGGTTTGATATTGGCTGCATCAGATGTAAACATTATCCATTTTTATGTTTATGTTATGTTCACCATATATTTTTCGACATTTTTTCTACAATTAACTTGAGTCACAATGTTTAAAAATACCAACAAATGCAGTTTTATAATTTTTATCATTATCACGATATTTAAAATACAAAATTAGTATATGTGTACTAAAATATAGGTGCTTTCGTCTAGAATTAATGTATGGAATGTTAATTTTTTTAGTTCGTTAAAAACATTTTTTTTCTAGGATATAATTTTTACTTTTACGCCAATTTATTTCATTATCACGATATTTAAAATACAAAATGAGTAGCTTTGTACTAAAATATATATGCTTCCGTCTACAATTAATGTATGGAAGGTTAATTTATTTAGTTCGTTAAAAACATTTTTTTCCAGGATATAACTTTTTGGCAACTCAATAAATTTTTCCCTATGGAAATGGATTTCAGGGACGGAATTCATTCATGAGTTAATACGTATAGATATTGGCTATTGACATTTTCGATTAATGCATTAACTTTCTCAAAATCAGATTTTGACCTTTCTTGCTTTTCTCTTTTTACGTGACATTCTTCAAGTGTTTTCATTAAGATTTTAAAAATTCTGCCCTTTTTCGCTATTTGTAATTTATTAACAGCTTCTATGTGGTGTTTTTGAATAATATGTTTTTTTAAATAATCTTCCACTTCCCATTCATCTACTTCCACTTCGCCAATTTTTCCCGAACTAAATGCCCCTGGAATATTTGCTTCTGCTCAAAATGTGAACACGGTAGCAAACAAAAACAAATGAGCCACCAAAGTAAGAAGTCTTTAACCAAAAAGAGATATTTGAAAAATTTGTCCTTGAAATATTTAATGGTGCGAATAATAATGTATTACAATGGATGGAAACCTTTGAAAGTGAATGTACACGGTTCAATATAACCCAAGATATAGATAAGATTGGAATTTTGACTGTTTTTAAAAGACTCATGTACCAACTGGTACAGTTCAATGCTTATAAAATATACATTGATTGGGGAAAATGTAAAAAAAAATTCTATGATACCTATGCAGACATAGGTTGAACTATGGTGAAATACGCCATTGAATTTAAATATATTAATGGTTCCTTGTTAGAGTATGCTCTAAAAAAAGAAAAACTTTTATTGGAAATAAACAAATCTGTGGACAAGCTCATGTTGATTGATTTAATTGATGTGGGACTTCCAGATTACATATTTGAAAGAATAGACCGAAGCAAATTGAAAGAGACAGAATATATTTTTAATGAAATAAGAGGTCTAGAACACCTAGTGAAAACAAAAAGTTGGGATAAGAAAGAAAAGGTGTACCCAGAAAACAAAATGAAAAAAGAGAAAAACAAAAACCATGCAGAATATGTGAAAAGGAGAATAAAGGTGTACTTTACCATGCTGAAGAAAATTGGTTTAAAAATAAACAATATGAAAATCGAAGAGATCAGGTTAGAACTGTTAATTATTCAGAATTAGAACTAGAATTGAATGAAGAAAATCCAAAAAAACTAATAGTACCACCATTAATAAAAATCAAATTGCTATTGAATGGTACCTTAGAAGTTTATGGAATTTATGACTCTGGATCAAATGTGTCTTTAATTAATGCACAATTATTGAAAATATAAAAAGAAAAAACAGGTTATCTACAAATAGTAAATTTGAGGACGATTAATGGTGTAAAGAAAACAAATGGTATAGTAACACTGAAGATAAAATCTACAATATTGAAAAAACGATGGATATATTTGTTGTGGATAATGAGAATTATAATTACGATTTTCTTATTGGTTTGGATTGTATCAGGAATTTTAAACTAATTCAAAATGAAGCTCTAAGGATCACACAATATGTCACAAGAAAATAAAAATGTAAGCTCGAAGTTCGAAAAGATGAAAATGCTTTGGACTCTAAGATAGTGACGCAAGGAAACATTGAACAAATAATCAAATATAAGCTAATTTCAATGAGCATATAAATGCTAATGATTTTGAAATTTCAATAAATCATTTAAATCTGGATCAACAATCAGAAATAGATAAGTTGATTGACAAATACAAACCAGTATTTGCTAAAGACTAATATGATGTTGGTACTGTAAAAGTTTATGAAGCTCATATTGACTTAATGGTAGATAAATACTGTTACAAACGTCCATACAGATGCATAATTGAACCGGTCATTTCGAAAAGGGCACGAGTCACACTTTTTTGAAATATCACTTTTTCACGCCATTTTATTCATTGAAGCGTTTTACATATTCCATGCGAAAAAAGTACAGTGCGAAAGAGTGCGTGTATGTTTTTTATTTAACAATCTCTATATTCAGTTTCTTAAGCATCAATTACTTTTTTAACAAAAAACATATTTTTGTTGATTCTGAAAAGTTTTAATTCATGGACTTATTTATGCCCTTTTCGAAATGACGGGTTTAATTAAAGATCGACAAGAAATAAAAATCAAATAGCAAAGCTTTTAAACAAAAATATGATTGAAGAATCATACAGCCCTTTCGCAGCTCCGGTAACTTTACTATATAAAAAAGAAGAGAATCAAAAATCTAGGCTATGTATAGATTTTGGAGAATTAAATAAAATTGTTGTTCCCCAATCTCAACCTTTTCCATTAATTGAGGATTTAAAGGCAAAGACTAGGAACTGTAAATATTTTTCTACTTTAGACATAAATTCAGCATTCTGGTCGATTCCTTTGAAATTACAAGACAGACAAAAAACTGCATTTGTAACTCAAGAAGGTCATTTTCAATGGACTTACTTCCAATTGGGTTTGCATTTCCAATCCGACAAAAATGTGGAAAAACTTGAAGAAACCACTACCCACGTGCACCGAACACCAGTCCAAGTGTGAAATTTACTTTGATGGCAACAAATACAGTGATCCTATGTGCATAGCACAGAGATTCATCAGCTATTTCGTAGATAGTGTAAAAAAAAATATTTCGCTGATTCCTCTAAATCATAGTGTGCATTACGCGGTAATAAATAGACAGAAAAAAAAACGGGATCCTGTAAGTATGCTAACCAAATTCGAACTAGTATAAAAATATGTAGTGGTAACAGTAACGATATAAACAATAAAATTGTACAAGATGCCTTTGAAGTCGTTGGCAACCGGTTCCTAGATGTCCTCAATTATTCGTTAACATATGGCGTTTTCCCTGATGAGTGGAAGACATCTCTAGTGATGCCTGTGCAGAAAATTCCAAATACGAATAAATGTGACGAGTACCGCCCAATTAATGTTTTACCTTGTTATAAAAAAGTATTAGAACTTACTGTAAAAAAACAGTTATCAAATTTTTGTGAAAAAAAGAATATAATTTCTAGTCATCAATAAGGGTTCAGAGAAGCACATTCTTGTGAGACCGTTATTGTTAATATATGTGATACTTGGTTATATGACCTAGATAATAGGAAATATATCTTGACCGTGTTTCTAGATTTTAGGAGGGCTTTTGAAACCATAGAGATATATTATTGAAAAAACTAATTGAAATAGGAATAACAGATATTGCCATAAAATGGTTCAAGTCCTACTTAAGCAATCGTAAGCAAAAGGTCAAATTTGGAAACTGTATTTCGAGTAGTATTGATGTTGAATACGGTGTGCCTCAGGGTACCGTCTTAGGACCATTGCTGTTTATATTTTATATTAATGATATAATGCAAATTGTGAAACACTGTAATATAGAAATGTTTGCAGATGACACAATGTTATATGCATCTGGTACGGATTTAAAAGAACTGTTTGAGAAAGTCAATTTTGATCTTGTAAATATAACTGAATACTTATCGAGTAACAGTCTTAGTATAAATGTAAATAAATCTAAATATATGATAATACACAATAAGCTTAGTTCACCTGCAGTTGCCGTTAGTTCGAAAGTACTTCTTGGAAATGTTCCCATTGAAGAGATTTCAGAGTACAAGTATCTAGGTGTCATTATTGATAATAGACTCAACTTTATCAGAAATTCAGCTTTTGTTATGAATAAAATGTCAAAGAAATCATTTTTATTAGGTAGGATTGGCAAAAGACAGAGCTTACAAACTAAATTGTTGTTATATAAAAAGAACCTTATGAAAATACAGATGAAATTCTGAAAGTAGTAAATCTAATCAATCTGAGAGACATAAAAAATGATCAAAGTACAAATACTGATCGACAAAATAATATAAATAAATTTAAATTGAAGAACGATATCTACTATAAAAAATTTAAAAATAAAGACAAAATTCTGTTCTCAGAAGATTTTAGTAAAACAATAATAAAAGATGTACACAATACATATTGCCATATAGGAACAACACAAATGTTAAATAAAATAACACCATTTTATACAGCAAGAAACATCACTGCTAACATAAAAAATATCTGTGAAAAGTGCGAAATCTGTATAAAAAATAAATCAAGAAAAAAATCTAAATATGGTTTCATGTCACATTTGGGTCCAGCAACATACCCATTTGAAATTGTATCCATTGATACATTTGGAGGTTTTGGGGGATCTCGTTCAACAAAGAAGTATTTACATCTTCTAGTTGACCATTTTACGAGATATGCCTACATTTTAACATCTAAAAACCAAAACTCCAATGATTTTATAAAATTGATTAAGAAAGTGGCACAAATTAACGATATAAACATTATTTTGACGGATCAATATCCAGGGATAAATTCCAAAGAATTTAAACAATTTCTAAAAGACATAAATATAAAAATTATTTTTTCTGCAGTTGATGCACCATTTTCAAATGGTCTCAACGAAAAACTAAATCAGACATTAGTTAATAAAATAAGATGCAAGATAAATGAAAGTGATAGAAAAATAGCATTGACAACCACTGCTCAAAAATGTGTAGAGAAATATAATGAAACAGAACATACAGTCACAAAGTTTGCCCCAAAATACTTATTAGAAGGCGAAAATGTAAACCTTTTACCACATGAATTAAAATTAAGATGTGCAGACAAGGATTTGAAACCATATAAAATAAAGATAGACCATATAAAATAATGAGAAAGTTGTCCAATTCAATTTATGAGGTCGATACCGAACACAAGAAAACAGAATCAAACCTCTTCCTTTACCAAACTAATTCCAATGGGGAGATGTAAATAAAACATGACACTCATATACTGATGTCTTTAGTTTTCTTAAGTTTGAATCAGCCGCTCCATGGAAAGACCGACAATTCGTCGTTTGGATGAACAGGGTATTAACTCATAATGTTTTTGCCTGCAGAATTTCTTTTTTCTTCTCAGTAATAGCAAAATTCACAAAGTCAGGGAGTGAACAAAAACGTTATCAATAAACGTTAATCAATAGTTTAAAAGATATTTAAGAGAGGCTAACCAATTATTTACAGAAATGTATTGATTTGTAAACTTCAAATCGCTCTTCAGGCTTTTTTGAGTTAATACCCTGTTCATCTGCACCGACGAATTGATGAAACGAACTAAACGTCAGTTGACACAACAGATAATTTGTAAAACTAGTTAATACTTGAATTAAAATCTTTAAATGTTGTATTCTTAACGCAATTTCGTTTTTAATACTAAGAAACTTGGGACTATAGAAAACATATATATATATATATATATATATATATGTATATATATATATATATATATATATATATATATATATATATATATCGTCCTGGAAACCGCAATATGTCGTATGTCCAAAAACCAAATATCTATTTGTCGTGACCAAATATCAAGCTGATGTTAGATCAACTTATTGCAAGGTGGGGATACTCAAGTTCTGATTGGTTTACTGACATAGGACCTATTGTATGTTGTGCTGCTCAACAAGTTGGCCCTATTGAAGCAATAAAAAAGAAATCAATTTTTGTGACATACGACATATTGCGGTTTCCGTGACGATATATATATATATATATATATATATATATATATATATATATATATATATATATATATATATATAAATATATATATATATATAAATATATATATATATATATATATATATATATATATATATATATATATATATATATATTCAATAATCTAACATCGACTATTTCATAGACAAAATCAACGTCTCGTAATTTAAGTGGGCGGAAAATAATTCAAAAATTTTAAAATATCACGAAAACTACTACGCATGCGCGGAATGATACTTCGCTTGAAATGATACTTCGTCTTAATCTTTTTAAATTTATAGGCCAATATAACCCATTAAAATGACCCCTAAAAATAACCCCTGATAAATTGTGTTATAAGCCTTTTTCACAAAAGAACAAGCATAATTACAGAAAAGATTACCCGTAACAATTGGTATGGTAATCGATTATATCTTATCAAAAAGCCATTATTACAATTGAAAGGCAATTAGAAAATAAAATGTTCAAGCATTATTTACCACAACAGAGCAGATTACGTGTAATAATGGGCCGCTATTCAAAGGAATTTTAATATTCACTTCAGTGAATACCCTCCACCGAAATTTAGTAGTAAAGAAAGTAATTTAAAAAAGACAATTTAAATATCAGTTTATTTTCCTATATTTTTGTTTATGTAGTTTTTGAATTGGATGCGGTGAATTTACCGAACGGTGAAACATAGGCGGTGAAATTTCGTAGCGGTGAAAGTTCCTGCGGAGAAGATTCCGCAATGAAAAGTATGCGGTGAACGTACCGGTTGAATATTGATGAGATAAAGTAATTTCTTACAATTCTTCCACTATTTAAATAGACACGTTATTTGCTAGTCAGCATTTTCAAAAAATACAAGTTGGCCTTCCAGTAGAATTTTTTTTATGAAATTTGAAAATTTGTCTAGTCTGCACAAAAACTGAAATTTGAACAAGCATTGAGACAAACTTAAACAATTTGTAGAGTTATAACTTTGAAACTTGAGTTTGTCTGGCGCTAACTTAATAAATGCACGCAAACCTGTAGATAGGTTCCTTAAAAATATCGTGAAGTGTGAAGTCGTGTTAAATGAGACACAGAGCAAGTACAAAAACAGTAGTAGTAGTATTATGTATATTTATTACCCTTTACGGGTTTATAAATTGGTTCCAAATTTTTACATCACCCTATACATATGTAAATAAAACAAATATAGTACATAATATAAATAAAAATAAAAAGAGAAAAAGAAAAAATAAAAAAAAACAAAGAAACATATTATGCTAATCAAAAATAAAAAAAAATAAAACCACTAAATTCCAATCCATATACCGATTACCAGCTTCCCGCCCCACATATTGCTCTTCTTCTCTCCTCAACTTTCCTCATCCAATCTATCCCTCTTCCATCCTCGTTTAAAATCTCTTCTCTACACTCATCTCTTTCTCTCATTTCTGAACATTCGTTCAGCAAGTGCTCTATTGTTACCTTGTTTTCTCCACACATCCTGCATACTCTATTCCTATCCTCCATCCAAAATTTATTCTCTCTCTCTTCATTTCCACATCTGAATCTTGCCATTGTCACTCACTCTTTTCTACTCTCTCTTCCTAGGTACTTTGGCAGTTCTTCCGTTATTATTTCCGTTATTATTTCGTTATTGTACCTAGACTCCCTAATTCTTGCTCTCCTTTCTTGCCTTGGCACATCTCTATCTCTCTGGACTTATTCCTATGTCATTACTCTGCCTCTCTCCCTCATTCTTTCTATCTCCGCTCCTGCATACCCGTTTCTTTCTAGATATGCCTCCCTCTCTTTCTACACCCCCTTTCCTATTTATTTCCTTTTTTCTTTGAGGCACTCTTGCATAATTCTGCACTCTCCTCTCTCTATCACTCTCTCCTCAAAACTTATTGCTCTCTTTCCTGCTTCTATTCTTATTCCATCTCTCTTTGTTTCCTCCATCACTATATACCCCGGAGTCTCTCTACCTACTCCTAGCACCCATTTCAAATATTTTTCTTGCACCCTTTCCAGCCCTTCTTGCTCTCTCCATCCCCATATTTCCGCTCCATACATCATCACACTTTTCACCAGGCTATCAAACATCATCACTCTCCTTCTATAGCCGTGTCCAAATTTTCTCTCTCCTATTCCCCATACCGCTCCTAGTATTTTATTAGCTTTCTTTACTAGCTCTCTCACGTGTGCTGTTTCTGTATTTCTATCATTAAACACGTACCCTAGGTATTTAAATTCTTTGACTTCTTCAATTTTCTCCTTCTCCCATCTCCACTCAATTACTCTTCTCCTGCCACCCCCTTTTCTAAACACCATCATCTTGGACTTCTCCCCATTCACTGTCAGATTTTTCCTGCTCATATATTTCTCCATATTTCTTATCATTTCTTTGGTCCCTTTCTCGTCTCTCGCTAGCACCACCAAATCGTCCGCGTAGGCTAGGGACCACACTTTTTCTTTTCCCACCATAACCCCACCCGTCTGCGCCTTGCTAAACATCTCCTCTATGTCTCTAATAAATGCTGCAAACAGGCTGGGGCTTAGTGGGCAGCTTTGTCTCACTCCCTTATGCATATTAAAACCTTCGCTCACCCTTTCACCAACTCTCACTCTACTTATTGTCTCTTCATAAATCTCTTCTAATTTTGATACCAGATGCTCCTTTATCCTTTTCTTTCTCAGGCATTCCCACAGTGCCTCTCTTGCCACATTATCAAAGGCCGCCTTCAGGTCCACAAATAATGCATACACCTTGCCACCCTTCTTTTTTATCTCATTCCCTACTATGTTATTCAAGATGTATACATTATCCATGGTCCTTCTCCCTTTCCTAAATCCCGCCTGCCTGTCTGGTATCACACCCCGCTCCTTCAATTCCTTCGACAATCTTTCTTCCACAATCATTGCATATATCTTATATGCCGTATTGAGCATGGTGATCCCGCTATAATTACTTGCTGTTTCCGTTTATCCTTTCTTATATATGGGGCATATTATCCCCTCTTTCCACTCGTGTGGGAAGCCCTCTCCCTTCCACACTCCATTCATTATCTCTAACAACCTGTCAGCTTCCCTTTTCGTTCCATATATCCACGCTTCATTCTGTATACCGTCCCTCCCCGGTGCCTTTTTCTTTTTCAGTTTACTCAGTTGTTGTTCTAATTCTTTTCTTGTTATCTCTTCTATTTCTCCCATTCTGTGTTGACCCTTTTTCTTTTCTTGTCTGATTTCATCACCACCCAGCAGCTCACTGAAGTACTTTCTCCATTCCTCCATAGTAATTCTATTACTCACTCTTTCTACTTTTTTCTTTCTTTCCCTATTTATGTATTTCCATACCTCTTCTACCGTCTTTATGCCTTTCATCTTTAGTCTTTCTTCCTTCCGTTTCTTTTGCTTCTTCTCATTGCATACTAATTTGTACTCTTGCGTGCTCTCTTGTACTATTCCTTAGTTGCTTTTCCTCTTTTCAAATTTCTTAATTTCTTTCTTACTACTTGCTTCCCTTCTCCGCATTCTTTATCCCACCACTCGTTTTTCCAAGACCCCACCTTCAATCTTGTCTCTATCACTTTTTTTTATGTTCCATTTTTTACGTGATCACCCAGTTCTTTCACTTTTTCGTTTATCCCTTCCTCTTCATATCTTGCCTCCCTAAGTCTTGTTCTATAATTTTCTATTCCTTCTTCCGTCCAGATATTCTTCACAATTTTTCTTCTAACATCCTTTTGACTTCTTCTATCTTTCTCTCTTCCTTTTGTCTTCACTTCCAATGGCATATGATCCGACTCGACTCTTTCTCCCACCTTAAATTCTTCTATTTCATCCCATGCTTCTTCATTCACCATAACATAGTCAATAACTGTCTCCCCTCTTGGTCCGATATATGTGTACTCCCCTTTCTCATCTCCTATGCTGTTTTCATTAATTATGTCCCACCCTCTTTCTTGTACTAGACTAATCAGTAGTCTCCCTTCGGCGTTTTCTGTTGCATCTTTTGTTGGTCTTCTTTCTATTGCTGTTTGTTCTTCTTCTATCCGTATTTCTTTTTCCCCATTTCTTGCGTTAAAATCCCCCACAATCACCAGAGTTCCCTCGTCTTGCTGTTTTACTCGCTCTTCTATCGTTCTCTTAATTTCTTTCATACTTCTGCTGTATATTGTTATAATTCTCCATTTTCTCTGTCTACTTTTCATCGTTCTTTCCATAATCCCTCTTTCTTCTTTTGCTTCGGTTCTGTTTTCTTTTTCCAAACCCTTTTTCACTCCCATTATTATCCCCCCTTTAGCTCTCCCTTTCCTGCTTACCCTCTTTGCAAATTGACACTTCCACTTAAACTCTTTCGGCATTATTTTTTCCAATTTTTCCCACCCCTTCTCTTCCACCCACGTTTCTACCAATCCCACTACATCAAATTTTCCCAAATATACTCAAAACTCATTGTCTTTGTTTTTTATCCCCGCTGTGTTCCAGTATACTATTCTTAATTGCTCCTTTTCTTCCTTATTCCTCTCCGTGTTCGTTTTCCGTTTTCTGTCCTGTCGTCTTTTCCTTGTGCTCTTATTCAAATTTTTTTTGTATTTAACTCCCCCTTTTCATCATCCCACTTAAAGCCTTTTCCGTCTATCCATATCTTTTTATAACCCACTTTCACCCACCGTCCTTTTTGTCGCTCTTCTTTGGCTAGCGCTCTTAATTCCTTCTGTATGTCTCTTTCCTTCTTCGTTAGATCGTCTTCTATGTATACTCTCTTTTCCCTTTTTTCTCTTACTTTCCTTTTATTTTCCATAACTTTCCGCTTTTCACCCCAGGTCCCAAGTTCCGCCTCCAACATTTTTCCTCCACTTACTTTATACATCTCTTTCACCGCCACTTCTACCTTTAATTCTGCCTTTATCCATTCTTCCAGATTCTTCTCGTTCTCAAATTCCCCTTCGTCCAGTTCCGTTACTACAATATTCTTTTTTCTCATTATTTTTTCCTTCTCTTCCATTTTCTCCTCCAGACTTTTCATTTTTTTATTTAGTTCCCTCTCTTCTCTTTTCCACTTTTCGTCCGTTTCACGCATCATATTTTTCAATGTTCCATTTCCCGGCTCATCTTCCGATTCTCTTCCTTTATCTCCCCTATATCTTCCATATTTTTTTTCAGCATCTTCATTTCCTCACCCATTTCCTTTTTAGCCGGTGATCTTTCCAGTTTCTTACTTTTTAGAAAGGGGTTCAACCTTTCTTCTTACTCTCTTGCCTCTTCTCTTTTTCTTTTATAATCTTCGTCTCGGTCGCTTTCACTCTCACTTTTTTCATTTTTTCTTTTTTTTCCTTATCGCGCGCCGTAAAAACACGCGTCACAATAAAAAATCTCAATCCGCAAAACCCGCTTCACAAAACACGTCCGCTCCGTTCAACCGCTCGAATTGGAAACCACAAAAAACAGTAGTAAACAGTTCCAAAAACTTATTGAAAACTTTTTTTTAATTCTATTTTAACTTAAGTAACAACATACAGACATGATACGTATAAAACAACTTTATATGTAAAAACAAAACAAAATGGAAAAATCAACTATTTTCAGTTTCATAATAACTAGGGCGGAAAGTTGTTAATTTCACGCGAGAGCGAAATTGGGCACACGACCGAAGTGAGTGATCTTTCCAGTTTCGCACATTCATTCGTTGTGCGCACATTCGCTCGAGAGGGCAATTGACAATACCGCCCGTGTTTCAAACAATATTTTTTATTACTCATGTGAGGGGATGTGTCTTACAAGTTTGGGATCCAGGGGCCAAAAAAAAAAAAAATAGATGGAAAAATTAAGAATTTCGTTTTTTTTCAATTTTTATTATTATTTTGTAATGGACAAAATTTCTGACTCTTCACGTCACTCTTTTAATATCGAGATCTTGATTGTTTTTATTTCATTTTTATTTATTTGTTTCTTTTAATGTAACCTAGTGATATTTGCGTGCGTTACCCAGGTTATGTGAATAGGCAATGCGAAGTGGCATTTCTCGTGTTAAAAAACGTGCGTCAGGAAGTACTTCGCGCGCATGAATAATAAAAAGTTAATAATTCTCTTCTCGTCACTGCTCACTATGACCAAACGTGAAGTATTTTTTTGTCGGAAGGATATCATTTCCACTCTCTGAATCATTTTCATTATTTACGTTTTCTGTCCTGTTTAAAAAAATGTAATTTTGGTTTGTTTGTGGTTTCTCGCAAGGTACCTCACATTTTGCGGGTCCTCACATTTTGTAGCTATAATTCAATAACACTTTACCCATATTTCCTGCCCGAAATAACTTATTTTTAGAGAAGTCCATAATTCAATTTTATTTAAAAGAAACCTTTATGTTGCTTTTGATACTAAATTTATATAAATCGCCTGAAAAATTCTCAGGAAATCGAGGAAGACCTTCAATGGATTCACAGTTGGGTCGTTCCAACTATACAAATTTTAAACTTTTTAACAATACTTTACATGCTTCCCAACTAATTTTGCGTTGATAAATCCAAGGGTGAAAGTTAGAAGTCGCAGAGACAAACCGTTCAAAAGTTGTAAATTTCTTGAAAATTTGGGCTAATTTAATTTTGCAAAAATCGGTGTTTATGATTAAATTATTAGAAAAGTGTTTTCCTTTTCTTCTGCTTTTTACAAATATGCAAATACTGATCGATATACGAATTACGTTTATCAAAGTAATTATTTTTGTATGGGATTATTTTGTCCATCTTGATTAAAGAATATTTAATTCCGAAAAATTGATAAAAACTCTCACGCAAACGTTTTAATTGAATTTTATACTTTTTTTAATCAGTGCTTGGTATAATTATTTTTATTAAAAAGATTTTTTTGTTAATTTTTATAATTAAATAATACTGTTCATTTTAATTACATCGATTATTATGTTATTTATTATTAGTATTATTATAGTCTTGGGTTCGTTGTCATATATTGACCCAAGCACATTTTAAATATAATTTACAATAACAAGAACACGATTCGATAGTGAATCAAAACAAAATCAACACTAGAAAGACTTGACAAGATTAGGTAGATTAAACCGGATAGATAAAACTACACAGCTTAGACTAGACCGGCAAGATTGGGTTGAGATACATTAGATTGAGATACTAACCTTGATTTATAAGATTTTTAAGTTGGGGACGTAGTAAGCGCCTCACGGTTAACTTAGCAAGAGGAGCCTCTCAAATATCACAAGCATCTAGGGACCGCTTTTCGAATAACTTTCAGATGTTGCTGCATAGTGTCGCCCTTACATCCCCCTTCCACTTGCAGTGATTAGGGGTTCAGGTACTAACATTTTTCATTCTTTCGGCTTCTTTCCCTTTCCGCCCGTTTAGCATTTTTATTGTCATGATGTTTTGGATCATCCTTGATGTATCTGCCCATAAGTCCTCCGACGAAATCATTTGTTCAACTATAGTTGATGAGTCTAGTGTTTGTCCGGTCTTCTTTTTCCATTTATCCCTTTCGGGTATAAACCTGTCACACTCAACAGTATGCGCCGCGAATATTTGGTCACCGTCTGTGAGTTCACAGTAAATACAGAGGCAATCTGTGGCCCTACCGATGCTATGAAGTAAGTTCCTGAAACAGCCATGTCCGCTTAAAACTTGGCTGGTTTCACCATGTTTTCTTGTTGCCCAACGCTAAATCAGGGATTAGGATTCTGGTCCAGTGTCCCTTAGTGGTCCCTTAGTGGATAGACTCCACTGGTTTTGCCAGGCCTGGTACATTCGGGCCTTAGCTAGTGTATTTTTGTCGACCTGTGTGCCATCGCCGTTCTTTCTCCTCTCTTCTACCATAAGTTCTATGGGTGATATGCCGACTGACACTAGGGCAGCATCCCTAGAGACAGTCGGGTAAGCACTGCATACTCTTAGCGCCATTTTCCTTTGAATGGTTACCAAGTTTTGTCTAAAATCTGTGTTTTTCAAAGCATTTGCCAAAATCGGGGCTACGTAGAGCATTTTGGAGTGAACCACCGAGCAACTCCTTTGCTACTTCACTTACTACTCGTGCTTTGCTTCACTTACTACTCCTCCTCACCGTCCTCCTAATTTGGGATACATCTAGATATTTTAGCAATTCCTTTGGGGTTATTTTTTCTCATTTTATTTTGAATGTCATTGGTTTCGTTTTTCTTAGTCCAGTTAACAATACTGCTTCTGTGTTTTCTGGTGCCAGCTTCAGTTTCTTGAGTTCCATCCATTTGTCGCTTCGCTCTCGACATAGTTTCCATTTTCGTCTTCCCCGACACCACAAGTGCCAAGTCATCAGCGAAACCCACGATGTCCACACCTTCCGGTAGCTTTAGTCTGAGGACTTCGTGTTAAAGGACATTCCATACTGTCGGTCCAAGAACAGAACCCTGTGGCACCCCACTTCAGACATCACGCTTCACTAATTTGTTGTTTTCTTGGAGAACTACTTTCTTGTTACGTAGGTAACTTCGTACCAGACGTGGCAGGTATGTTGAGATATCTCTTGCTGAGAGCTCCTCAAGAATGTTTTGCCAGGCAGCTGAGATGAAAGCATTGCTTACATCAAGAGTGATAAGGGCACATAGCTTCTAGTTCTCTATGTGCCCGCTTGAGATTTTTTTGCTAGTTCAATGATTTTTGCTTTAGCGTCTACTGTTGATTTTCCCTCTTGGAAGGCATATTCTGATAGTTGTTTACATGCCTAAGTTCTAGTTTTAATCTGCAAAGTATCAGGTATTCCAAGAGTTTTCCCGACACATATAAGGGGCAGAGGGGCCTATATGAGGAAGGTTGCTGAGGAAGGTTCTTAATTAGCATCAGCTTGGCATTTTTCCAGTCGTCGGGAAAGATCCCAACGCTAGCTATATGGTCCATTACGTTTAAGGCATATGTGGCGAACTTATCCACTGCGGCTTTTAGAGCCTCAGGTGGGAGTCCGTCTGGTCCTGCTCCTTACCATTACGAATACGTTGGCTGGCTCTTAGCAATTCAATTTCCGTAAATGGGACTACCTCCGTCACGTTGGGTTGCTCCCAGCCCGGCTCTTCATAAGATGGGAACAGTGCGTTCAACATCTTTACCATCGGAACCTGTGAAATTGGTTGCCTTATTTTCAGCCCTCGCATTGCGATTCTATACGCATTTCCCACGGTATCTTCGTTAATTTTTTCGCATAAGTTTTGTCAGTGGAGACGTTAAGAATCATTTATGTTTTGTCCCAGAAACTTTTTGGCAGTTACATATTATTGTCTGTATTTTTCCCTCAGAGCTAGGTCTGCATTCTTTCTTCCTTTGCGCAGATATATGCGTCTAGACGCAATGTAAGCTGCGCTAGCCGTGGCGATTTCATCGTTCCACCAATAGACACGCCTGGATTCCACGAACCGATTTTTGGTGCGAATGTTGCCTCATATGCTTTGGTTAGTGTTATTATAAACGACTCTGCTGTAGGATCTTGTGGCTTTTAATTCGCTCCTCGAGATTAAGGCCGAAGTTTTGTAACATTGAGGGCAATGTTTTGGTTGGCCATCTCCTATTACCCATGTACCTGGGGGAGATGCACGTGTTACAGTCTTGTATCGTGTAGAAGATGTAATTGTGGTCACTCAAGGATTCCTTCTGTTGGACTTTCCAGTTTCCTATTTTATTTGCTAAATTATTAGTTGTGAGTGTGAGGTCAATAATCGAATGGGACTCATTTCGTTGGAATGTTGGTTCATTTTTTATATACAGGTCCATGGTGGAGATTAGGGATTGCAATCCGGAAAACCGGATCCGGTAACCTGGCGGATCCGCCATCGCTAAAGGATTACCGGATCCGGTACCAATATACCGGATCCGGTCGCCGGATCTGGTGATGCTAATTTTTGGTAAAATAATCGCGCTGTTGAATGTGTAGTTACTTAAAATGCTTGGTGCGCATGGCGCCACATGGTTTTTTCAAAACTAAAATTGATTTTGTGATAAATGATGTATACTTAAAATAATTAGCGTATTTGCTGGTGTATAAAGAACACCTTTTTCAAAAAAAAATTACCTCTAAAACATAGGTCCTCGTTATAGGCGCACGTAAAGTAGGTTGTATTTTAGTCATAAATATAAGAATAAGACCAAGTCTTATTCTTATATTTATGACTAAAATACAACCTACTTTACGTGCACCTATAACGCGGACCTATGTTTTAGAGGCAATTTTTTTTTGAAAAAGGTGTTCTTTATACACCTCATTATATATCATGCTCAAATACCTAATTGTTACCTAATTTTTCTAAAAACCACATCAAAAATGTCCAAATTTTGAAAATCTAAAACCAATTTGTTAATATTTTAAAAAATAAGGCAACGACATATCAACGAAAATGAGCTTGAAATTTTACAAAATTAAACTGTGCAATTATTTGAAGCAATTTTTAGAAATCTAAGGACCACAAATTACTCCAAAAAGTCCAAATTTTGATAACCTAAAACCGTTTTGTTAATATTTTGGAAAATAAGACAGCCTAGACAAGTAACAGATATGGTGTTGACGACTTGTACTGCGACCTTTATAGATCTATTGTACCCCACCCTCCTCCTCCTCCAAGCGTTGGTGTACTTATTCCTTTAGGGATTCCTTTAGGGATTTCAGGATCTGGGTGGGATTCAAGGCCTGCAGCTCCTCTTTATTCAAGCAGTGAGGCCCGAGGTACATCAGATGTATGGTGGTTTTCTCTGCTGAGCCACAGAATCTGCATCCGTCATCCTCCTCTAGTCCTAGGGCCTTGAGATGTTTTCTAAGTCTGCAGTGTCCCGTCAGGACTTCTGTCAGAATTCTAAGCTTGTTCTTGCTTAATTTCCGGCAAGCTTTTGTTCTTTTCTGGTTAAAAGAACCCGGCATCACTTTGGACTGCCTTAGCCCTGGAAGTTCTTTCCAGTTTTTCATCCATTGTTCTCTTGTTTCTTCATCTAAAATTTTGTGGATGGTGTTCACACTCATGTCGCAAAAGGGTCCCGGACCTATAAAGGGACTACTGGATCCCTTGTTTGCTAGGTGATCGGCTTCTTCGTGTCCGTCTATACCAGTGTGTCCTGGTACCCAGTGTAGCGTTACTTTATTGTCTTTGAAAAGCTTGTTTAGCTTTCCCACACAGTCCCATACCAGTTTGGATCTGAAGGTGTATGAAGGTGATGATGTATCTGATCGATCTGAGGTTGAGATTTTATAAAATCAACTAGATCTCACAGTAGACTGTCACTAGTTTCTTTACTGTGTGACTATTTGGAGGAATTTTGTAAATCTAAAAACCACAAATTTCTCCAAAAAGTACAAATTTTCAAAATCTGAAACCGTTTTGTTAATATTTTGAAAAATAAGGCAGCGCCAGATCAATGAAGATGAAGTTGAGATTTTACAAAATTAACATTTATAGACTCACACTATTTTTCTCACTGCTCGACTATTTGGAAGAATTTTGGAAATCTAAAAACCACAAATTTCTCCAGAAAGTTCGAATATTGAAAATCTGAAACCGTTTTGTAAATATTTTGAAAAACAAAGCAGCGACAGATTAATGAAGACGAGGTTACGGTTGGACAAAATCAACATTCATAGACTCTCGCTATTTTCCCTACTGTGAGATTATTTGGAGGAATTTTGAAATTCTAACAAGATCGAATTTCTCCAAAAAGACCAAATTTGGAAAATCTGTAACCGTTTTGTTACTATTTTTAAAAATAAGACAGCGACAGATTAATGAAGATGAGGTTGTTGTGCTCTAAAACATAGGTCCGCGTTATAGGCGCACAAAAATTGGTTGAATTTCAGGGTGCGCCTTATGCAGCGGCAAATACGGTATATATAGTAAGTTGGTTAAACTAATAGACATTTAAATAGATATTATATTTTATTAGACATATCCATCATGATGTCTGTCATCAATATAAGAATAAGACTTGTTAGCATGCTCAAATACCTAATTGTTGTCATTTCAGTAGATTAAGTAAAGTTTATTATGTTAGATTTATAGATCCATCGGCCGGATCGGTGGAAATTCGGCCGGATCCGGCCGTATTGAAAATGACACCGGATTGCAATCCCTAGTAGAGATCTAGTCCATTACAATATCGCTACGTGAATCCGTTTTTGGTGAGCCCCAATATTGTGGTTTCGCATTTATGATTGATAAGATTAGGTAGACAAGAGTATACGGAGACGTCATGACAGATAATGTCTAGATAAACAAGACTTAATCGATAGGTCTGAGCAGAAAAATAGAAGTACAGACAGTTTAAGTAGACAAAATTAATTAGACCAGTGGTTCCCAAACTGATCAAAATTATGTACCCTCCCCTTTTTTTAGAGGTGAGGGAAAAACAGTTTTAGTATGTTCAGGCCCTAAAAGCTCCAAAAGAAAACTCCTTGGTACTATGGTACAATCCACCATGCTATATGCTGCCCCAATATGGGCTCAAAGTATGGCAGTAGAAAGTAATATCTACAAACTGGCAAAAATTCAAAGAAAAACTGCAATCAGGATCTGTGGCGCATATAAGACTGTATCGGGGGAAGCAGTTTTGGTAATAGCTGGTATAGCCCCCATAGAGCTCCTGGTAAAAGAGAGAGCCGAACTGCATGAGGCCGGATGTGATAGGCAATCTAGAATTGCCGCTAGAAAAAATCTCCTGGCAGAATGGCAACAAAAATGGTGGGCGTCCGAAAAAGGCCAATGGACGAAGTTGATCATACCAGATATCACCACATGGGTCAACAGGAAGCATGGCGAGACGAACTTTTACATGACTCAGTTCCTCACAGGGCATGGGTGCTTCCGCGACTACCTGAAACAAATACGCGCCGCCGCAGATGACTTGTGTGAATACTGTGGTGATGTGGACTCGGTAAGATACACAATATTTGACTGCTGGAGATGGGATGCAGAAAGGGACGAACTAACAGCCAACATGAAGATACCTTTTAACGCAAGAACGGTAATGGCTTACATGCTACAAGATATTGAAAGTGGGATAAAATTGCCAAATTCGTTAAATTTGTTATTTCCTCTAAGGATAAAGACGAAAAACTGAGACGCCATAGAATGATCCACCAGTAGGCCCAAATAAGATGAATCAACAACTATCCTAACTACAAGACCAAAATAAAAGGAAAAACAGAAAAACTAGGGCGGTAAAGAAAAAACCGTCCGGGCTGCCCACCCTGAAGGAATGCGCAAGCGATACCGGGGTGGCGTACTTTTAAGCCAAGTGGAAGAAGGGTGTTTAGTGAGTGAGAGCCTCACACACAGGCTGGTAGAGCTTCCCCCAAACCACATATAAAAAAAAAAAAAGTATGTTCAGATACAAAAAGTACAGAGACCCAGGGCCCCTAGGCACTTTTTACATTTTTCGGTCTCGTTTCCTTTTACTTCGTCGAACTGGACTTTACGCTTACGTTTCTTCTGCATGTCATATGCAAAGCTATTTTCACCGAATTTTTCAATAATTTTCGAAATTTCGCATCTATGTGTTGATGCCGAAAAAAAAGTATACAATGACTGCAAAATACCGAAGAAAGATGCAGCAGCTTGACAAGACTTGGCCACACAGGATCCAACAAGATTCAGTGAGTGAGCCGAACAGGGAAAGAAATCTATGTATCTATAGAGGGTTCACTTGTTTTATTCTCGCATGACGACCAGAATATACACCCGACATATTGGTAGCATTGTCGTAAGACTGCCTACGGCAATCGGCGATATCGAAGTCGAGATTTTCAATGTCTCTAGGACGACTTTAGCCAGGTCCTCTGCTTTATGACCACAATTTGGAATGAAATTCAAAAATCGTTCGACAGGACATCCGCCTTCAGACACATATCTCACTATGAAAGAAAGTTGATCTACCTGAGAAATGTCCGGAGTAGAGTCCACAGAGATTGTATTTATTATTTATTACCTTTATTATGTATGTAGTCACAATTGTATTTATTACCTTTTCTGACATGATGTTGATCATTTCATCGCATATTTTTGAGGAAAGAGATGATGTTGTGCCACTTTCATGATGATGTTTTTCAGAACAGCCACAATGCGCCTCAAAACCTCATACCAGTATTTTGTTTCTTCTTCCGTTTGAAGAACAAGACTCTTGGCAACTCTTCCGCCAGAATTCTTCCTAGCTAATAGTATCGCAAGTGCTGACCTGTGTTCGTTCGAATTATCACGTTCCTTCATTCTTTGAACTGCGTTTATCCAGTCGTTGCACCCTTCATTAGCTAGCGACCCCAATTTGCCAAACATCTTACAAGGGGCGCAAAACACTGCACCCTTGCTTTTCGAATATATGAGCCAAGTTCGAGGTCGTGTTTCACCATTGTTTAATGTTCGGTAAAAAGTGATAGCGATAGATACCTTGTTTTATCTGCGTACTGACGCCTTAAAGAAGAAAAGTCGGCATCAATATTCTGTTTCACGCCATTTTGGGCAAGAGCCAGGCTTTTGAGCTTATGTAAAGATTCCGCCACCGGGGCCCCTAGGCTGGCAGGGCCCCTAGGCCCGGGCCTTGTAGGTCTAGGCAGATGTCCGGCACTGAGTATGTTTAGACAAAAAAAAAAAAAAAACAATCAACTTCAAAAAAAAAAAAAATTTGATGAAACATAGTTTTTTTATAAGCTTCACAATGTAGTATATACTACAATGTGTAAACTTTACGCCTGGAGCTACTTCTTTAATTTTAATTTTACCGCGAGCGCTTCCATAACAAACTATCATTGCACGTGCTCCATCAGAACTAACACCCATTCAGTTTTTCCAATTAATATCATGTTGGGTCGTAAATTAATGAAGTTTTTTAAATTTCATTTGCAGTGGTATTAATTGGAAGCGGTTCGCAGAATAAAAATTCTTCATGTATCTTGTTTTTTTCAAATCTTATATAATCCATCAACTGCGCAAAATTGGTTAAATCCGTATTTTCAACTATTTTAATTGCAAAAAATCGGCTTTGTTTTATATTCTGATTTAATTTTTCTTTTACCTGAGCTGCCATTGCACCAATTCTTCAAAAAACAGTGTTGCTTGATAGAGAAAAAGCATCCAGTTTTGTTGCCGCTTAGCCAAAAATTGATGTTACTGAATCTTTTGCTGCAGGTAGTATTAAGGTTTCACCAATAATGTGAGATTTGCCAGTTTGGGCAATTCTCAGACTAATGAAATATGATGCTTCAAGAGGTTGTTTGTTAGTAGAAGTAAAAGATTGAAATGACGTTTTGATATTTTTCAACTCACTTCGCTGCCTTTTAAAAAAATCAATAGGCTTGTCTTAAATGCTTGTATTTGTTGTATATATAACGTTTAAGAAAAGGATAGCTTTCTAGCTATTTTTTATCCAGTTGATCGGAAATGTTTCATAACACACAACACAGTGTGGTTTGGGCTCATTTTCCGCTCCACACCAAGTACATCCATACGCCAAATACTCGTCGTTCCTATTTCCTTTTCCCCTTCTGGGTGCGGCTTGGTACTGCTGCTACTAGAAGTGTCAGAGTTATCTGTTAGTTTTCTCTTAGAATCTATTAACAATATGTTCATTATTATAGATTAGGACGGACTAAAAATGAATCTGACGTTATAAAAAGATATCATAATAGTTACTTATTTATCTATAATTAGACATGCACTTTCTTTAAAAATATTCAACAATTTTGAAGAATTTTTATATTCAAAGCTTGTATTGGTTGAATTTTACGTTTGTTGGATACAATTATAGGCGTATCTATTTTTTTTATGTAAATTTTTATGGAATTTTCTGTTTTTGTCTTATGGAATTTGCATGTTAGATAATTTCAAGTGTTTTTCCAAACAAAAATTCTTATATCACCACACTGCTGGAAGAAAATGCGCATTTATAATTCATATATTTATAAATTTCAAGTATGTACTGAAACTTACAACTTACCTCGTAATAGATTTGTTTTCTTATTCTAGTTATTGTTAGTGAAAATTTATATAAAAGCACACATTTTCATAACCACAATCAAAACATTGGGTGCATCGCACCCTATAGAAACGAATTGGGAGGCGACGCGTTGAATGTTATCATTGTGAAGTGGTGTGGGCAGGAGACGGAACGTACCTTGGCGATGCATCGCCGTGATTTAGTTTTAATTTAAATTTTGAAAAATTACGCTCCACATAAAAAATTTCTTGAAATTTCTATTATACCCCCTGCAACAACGTAATGTACCACAAGGGGCACATGTACCCTAGGTTGGGAACCCATGAATTAGACTATACTTGGCAGGCAAGACTAGATGCACAAGATTATCTAGTCCCATCGATAGATCTAGACAGAAAAATTGAACTAGTCAAATGAAGTAGACAAGTTTAATTAGACATTACTCGGCAGACAAGAAGCACAAGACTATCTAGTCTTATTTGTATTAGTCTTATTTATATTTTTGTCTAATTAATTTGCTGTCTACTTTTATTTTTCTGCCTAGACCTGTTGATTAAGTCTTGTCTGTCTAGACTTTATCAGCCATGATTTCACCGTATAATTTTGTCTACCTAATCTGGTCAATCAAGGTTGGTTGTCTAGTCTGCTCAAGCTAATCTTCACGGTTAGTACTAGATAGATAAGACCAGACAGTTGGCAGGTAAGACACGATGGGCAAGACTAGGTGGTTGATGAGAATATAATGAAATTTATATGAAATTGTTTTTATTAGACTCAAAAGATATTAAACAAAAAACTAAAAAAACAACTTTAAATAGGATACGACTGGTTATAGCAGAACAACATATTTAAAGTTTATTATCTATTACTGGATTCTTGTTTCTATTGTTTAGTTTTCCCATAGTTTACAGGAAAATTACAAATTTATTTTGTTATTTGTATTTTTATCACAACAATTGTATCTTCATTACATATTTGCTGTAATTAAAATGATTAAGACAGTTGTCGGCATCTGAAACACGTGTATCCTGTTTGCATAGAATTTTATTGAAAAACTACATGGGTTTCCTTTAACGACATAATTCAAATGAAAACATGGAAATTTGCACAAATTTTTTTGGCAACAATTAAAATATTAATAAACAGTTAAAATGTTAATAAAATACTTAAAAGACTTATAACACTTAAAAGAATAAAAGACTGTTGCTTATTCTTAGAGAATATGTTAGCTAAACTCTTTGGGAAATCAAATTTCATTTTCGTAAAAATATATCTTAAATCGTCACCACAAACTACGCGCCAATTATAAACACATTTGCCGGATTTGATTGAACTTAAAAAATAGTCACGAAAGCCAAAACAAACAAACAAGAAAGCTAATTACATACATCAAATATTCTTAATTTCTACGAACAAACTAAAACCTGGACAGCTGTAATTATCTATTTTTCGGCCTGATTCTAAATCTAGTCGAGTACAATTTCTTGGTAATTTTATTTGTATGCTAAGACTGATTTTATCCCTTTTGGAAAAATGTTAAAAGGAGGCACAGCAGTTATGCTTCTATTATACTCTGATTGTTTTATTCTATTCATTAGTCAGTAAATTTGAATGTGATATTCGATAGCTTGTTAGTCAATATGATTGGAATATTTCAGTGGCCCAAATCAACAAAAGAAAATGATACATAAACACTATTGTTTTGATAACAAAATTTCTAATAAATGATAAAACTTTAATCCAATTGTAAAACTAGTACTATCATTTTACCTTTTAAATGCTCATTTACCAGTCAGAGAAGAAGTCAAGTCTTCTCGACTAAACACACAATACTAGACAGGAAAGACAAGACAAGACAGACAACAATAGACAGACAACAATAGACAGACAAGACTGTACAAGACATGACTAGACAGAAAAGACATGCCGGACAGACCGAACAGACCGGACAGATCGGACAGACCGGATAGAGCGTACAGACCGGACAGACCAGACATACTAGACAGAGCAGACAGACCAGACAGACCAGACAGACCAGACAGACCAGACAGACCAGACAGACCAGACAGACCAGACAGACCAGACAGACCAGACAGACCAGACAGACCAGACAGACCAGACAGACCAGACAGACCAGACAGACCAGACAGACCAGACAGACCAGACAGACCAGACAGACCAGACAGACCAGACAGACCAGACAGACCAGACAGACCAGACAGACCAGACAGACCAGACAGACCAGACAGACCAGACAGACCAGACAGACCAGACAGACCAGACAGACCAGACAGACCAGACAGACCAGACAGACCAGACAGACCAGACAGACCAGACAGACCAGACAGACCAGACAGACCAGACAGACCAGACAGACCAGACAGACCAGACAGACCAGACAGACCAGACAGACCAGACAGACCAGACAGACCAGACAGACCAGACAGACCAGACAGACCAGACAGACCAGACAGACCAGACAGACCAGACAGACCAGACAGACCAGACAGACCAGACAGACCAGACAGACCAGACAGACCAGACAGACCAGACAGACCAGACAGACCAGACAGACCAGACAGACCAGACAGACCAGACAGACCAGACAGACCAGACAGACCAGACAGACCAGACAGACCAGACAGACCAGACAGACCAGACAGACCAGACAGACCAGACAGACCAGACAGACCAGACAGACCAGACAGACCAGACAGACCAGACAGACCAGACAGACCAGACAGACCAGACAGACCAGACAGACCAGACAGACCAGACAGACCAGACAGACCAGACAGACCAGACAGACCAGACAGACCAGACAGACCAGACAGACCAGACAGACCAGACAGACCAGACAGACCAGACAGACCAGACAGACCAGACAGACCAGACAGACCAGACAGACCAGACAGACCAGACAGACCAGACAGACCAGACAGACCAGACAGACCAGACAGACCAGACAGACCAGACAGACCAGACAGACCAGACAGACCAGACAGACCAGACAGACCAGACAGACCAGACAGACCAGACAGACCAGACAGACCAGACAGACCAGACAGACCAGACAGACCAGACAGACCAGACAGACCAGACAGACCAGACAGACCAGACAGACCAGACAGACCAGACAGACCAGACAGACCAGACAGACCAGACAGACCAGACAGACCAGACAGACCAGACAGACCAGACAGACCAGACAGACCAGACAGACCAGACAGACCAGACAGACCAGACAGACCAGACAGACCAGACAGACCAGACAGACCAGACAGACCAGACAGACCAGACAGACCAGACAGACCAGACAGACCAGACAGACCAGACAGACCAGACAGACCAGACAGACCAGACAGACCAGACAGACCAGACAGACCAGACAGACCAGACAGACCAGACAGACCAGACAGACCAGACATACTATAAAGACTAGCCAGACTAGAAAAACTAGACAGGACAGATGAGACCGGTTAGACAAGTCTGGACAGACAAAACTAGACGAAAAGATTGAAGTGGCAAGACTGGACAGACAAGACTGGACAGATAAGACTGGACAGACAAGACTGGACAGATAAGACTGAACAGACAAGACTGGACAGATAAGGCTGGACAGACAGGACAGGACAGATAAGACTTTTTTTTTGTTTTAATAAAATAATGATAAGACAAACAAGACTTCAGAAATTAAAAAAAAAACATATTAAAAAAGAGAAGAAACATCCAGGAAACCGCCCCTAGGCATTACTTCAGGATGAATTATCCCTCCTCGTTTCTAAAGTCGGTTTTCTCTTTCGTGTTTCTCTTTTGCTTTCATTATATCCCTCATCATTGCTGTTATTGGGTTCCAATCTGCTTGTGTTCTTAGAAGCAATTCTGCCACATTAGATGTTGATATGACTGTGCCGCATAATTGATTTGCTGTTTCACGAAGGTCTATCCATCTGACACAGTGAAAAATGGTGTGTTCGGCAGAATCAATGTCCGGACAGAACCAGCACATTGGGTTTTCTTTTTTTTTAATTTTGTGAAGGTATGTTCCGAATACACCGTGCCCAGTGAAGGCATGTGTAACATAGTAATCCACTTCACCCCATTTTCTCCTGCTCCACAACCTAACTTTTATAAGATTTTTGGTCCAACCATTGTATTCTCCCCATCTTTGCTGCCACTCCTCCATGCATTTATCTTTAGCATCAGACCTACTGTTTTTTCCAAGTCGGTATATGTGGACCATCTCCTTGACTCTCAGTTCGAGAGGCGGTAGTGAGGCGATAGCGGTTGCTGCAGCAGTGGAGACGATTCTATATGCCGAAATAACTCTTAGAATAACTCTTGATTGCCGGCTTGCTCGTTATTATGGCGTCGCCAATTTTTACCGACAGAGTCTTAAGTTTTCTTCTACCCACAAGGATTACCATTTCCGTCTTCGCGTGTGCCATTTTAAGCCCTAATTCTGTTAGATGTTGGTGTATTATTGCTACGGCATTGTGCGCGAACTCTTCCAGTTGTGAATCATTTCTACCGCAGGCAATCACTGCTAGGTCGTCAGCGTATGCAACAGAGGTAACGTTTTTTCCTAAGTCGAGTTCTAAAATGCTTTTGTAGAAGATGTTCCATAATGTAGGTCCTAGAATGGAGCCCTGTGGGACATCGCATGTTGTTTCTATTTTTGAGCCGCTATTTGTGATGACATATCGATTGCTGAGGTACGACTGGACCATCTTAATCAGATATGGGCTAATGTATTTAGTGCGTCAATTATGAGGTCCCACGGAGCTGAATTAAAGGCATTTTCTATGTCAAGAGTAAGAAGTACCGCGAGCTCTCGGTTCTTGAAGGCCTTTTTCTCTAATTTTGTTAGGTATCTCCATGACTTTGGACAGGGCATCTATTGTTGACCTGCCCGCTCGAAATCCGTATTGTCTGTCGTGTAGTATTCCTTTGCTTTCTAACTCGTTCTCCATGAGTGTTTTAACTAACATTTCTACCGGTTTATTTTTTTGGGTTTTTCAATGAGTACTAGACGTGCCTCCTTCCAAATATCTGGAAATTCTCCTTTAGTTGGACCACTGTTCATAACTCTCAAGGCGATCTCCGGTCTCCTGGTAGCTATTTCTTTGAGCACATCAGTGGGTATACTATCTGGACCTGGAATTTTCCCGGTCTTGATCCTCTGCACAGTTTTTACAATATCCTCCAGGTCAAAGGTCTTTATTTCAGTTACTACGGGGACCATCCAGTTGATTTTGGGTTTCTTTGGAAACAGTTTTTTTATCTGGCTACTTCTCTCTTTCTCGCTTAGACTAATGTTTGGTCTAAGATTTAGTTTGCCTGATATAATTTTAAAACCTTGGTGGCGGTGTTGTGGTCGACGTCGTCTTGGAAAGCATTCATCGCACAATTTGGAAATATATTCGGCAAATTCTACAGGACTATTAACTGCTTGCGTATGGTCTTCGGGTGGTTCGCTGTCATGATCAGGTTCCGAGTCTAGTTTTGTTTATAATCTAGACCATCCCTCGGCTGTCAGTTTCCATCTGTTTTTGTGCTACTTGGGCACGAGTTGTGTGTGAAAATTCCCGAACCTCGAAGGTAATTGTGCGGTGATCGCTTAGGTTTTCATGTTCTTGATCTACTTTCCATTCGCTAATTTTTCTGCTGATTAACGTGGTCGCTATTGTTGTGTCTATCAGGGCAGAGCCATTGTGGTTTGAGAAGGTAGGTGTGTCTCCTTCATTAATAACTAAGAGGTCGTTTGCCTCAATCCACTCTGCTAGGATCATCCCTTTGATATCTTGGACTTTTGATCCGAAGATACGAGCTTTTGCATTTAAGTCACCTCCCAGTGGAGGTGACTTAATCCAGTGGAGGAGTATAGGACAGATAAGACTGGACAGACAAGACCGGACAGACAAGACTTAACCTACAATACTGGAGAGACAATACTGGAAAGACGTGACTGGACAGACAAGATAAGACACACAAAACTGAACAGACAAGACTGGACAGACAACGCTAGACAGACAAGATTAGGCAGACTAGGGATAGACTAGTGGTGTGCAAACAATGTTCATTTGCGACCTCGAATTTTCTGTAAAATTTTATCGCGAACTCTGGATAGAAGTAACGTGAACATTGTAATTTGTAATTTGTAATCATTGTAATTAGTTTAGCGAAAGAAAATTAAGTTTGTCAATGTTTACTAATTTGATTGTCACGGCGGAGTTTTTTAAAAAAATGCGATATTTTCTAAAATAAACATTAAAATATTGAATAATTGATTAGTTGTGGAGTTACTTGTTGAAACTTCATTTTTAATAGGAAAATATAATAAAACACAGTTTTATATACATTGAATTGAAAAATTCACTTTGTTTTTTACCACACTTATATTATGTAAAAATGTTATATAACTTATTATTCACAGTTATATAAATTTCTACACATATCACGACTCGAGTTTCGACGTTTGACGGTCATTTTCAAGTCACTTGAGTCACTTTTCAAGTCACTTGAAAATGACCGTCAAACGTCGAAACTCGAGTCGTGATATGTGTAGAAATTTATATAACTGTGAATAATAAGTTATATAACATTTTTACATAATATAAGTGTGGTAAAAAACAAAGTGAATTTTTCAATTCAATGTAAGTATGGATTACCACGTAGTAGTTACTACGTCGCAACCATCCTATACAGTTTTATATGTTTCAAAATTTATTTGTAGGACACTACATATGTTTCACCACACTGTGGTTTCATCAGGTGATGAAATATAGAAAAAATTAGAAAAACAAGCTTCTTATGTATACGCGAAAAAACATTTGACGGGCGGGGTTGGTTATTACAGATTTAGGTTTAGTAGGGGAGAATTATTTAGATCAATTTGGTCGTTTAAGATGATGATGCATTTTTTATTATATTTGTTAATTTATAAACTTTCTAATAAGTTAAGTTTTTTACTTTTTATTTCTGTGTGTAAAATATCAAATTTATTATTAAATTTGCGGTTGTTTTCTAAGCAATGGATGGCGAAAGTAGAGTCAGTTTTCTTGGAGATGTAACTTCTTTCGTGTTCTTTTATCCTGATCCCAAACGACCTCCCTGTTTGTCCTATGTAGACTTTATCACAATCTTCACAAGTTAGCCTATAAACCCCCGAGTTTGACTTTTTATCTGTTTTGTTCTTATTATTTTTTATGTGTTTTTGGATAGAATTGTTTGTTTTAAAATCAATAGTTAGGTCTGTCGATTTTTTAATTATTTTACCAATGTTCTCTGAAATTTTGCCTAAATATGTCATTGAGCTACAATTTTTGGGTGTTATGGATTTCGTATTGGGGTAGATTAATTGGAGTGTTTTTGCTTTTTGGAATTTGGTTAACATATCTGTTACCATGTTTGTTGGGTATCCATTATTCCGTGCTATGGTGATGATTCTGTCTTTTTCTAAGTCGAAATTTTCTATACTCATTGGGGTGTTGAGGAATCTGTGTATCATGGATTGATATGCAGATAATTTTTGTGTAATAGGGTGGAAAGAGGTTGCGTGTATTGTGATGTCCGTGTGTGTCGGTTTATGATATATAGAAAATTCATGTTTGTTATTGTTGTGGGATATTGTGATGTCCAGGAAATTTATGGTTTTGTTAATTTCTGTTTCTATTGTGAATGTTATATTAGGGTGAATAGTATTAATGCATTTGTGCAATGAATTTAGTTGTCTGTCCGTTCCTGTAATACATATTAAAATGTCATCTACATATCTTGGATGACAGATGCAGGACTCAATGTGTTAAACTTAAGAACATTAAAAGCGTGCACAAGAGCATAACTGTTTAGGTCCATTACTTTTTATTTTGTATGATATTTTCAACATATTACCAAAAAACACCCTAATATCATATGCTGATGATATAGCTGTTCTATATAAAGGACAAACGTGGAATGAAGTAGAAAGAAAATTATCTGGCTAGTTAAACAGTTTGAGTATTTGGCTGAGTGCAAACCAACTATCGCTGAATGTAGATAAAACTACTTTTATGGCTTTTGCATGCTATAAGGATAGTTTACCAAATGATATAAAGTTAATGATAAATAATAAAGAGATTAAGAGAGTTCAATATTATAAATATTTGGGTATCTATATAGATAGCTGTATGAAGTGGGAATACCATATTAATGAAGTAGTTAGGAGATTGAGATATTTTGTCTTTGTTTTTTATAAATTGAGTCAATGTATGGATCAAAAACATTAAAAATTATATATCATGCAATAATTGAAAGCTTAATTAACTATGGTGTTTCTTCTTGGGGAGGGGCATATGCTAATGCTCTTAAACCACTAGTTACATTACAAGACAGACTAATTAAAATAATATGTAATAACATACAACCTCCCCTAAATGTACGTAAAACTTTTATTATTAACTCTTTGCTACTCAACTATAATAAATGTAAGGAATTATATAAGAAGGTATCGGTGAATACAAGACATAAGGAAATCTCTCTGCCAAAAATTAATAAATCTATTAGTTATACAAATATAGTACTGCTATTAAATATTATAATATGTTGCCTAATGAACTGAAAACCCTAGTTTGTAATAAAAAAACAGTAAAAAGAAAACTTAAAAATTGGATTGCGAATGTAGATTAAATATTTTTATTTCTATTTCTGTTTCTCTATTGTATGTACTTTTTTTGCTTTGATTTTTCTTTGATTTTTGTAATTATATTAAGTTAGGTATATTTGTGAATTTAATTTTTTATTGTATCCAGACCTATGTACAGATGGAATTAACCATCTCTATAGGACCGATATGTACATATATATATATATATATATATATATATATATATATATATATATACATATATATATATATATATATATATATGTGTGTGTATGTATATTTTTTGTAATTTATCTGGTTTTAATAAATAAATAAATAAAAATAAATAAATATCTAACCCTGTATGTGCAATATTTAAAAAATGGGTGTTTGCTAATAGTTTTTTCAATATTGTCCATAAATATTTCGGCGAATAGTGGGCTTAAGGGGTTTCCCATTGCCAGTCCAGTTGTTTGTTTGTAGAAAGCTGTTTGGAATTGGCAATAATTTTGTTGTAAGCAGATGTTTAAATTATCCAGCAATTCATTTTTTAGGATAGGGTTTGTGTTTTTTTTTTAGTTTTAATTTTATTAGATTTATGAACTCATTGGGGTCTATACTTGGAAAAAGATTAGTGACGTCAAAGGAAGTTAGTTTGCTGTTTCCCGTTATTTCTTTGTTTTGGATTTTATTGATTAATTCGGATTATTATTTATTTATAATTATTATTATTTATAATTGTTTGCGTCATATTTCTGTTTGCTTAAGGCTAGGTCTGTTTCAAGAGTTTAAATTATCCACCCCAGAAGTTTAAATTATCCACGATGAACCCACAACCACCCAAGTTATACGGGTTAAAAAAACTACATAAAGAACATACACCTATACGCCTAGTATTTTCATATATAAAAATGCCCCTTGCAGAAACCTGTCCAAACACCTAATTAACGTCATATACGAATTAACACAATTTAAACCTATATTCGCTATAAAAAACTCATCCGAATTAATCAATAAAATCCAAAACAAAGAAATAACGAGAAACAGCAAACTAACTTCCTTTGACGTCACTAATCTTTTTCCAAGTATAGACCCCAATGAGTTCATAAATCTAATAAAATTAAAACTGGAAAAAATAACACAAACCCTATCCTAAAAAAATAATTTCTGGATAATTTAAACATCTGCTTACAACAAAATTATTGCCAATTCCAAACACCTTTCTACAAACAAACAACTGGACTGGCAATGGGAAACCCCTTAAGCCCACTACTCGCCGAAATATTTATGGACAATATTGAAAAAACTATTAGCAAACACCCATTTTCTAAGTATTGCACATACTGGGTCAGATATGTAGATGACATTTTAATATGTTTTATAGGAACGGACAGACAACTAAATTCACTGCACAACTTCTTTAATACTAATTACCCTAATATAACATTCACAATAGAAACAGAAATTAATAAAACCATAAATTTCCTGGACATCACAATATCCCACAACAATAATAACAAACATGAATTTTCAATATATCATAAACTCACAGACACGGATATCACAATACACGCAACCTCTTTTCACCCTATCACACAAAAATTATCTGCATATCAATCCATGCTACACAGACTCCTCAACACCCCAATGAGTATAGAAAATTTCGACTTACAATTAGAAAAAATATGTTAACCAAATTCCAAAAAGCAAAAACACTCCAATTAATCTACCCAAATACGAAATCCATAACACCCGAAAATTATTGCTCAAATTTTGACAAAATTTCAGAGAATATTAGTAAAATAATTAAAAATGGACAGACCTAACTATTGCTTTTAAAACAAACAATTCTATTCAAAAACACATAAAAAATAATCAGGACAAAAAAGATAAAAAGTCAAACTCGGGGGTTTATAGGCTAACTTGTGAAGATTGTGATAAAGTCTACATAGGACAAACAGGGAGGTCGTTTGGGAGCAGGATAAAAGAACACGAAAGAAGTTACATCTCCAAGAAAATTGACTCTACTTTCGCCAACCTTTGATGAAGCCACAGTGTGGTGAAGCATATGTAGTGTCCTACAAATAAATTTTGAAACATATAAAACTGTGTTTTATTATATTTTCCTATTAAAATATTGGAAAAAATTGCTGAATATTCCGAAAAAGCTCTACCAACATGTCTTCAAAGTTAAAAACAAATCCCCAAATTAATTTTTGAAAATTTCAATGTTTGCAAATTTGATTTTCAATGTGAAATTTACAAAAAAAAACTGTAATATTCGCTGAAATAAATGTTAAAATATTGGGAAAATTTGCTAGATATTCCGGAACTGTTCTACCAACATCAATATCCACAATAAAAAAATCGACTCTTTGGAAGAATCAAATATTTGGAACAAATGCCCAAATTAATTTTTGTTAAAATTAAGTTTGAAAATTTCAATGTTTGCAAATTTGCTTTTCAAGTTGGAATTTATAAGAAACTGCAATATTTGCTGAAATAAATATTAAAATATTGGGAAAATTTGCTATATATTCCGGAACAGTTGTACCAATATCTCCACACAATTTCAAATAAATCCCCAGACTAGTTTTTGAGAAAACTATGTTTGAAAATGTCAACGTTTACAAAGTTGCTTTTCAAGGTGGAATTTACAAAAAACAGCAATATTTGCTTAAATACACATTAAAATATTGGGAAAATTTGCAAAATATTCCGTAACAATTCTATCAACATCTCCACAAAATTTGAAATAAATCCACGTATTGGTTTTTGAGACAATTAAGTTTGAAAATTTAAATGCTTAAACAAACCTGATTGTCAAGGCGAAGTTTAAAAAAAGTGCAATATTTTCTAAAATAAACATTTAAATATTGAGAAAATTTGCTAAATATACCGAGAGAGCTCTACCAGAATCTCCACAAATTTTGAAACAAATCCCCTGATTAGTTTCTGAGAAAATTGATTGAAAATTTCAATGTTTGCAAATTTGCTTTTCAAGGTGGAATTTACAAAAGACTGCAATATTTGAAGAAATAAACATTAAAATTATGGGAAAATTTTCTAAATATTCCGAAACAGCTCTACTAACATCTCTACAAAATTTGAAACAAATCCCCAAAATAGTTTTTGAGAAAATTAAGTTTGAAATTTTCAATATTTGCAAATTTGCTTTTCAAGGTGGAATTTACAAAAAACAGCAATATTTAAGTTTGAAAATTTCAATGTTTGCAAATTTTATTTTCAAGTTGGAATTTACAAAAAACTGTAATATTGGCTGAAATAAACATTAAAATGTTGATAAAATTTGCTAAATATTCCGGAGTAGCTCTACCAATATCTCCACAAATTTTGAAACAAATCCCCGCATTAGTTTTTGAGAAAATTAAGTTTGAAAATTTAAATGCTTAAACAAATCTGATTGTCAAGGCGAAGTTAAAAAAAAGTGCAATATTTTCTAAAATAAACATTTAAGTATTGAGAAAATTTGCTAAATATACCGAAAGTTAATAAAGAAATTTATCTCCATAAATTTTGAAACAAATCCCCTGATTAGTTTCTGAGAAAATTGTTTGAAAATTGCAATGTGTGCAAATTTGCATTTTAAGGTGGAATTTAAAAAAGGCTGCAATATTTGAAGAAATAAAAATTAAAATATTGAGAAAATTTGCTAAATATTCCGGAAAAACTCTACTAACATCTCTACAAAATTTGAAACAAATCCCCAAAATAGTTTTTTGAGAAAATTATAGAAAATTTCAATGTTTGCAAATTTGCTTTTCATGGTGGAATTTACAAAAATAGCAATATTTAAGTTTGAAAATTTCAATGTTTGCAAATTTGATTTTCAAGTTGGAATTTACAAAAAACTGCAATATTTGCTGAAATAAACATTAAAATGTTGGGAAAATTTGCTAAATATTCCGAAATAGCTCTACCAACATCTCCACAAATTTTGAAACAAATCCCCGCATTAGTTTTTGAGAAAATTAAGTTTAAAAATTTAAATGCTTAAACAAATCTGATTGTCAAGCGAAGTTTAAAAAAAGATGCAATATTTTCTAAAATAAACATTTAAATATTGAGAAAATTTGCTAAATATACCGAAAGAGCTCTACCAGAATCTCCACAAATTTTGAAACAAATTCTCTGATTAGTTTCTGGGAAAATCGTTTGAAAATTTAAATCTTTGCAAATTTGCTTTTCAAGGTGGAATTTACAAGAGACTGCAATATTTGAAGAAATAAACATTAAAATATTGTGAAAATTTGCTACGTATTCCGGAACAGCTCTACTAACATCTCTACAAAATTTGAAATAAATCCTCAAAATAGTTTTTGAGAAAACTAAGTTTGAAAATGTCAATGTAAAAAATTTGCTTTTCAAGGTAGCAAGGTTGCCAAATAAACATTTAAATGTTGGGAAAATTTGCTAAATATTCTGGAATAGCTCTACCAACATCTCCACAAATTTTGAAACAAATCCCCGCATTACTTTTGAGAAAATTAAGTTTGAAAATTTAAATACTGAAACAAATCTGATTGTCAAGGCGAAGTTTAAAAAAAGTGCAATATTTTCTAAAATAAACAATTAAATATTGAGAAAATTTGCTAAATATACCGAAAGAGCTCTACCAGAATCTCTACAAAATTTGAAGCAAATTCCCAAAATAGTTTTTGAGAAAATTAAGTTTGAAATTTTCAATATTTGCAAATTTGCTTTTCAAGGTGGAATTTACAAGAAACTGCAATATTTTCTGAAATAAATATTAAGATATTGGGAAAATTTGCTAGATATTCCGTAACAGTTCTACCAATATCTCCACAAAATTTGAAGTAAATCCCCCTTATTGGTTTTTGAGACAATTAAGTTTGAAAATTTCAATGTTTGCAAATTTTCATTTCGAGTTGGAATTTACAAAAAAAAACTGCAATATTTGCTAAAATAAACATTAAAATTTTGGGAAAATTTGCTAAATATACCGGAATAGCTCTACCAATATTAACACAAATTTTGAAATAAATCCCCACATTAGTTTTTGAGAAAATTAGGTTTGAAAATTTAAATATTTACAAGTCTGACTAGAATAGTCAAGGCGAAGTTTTAAAAAAATAGCAATGTTTTCTAAAATAAACATTTAAATAATAGCAAAATTTGTTAAATATACCGATAGAACTCTACAAATTTTGAAACAAATCCCCAGATTTGTTTATGAGAAAATTAAGTTTTTAAATTGAAATTTTAAAATTAATGTGGAGATTTATTTCAAAATTTGTGTTTATGTTGGTAGAGCTGTTCCGGATTGTATAATGGATCATAAATATTTAATGTTTGCAAATTTTTATTTCAAGGTGGAATTTACAAAAAACTGGTATATTTGCTGAAATAAACTTTAAAATATTGGGAAAAGGTGCTAAATCTTCCGGAACAGTTCTACGAACATCCCCACAAAATTTGAGACAAATCCCCAAAATAGTTTTTCAGAAAATTTAGTTTGAAAATATGAAATGAGTTTTTTAAATTTATTTAAATTGACATTTTATTATTTACAAGTCTAAACAAAGAATACTATACAGGAAAGACTTGTCGCATTAGATTACATTAGAATAGACTAAGCTTGTGAGTTTACAAAATGTATTGCTTTAGACTTGCGTTTAGTTTTGTCAGTCTAGTGTAGCCTGTCTATTCTAGCCTATCTAGTGTGACCCGTATAATTGTATATGTTTAGTCTTGTCTATTTAGTCTTTGTGGCTAGTCTATTGAGACAAGATTAGGTTTAAACAAAGAAGGTATGACAAGCAAGTCGAGACAAAGCAAAATAGACTTACTAGACTTGTCTTCCTGCTCTTGTACTTCTAGCGTAACTAGTCTGATCTGTATAATTTTAAATGTTTAATCTTGTCTATTTAGTCTTTGAGGCTAGTCTATTTAGACGAGATTTAGTTTAAACCTGGAAGATGTTACAAGCAAGTCTAGACAAACCAAAATAGACTTTCAAGACTTGTCTCTCTGCTCTTGTACTTCTACCTCTTGTTTGTTTCGTGTAATCTTTTAAGTCTTGTCTGACTAATCTTAGGTCTCTAATTGCAACCTCTAATAGGTAAGATAAGTTTAGAATATTTGAATATTTTCTAGTCCGTCTAGTTTGTAAATTAAATTCGCGAAATAAACTTAGCATCCTCATGAATTCAAATGTGAAAATTGTTTATTTTTATCGATTTTTACGTGTCTTAAAGTTTTCGTAGGAGCAAAAAAGTACTTACACTGACTCTAAACATTGTGGGAACTTCAAAATAGCCGTCAACGTAATCGGTGACGATGGAGCATGGGGGAGCTGAGACGTTCCTCAGCGCCCTTAGAGCGGCCAGGGCGACAACGCCGGTGACGGTTGGCACCAAGACGCTGATAAGTTCGTACTCCGTGTAAATATCTAAGAAACTCCACGGCCCTTTCCACCCGTTCACGCACACGAAGGCGAAACAGAACGTGTAGAATCTGGACACGACATAGTAAACAATTCTGTTTTTGTCCGGATGGAAGTACTTGAACGCGTGCTGCGTCAAATAGAAGAAAAGGTGTCCGAAAACTCCAATAACCGTCGAAACTAACGCATTATAAGGGGCATTCGTCGGGTAAACATACAGATTCATCAGTTCCCAAACGGATCGCCAATATCCAACGACCGCAGGTGTGACGATTGCCGCCGCAAAGACACTATCCAGCACGCTGAGGAACGCGTAATGGGTCGAGCTGTCACCCTTGAGGGTGTTCTCCAACCCCGCCGTGCTGCCGCGCATTTTCTCTGTGTTTTCTATGTCTTAACACATTATTTATGTCTGTTGATAGCTTCAGCGTGTGTCGCGACTGTACTGCACGTCCGTCCGTTGTTATTATCATTGTCGATGTGTAAACCCTTCGGGTACATATAGGAGGGGAAACCACGTGATGAAGATGGTTTAATCAAACTATAATGAGCAACAAAAATAAACTGTGTTGTGTTTGTTGAAGCGCGAAGAGTTGGAAAAAACACGTGCTGTCGTGATTTCCGAGACACGAAAAGCTTTGGCGGTACGTGGAGGCCAAAGCTATCGTTCATTTCGGCGGAAAATTCCAAAAAGTTTAATTTTGTTTGTTTAAAACTCGTTTTCGATTACATTGTATGGGTCATATAAATATTTGTGTTATTTAATAATGATTACAATTATCTATTACAAATTGTGAATGTGATCCCAAACGCTGATAATACAAAGCTTCCATTAATGGTTTAACCTCAACAAACTTTTTACGCAAAACGAATTAGAAGTGTTATAGATTGTTAACTTGCTCGATTAAAAAATATAAATGGATAGACTCAAAACTCATTTCTAAATTCCAAATGTTTAATTTGGTTTAACATTCGTTTAAGATTGTATCGAATGGATTATAAATATTTTCTTATATATATATATATATATATATATATATATATATATATATATATATATATATATATATATATATATATACATATATTTATATATATATATATATAAATATATGTAGGTGATAACAAACAGTGATAGCAAAAAACTTGCACTAATGGTTTAACCTTGTCAAACTTTCTACGTAAAACTCGAATTAGAACAGTTATTGTTCTTAACTTTTTTAGACCAGACAATACCAGACAAGACTAGACAAGACCAGACAGGATCAGAGAAGACCACATAAGAACAGAGAAGACCAGAAAAGACTAGACAAGAGCAGATAAGTACAGGCAAGACTAGACAAGACCAAAGAAGACCAGACAAAACCAGACAAGGCCTGACAAGACCCGACAAGACTAAACAACACCAGACAATACCAGACATGTCCAGACAAGGCCAGACATTATGAGACATGGCTACATAAGAGCAGCAAGACTAAATAGGACTAGACAAGACCAGAGAAGACGAGATGAGACCATACAATACCAGGCAAAGCAGACAAGATCATACAAGACCAGGCAAGACTAGACAAGACCAGACAAGACCAGATAAGACCAGACAAGACCAGACCATATCAGACAGGATCAGAAAAGAGCAGCAAGACTAGACAGGACTAAACAAGACTAAGCAAGACCAGAAAAAAATAGACAAGGCCAGACAAGTCCCGACAATATCAGAAAATACCAGAAAACACCAGACAATACCAGATATGTCCAGGCGGGCCCTGACAAGACCAGACATGATCAGACAAAACCTGACAAGACCAGACAAAATCAGAAAAGACCAGACAAGACCAGATAGGACTAAACAAGATCAGACAAGACCAGACAAGACTAGAAGTGACCAGACAAGACCAGACAAAACACGATCAGATAAGACCATTCAAGATCATACTGGACCAAACAAGATCAGACAAGAACCGGCAAGACTAGGCAGGACCAGACAAGCCCAGATAAGAGCTGCAGGACTTGACACGACCAAGTAAAACCAGACAAGGTCAGATAAGACCCGACAAGACCAGACAAGACCAGATGAGAGCACACAAGGCCAGACAAGAGCGGACAAGGCTAGAGAGGACTAGACAATACTAGACAAGACCTGTGAAGACCAGACAAGACTAGAGAAGAGCAGACAAGAGCAGTTAGTAGCAGGCAAGACTAGACAAGATCTAACAAGATTATGCATGACCAGACAAGACCAGAAAAAACCAGACAATACTAGACAAGACCAGATGAGACTAGACAACATGAGACAGGACCAGACAAGACCACGCAAGACCAATAACGTAAAATACTATACTACTATACTACTGTAACGAGATAAAACTAGACAAGACAGAACCAGACAAGAGTAAGCTAGAGCAGACAAGATGAGACAAGAACAGATTGGTTGTAGGTACGTACCAAGCGTTCCGCAAAAATCAAGGATATTTATAGTCGTGTGAAGTTGGCTCCCGAATTTTTGAAAAATTGTAATTTTTTGAGAGTTCTGGCAAGATTTCGAATAGTTCTAGAGTTCTTGCTTGAAAATTGGAATAGAGGGAAATAGATTCACGGGAATTTTTTTTTTTGAATTATGTAATTTTCAAAAATTTAGCGCCTCGTTTTTGCTTATAACTTCTTTAATATTGGTTTAACAAAGAAATTGTATCGGTTATTTGTTTAGAACTCTCCGGGGGCTACTTAGAACTCTTATCAGAACTCTTGTATTTTTTTTTTATCTTCGTCGAAAGTTTTTTTATAAATAAATTTATAAATATTGATTTTACAAAAATGTCTAATAAGCATTTTTTGTTTATCTGCCTTAGTACAATCGGAAACCGTTATAAGATTTTTTTTTATTTATCAAAAATTGCAAAATTTTGAAAAAAAAGAACTATATGCATTATCGATTGATAACTCTATAACGGAATATCCGGGGAATTTCGGGCAGAAATCGAGAAAAACAATTTTGGGGCCAACTTCACGCATTCCCCTCTTTTTCAGGAATAAGAGTTCTGATGTAATATTCCAGTTCTTTATATAGAGTTCTAGAGTTCTCAATCGATAATGCATATAGTTTTTTTTTTTTTTTTAATTTTGTAATATTTTAAAAATTAAAGAAAATCTGATAACGGTTTCCGATTGTACTAAGGCAGATAAACAAAAAGTGCTTATTAGACATTTTTGTAAAATCAATATTTATAAATTTATTTATAAAAAAACTTTCGACGAAGATAAAATAAAAATACAAGAATTCTGATAAGAGTTCTGAGTAGCCCCGGGAGATTCTAAACAAATAACCTTATTAATAATTCTTTGTTAAACCAATATTAAATAAGTTATAAGCATACATTTTTGAAAATTAAGTACATAATTCCAAAAAAAAAAAATCCATGAGTTCTGTTAAGAGTTCTGGGTATCCCTTCGAGAGTTCTGAACAAATCTCTTTTATAATTACCACGTCCGACCAGTATTAAAGAAGTTATAAACAAAAAATGCTGCGCTAAGTTTTTTGAACATTAACAAAATGAAAAAAAAAATTCCATGAGTTTTAATGAAAGTTCTGAGTAGCCCCCGGAGAGTTCTGTACAAATAACCAATACAAATTCTTGGTCAAACCCATATTAAAGAAGTTATAAGCAAAAACGAGGCGCTAAATTTTTAATAACAGAATTCCAAAAAAAAAAAAAAAAATTCCGTGAGTTCTGTTAAAAGTTTTGGGTAGCCCCTCGAGAGTTCTGAACAAATCTCTTTTATAATTACGACGTCCGACCAATATTAAAGAAGTTATAAACAAAAAATGCGGCGGTAAGTTTTTTGAACATTAAAAAATTGAAAAAAATATTTTTTTCATGAGTTTTGATAAGAGTTCTGAGTAGCCCCCGGAGAGTTCTGAACAAATAACCAATACAATTTCTTTGTCAAACCAATATTAAAGAAGTTATAAGCAAAAACGAGGCGCTAAATTTTTGAAAATTACAGAATTCGAATTTTTTTTCCATGAGTTCTGTTAAGAGTACTGGGTAGCCCCTCGAGAGTTCTGAACATATCTCTTGTATAATTTCCATATCCGACCAATATTAAAGAAGTTATAAGAATAAACGAGGCGCAAAATTTTTGAAAGTTACAGAATTAAAAAAAAATAATTTATAAGTTTGGGTATGAGTTCTGAGCAGCCCCCGGAGAGTTCTGAACAAATAACCTATACAATTTCTTTCTCAAACCAATATTAAAGAAGTTATAAGCAAAAACGAAGCGCTAATTTTTTGAAAATTTCAGAATTCCAAAAATTTTCCATGAGTACTGTTAAGAGTTCTGGGTAGCCCCTCGAGAGTTCTGAACACATCTCTTTAATAACATAATCAATAACAGAAGCAAACCTTCCAACGACCAAATTGGCTTTGGAAATTCTTGCCACAGAAAAGTTGACAAAACATCACTTCATAAAATTGACATCTTATATGCATTGAATTTTTTGAAAAAAACTGACTACTCAAAAACTTTTGAGCTTGAATGCAGAGTGCAACATTGGTTATCTTTTCGAAACTTTGTTGGAAACTTTTCCATCATACTCCACAACTCGCTTTTGCACCAAATGTAACATACTCACAGTAAGAAAATTTCCGTATATTTCAATTGATACGCATGTGTTGTTTGAACAGGGGTACGAATGTATGCAATTAGCTATTGACAATTTATTAAATATGGATCGTACTATGTGTTCTAAGAAATGCTGGACCACGACCGAGAATGTTCGAAAATTTGGATGTTTCTGGATGATTGACCTCTCAATTGTGACTTACAAATATAACAAATAACGAACAAGAGTTCCCAGTAGCTTTCAGGAAAAAATGTATTTTGAGATCTATATCGCGATTTGTCAACAGCCAAGTCTACAGATTAGTACGAGTTGCTAATTATAGAAATAATTCGAATAAAGGTAATGGTGGACATTACACAGCTTTCACTTTAAACGAGTATATTTGGAAAGAGTATGACGACTTATCTTCAAGTCCAAAACATGTCCCGAATGCAACTAAAGTAGTACCGCATTTGATCATGTATGTTGTCTCATCGCCCACCTTTGATATGCTAAAGTTAATAACGCCCCCCAAATCTATATGGATATATATATATATATATATATATATATATATATATATATATATATATATATATATATATATATATTGGTGCAATAATTTGAAATTCAATTGAAAGCAGCTTTTTTTTCTCTTTCTAGAATAAAAGTATTTTGAATTTTTGACCAAGTATTTTAGGATACTGAAAATTTTTCAGTTCTATCGAAATTTTTATTTTAAAACAACGAAAATACTTAAATATTCACTAGAAATCTAGCAACGTTGATAGTAAAATTTATATATCAAGAATACACGCGCTAGTAAGGACAAGCCGCAATTTCTTGTAACATCATCATTCAAAATAAATTGCAAGTTTAGGTCTGAGAACCTATTTAGATTAATAATGAATGAATCATTTAATAATTAGCAATAATAATTGTGGTAGTTTTTTAAATATTTCAAATAAAAATTAACATGCGGGGATCCCTGTAGAAAGAAAAATTCGTGAAAAGAAAGTGAAGGCATTATAATTTTTACAGAAATAAAATTATATAATAATTTTTTTGTCAGAAACTTGAAAAGTTTGCAGATTTGTTTTCAAGGTAGTAGATTCGGGCAAAACACTAAAAGGTGGTAAATCTACCGAAAAGTTGATTTAGTAGTAGTAGAGTTAGTAACGCTGGCTATATGAGTGTGCGTGCGATTATCGATACTCGACCAGCAGCGAATAAAAGACGAGCGTGGCCGGTTGTATAATAGTGAACACGGAACAATTTTGTTGCACGTATTGTTTGTTTTAAATTAACAGAAATACATTGTATAGCTCGTGATACCTACCGCCCCCTATATCGCCCCCTTGATACCTACCGCCCCCTATATCGCCCCCCTGGCCACCTAGCGACCCCAAAGCGACGTCATCGCCCACTGGGGGGCGATATCGCCCACTTTGAGAAACGCTGATGTACGTGAAGGAACATGCTAACGAGGAATCTCGATATGAGATCAAACAAGGCCCGATTCGAAGAAAAAATAAAACAAAAAAACAAAACTGTGGTGCATTCAAAATTTTGACAAATAGATACTGTTCTTTTCAAGTAAAATAAAAATATATGGGTTGGAGTCCTTAGTTTTGTTTTGTTTTGTTATATACAAGTATGTTTTTGTTTCGTTTTGCTTTTGTTTTGGAAGTAGCTGTATTGTGTTAATAATGATAATTCCAATAAAAGCTGTGTAGATTACATAAATTGAAATATTGTTAATAAATAGTGTTTGTCTCTTAAGAAATCGGATTCAAACATAAATAGCATGATCGTTAATTCTAAAATTGCAACATTGTGGATTATAAATATAGGCACTAAATGTATTCAGATTCCGCGTTTTTGCTTATAACTTCTTTAATATTGGTCGGACATGGAAATTATAAAATTATAAAGAGAGATCTGGCTACCCAGAACTCTTAACAGAACTTATGTAAAAAAATTTTTTTTCGAATTTTGTAATTTTCAAAAATTTAGCGCCTCGTTTTTGCTTATAGCTTCTTTAATATTGGTTTGACAAAGAAATTGTATTGGTACAGAACTTTCCGGGGGCTTCTCAGAATTTTTATTAAAACTCATGAAATTTTTTTTTTCATTTTGTTAATGTACAAAAAACTTAGCGCCGCATTTTATGTTTATAACATCTTTAATATTGGTCGGACGTAGTAATTATCAAAGAAATTTGTTCAGAACTCTAGAGGGGCTACCCAGAACTCTTAACAGAACTCACGGAAAATTATTTTTTTTGAAATTATGTAATTATCAAAAATTTAGCGCCTCGTTTTTGCTTATAACTTCTTTAATATTGGTTTAACAAAGAAATTGTATGGGTTATTTGTTTAGAACTCTCCGGGGGCTACTCAGAACTCTTATCAGAACTCTTGTATTTTTTTTTATCTTCGTCGAAAGTTTTTTTATCAATAAATTTATAAATATTGATTTTACAAAAATGTCTAATGCATTGTTTGTTTATCTGCCTTAGTACAATCGGAAACCGTTATCAGATTTTTTTTTAATTTTTCAAAAATTAAAAAATTTTGAAAAAAAAAAGTAGAACTATATGCATTTTCGATTTAGAACTCTAGAACTCTATATAAAGAACTGGAATATTACATCAGAACTCTTATTCCTGAAAGAGGGGGCTGCGTGAAGTTGGCCCCCAAATTGTTTTTCTCGATTTCTGCCCGAAATTCTCCGGAACTATTGCAATTTTCAAGCAAGAACTCTAGAACTATTCGAAATCTTGCCAGAACTCTTTTGAAACATTTCAATTGAATTTGAAAAATTTCAATTTTTAAAAAATTCGGGGGCCAACTTCACACGACTGATATTATTCTTGTAAATCTTGATTGCATTCTTGAAATCTATGCGTTATATAAAATGAACGTTTTGAGTGAACTGCATTGTAGGAGGTTTTTCCATAATTTTTTTGTCGCATGTTTCTTAATGATTACATGTATTCCATTGCATTAAAAAGCTCTTGTTTTTTATTGATATCGTTAAATAAAATAATAACGCAATTATTTTTAATAATAAACTGCAATATCCTCGTTATTATTTGTTTGCACATGCAAACTCTACGTAAACAACAAGCAAAATGTAAGCATTCGTGTCCTGCAATCAAAATAATTTGATAATATCAAATATTCCTAGTAATAAACATTTTGTTATGGAATCAAGTGTTTTAACCTCGATGGCCAAGGTAACTCCATAACTTAGGCATGCATTGAATTACTTTTATAGACTAGGCGTAAACATAATCATTTTTAGATTATTTTCTGTGTCCCTGTGTGCATCCAAAAGAAGATTTCGTAGTTTTGAAGTTTTAATTTTAAACTTTTATAGATAAGCTATAGATAATTTGCAGATAAAACATTGTTTTTAAATATTGACGAAAAACAATTTAACTTGCCAAATTAACATAATATGTGAGGTATTATGGAAAAGAGCCCTTATCTTGTAGATTGTAGATATCAGTTGTGACTTTTACTGCGACTTTTAGAGTTCTATTGTACCCATCCTCTTTCTCTAATCCTTGGTGTACTTACTCTTTTATAGCGCCTTCTCTAGTCCCGATTCTTTTAGGAATTTTAGGATCTGGGTGGCATTCAAAAATTTCAACTCCTCTTAGTGTAATCAGTGGGCTTCGGGTGCATCTGTTTATTACGGAGCCGTGCTCCGCAGTCCTTGAGGAGATGTATGGGGTTTTCCTCTGCTGAGCTGCAGTGTCTTGTCATCTTCCTCTAGGCCTAGGGTCTTGAGGTGAGTTGAAGTTTGCAGTGCCCTAACAGGACTCTCCTACCAGAATTCTAAGCTGGTTTCTGTTTCATTTCTGGTTAAAAGATCCCAGCATTATTTTGGATTGCCTTAGTCCTGAAAGTTCTTTCTAGGTTTTCATCCATTGTTTCCTTATTTCTTCATCCAAACTTTTGTAGATGATGTTCATACCCGTACCACAAAAGGATTCCGAACCTATACAGGAATTACTAGATCCCTTTGCTAGGTGATCGATTTCTTCATTTCCTTCAATTTCCATTAATTCATTTCGATGGTGTATGAGATAATAGCCTTGATGTCTGCTTTACTATCTGACAAGATAGCAATTCGTTTTGTTCGATAGTTCCTCTCGAGGTTAAATTGGGTATAACTTTCGATTTTTTTGTTAAAGTTTGTTCCAATGTGGATAGCGGGTTATTAACCCTTGAAACACTGCGGCCAAGTGGCTCACAATTTCAGCCATAATTTAAGGGGTGTCTCCCTGTTCACCTCCGTCTCCTTGAACGAAGGATATACACAGCTTTCGACAAGCAGAAATCAATTGTCGTCGAGTGATTTCTTCCCACGAATTTTGAATGAGACGAATAGCTGCAAGAATGTCACTTTATAGGCCAAGAAACCTAGATGTTTTTATAATTGTCATTAATTAATTACATATTAGTCCAAATACTATTAGATCGTTTAACGAACATAAGCTGTTCCAAGACTATGTTCGTTGTCCGAATTGTTCATTACCATAATTTTTTATGGGAATTCGATTAATTTGTACTGGAGATCCTAAAAATTAAATTAAAATATATGCATGTATAATTTCTTAGCAAGTTTTAATACAAGAATAATACATAGTCTTGCATATTAATCAGTTCTTTTCCTTTTATGTTTATGGACATTAAAGAACATGCGCAATGTAGATTGCTTTTCTGTCTTCAGAATTCTTCGGAAGTAATTAATATTGTCGTTGTAGAGATCCCCAACCCTATTGACATCTTTGGTTTGGGTGCCATTCTAAGACCTTTGACCTGACATTCTTCCAGTTCTTCAAAAGATCTTTAATAGCAGATGTTGGCATTGGTTCTCTTTCGCCTTCCTGGTTTTCAGAAGCAGACACATTTCGCCGAGTTCCTTGGTGTTCTCCATTTAAGAGTTCTTTTCATCCTTTTCATTTTCCATTACGAGCTATTAAATGTCATTCTCATTCATCTGTAATTCCAGATCTCTCGCAGTTGTGACAATGCATCCATAATTTCAGAGGTGTCCCTGATTACCCCATTTCCTTGAACAGAGGATAGACACTTTCTGCATTCGACAAGCAGGAATAAAATGTCGTTGAGTGATTGCTACCCATGCCTTTTGAATGAGACGAATAGCTGTAAGAATGTAATTTTTTTCAAAAATGTTTTTAAAGTCATTGATGAGGACAATTGGCATGCCTAAAAACATCGTTTCGTCGATTTTTCAATTTTTTTTTTTAAGCTTTTCTTCAAATCCGTGATGTCATCACGGACGAAATGAGGACCTCCGGTAACACTGGTGTTCGCTAAGATTTGTTTTGGTTCGCTATCAGAATATGTATTTGTTGTTCGAACCAAAAATCTTTCACGAAAGTGTTCGTTGTCCGGTTTGTTCGCAGTCCGAACTGTTCGTTAACCATCTGTATGCCATTTTGTTGTGAGGCTGCCACCAATGTTGTGGGGCTGCCACCAATGTTGTGAAGGGGGTTATGGTGTAAACCACCGCCGACTTCAATGTTGAGAGGGAAGGACTGCTGGCCAACAATTCTTCGGACTCTGAGATATATCTAAACATCTCGGGATCTTGTAATGTAATGTTCACCGGGATTCGCAAGGCACGTAGTTTGTCGAATAATAGTCGAGTTGGTTTTAACAATTTAATTAAACAATAATACAACGAAATAACTTAAGACTTAAGAACTTATAGCTTACCACTCCACCCTCTTTTCTCTTACTTCTTACTTGTTATTGACAACTGGAGAATTGTATTTATACCATTTCTAGTATAATATATCTGTAAGAGGTGTTAAATCATCCCTCTAATTCAAATAAGGGGGAGATTGAATTTTCTTGGCTCCTCCCATGAACAATCGAGGCCTAAATTCTCTAAATTCCTGAAAATGTCTGGTCCTCTGGTTAATCCCTATAAGAAGGTTTTTATACGTTTTCTAATATGTTTGGGGGAGGTAGATTTAAGCGTGGTAATAAAAACCATTAGTTACTGGACAAACTATAAAACTATTATTTATCCAAAACGTGGGACAAAGGGCACGATTTGGAATGTGCGCTAATAGCACAGATGTCAAGTCCTGGTTTTTATTATAACAATTTGCTGGCACTTTTTTCAATGTGGTATCCTGAGGATTCGTCGCTCCATTCGGCATTACTGCTATACATTGCTCGAGGTTCTCAATTTGCATATCATTTCGTTTTTTTTGTACATCAGCCCTTATCTTCACCAACCACTTTTTTAGGAGAGGCAAATATGTGAGGTTGGATCGAAATTTTGTGTTTTTATGTTATGGTTAGTGCTCTGTTATCTTATTTTTCGATTGGTTGGGTGGTTTATTGCAGTTGGTTTTAGGGGATTTCAAGCCTAGAAATATTAGAAAAGTGCATTTTACTAGCCCTCTTCCCATTCAGAGATAAACACTTTCATAGCTTTAAACGACATTTTTCATTCATAGTTATTAAAAAATTCAGAACTCGATCAGTTTTTTTGAATTTTAGCGGGAAAGACAGGAGAGTTTTGTTCATTTGTTTATATAGCAATAGCAATTATTACTCGATTTTGACTCTGGTGAGGATGAGGGCCTTTCTCTAAAACCGTCACGTATTATATGTTTACACTAGGGTTTCTGGTTCGGATATATCCGAACTGCAAAACCGCGGTTTTCTGTGCAAAACCGGAAACCGCATAACCGTCATAAAAAACCGCGGTTTTCGGTTTTATTTAAAAATAAATAAAAATAAAGTACATTGAATTAGTGCTCTTTCAAACATTGCAAACTGTTGTTGCGAAAATGGCAACCATCGATGGTATATGTGTTGGAGCAATTTCGAAATCTGCATTTATTCGGAAAGCAATAGCTGGTTGCAAGCAATGGCCGGTTTCCCAACCTAATCTTGCCAAAATGTTCTTCAGGTGTTATGACCTTAATTCAAAAGGAATACGAAGAAAGAAAGAAAGCATTGATTTTAAATGTTCACAAATTAGAAGCAAATGGACAAAAAATGGTACTACGCTAAATTAGTGGACTAGTTTGAGGCGCCGAAGATTCTTAAACATTTATATTCAATTTCTATTGCAATTTAGGCTTCCTGCGAATTGAAGGAACTTCTTCTGCAAATAATATCGAAATAAGTGTTGAAAAACATTTAGATTCATTTAGTAACAGTTTTAGAAATGATATTGTGGGTGACTTGGATTAGCAAGTAGAAGATCGCGGTGACGTGGCGACGCCGTTGTCAAAAATTTCGCAATGCGGTTTTTAGTCTTTCCCTTCACCAAAACTTCAAATTTGTTTCTCTATCTGCAAAATTGCGTAAACTACAGCGGAAAAATCTCCGCTAGTTCCCGCAATTCGACCTAGATTAGCAAGTTGAACTAATAAAACAAATGCAACCAATTATTTTTTTCAAATTCAACAAACTTTATTAAATAAACAAGAAAATTTAAATATAACCAAAATGAAAATTTAAATCTGTAAATGTTAGTTATTTATACTTAGTTTATGGTTAGTGTATGTTACGAAGTTACGAATTTACATGAAACATTTATGTGCAGAGTGTGTATATATATGGGAGTTGCCATTGGGATAGATTGTGAGTGTGATTCTGGGATGGTGGATATAGGAAAAATTCGTAGGAAAAACCTATTTGTGTTTGGTGGGCTTTAGGCTTCGGGGCTCTATGGGCAATGATTTGAGGAAGGGGTAACCTATTTTGTTAGCTCTTCGGCGAAGAGCAGCAGGGATTGGTAAGGGAGTTTATGTTTAATCCTGCAGGGGGTGTTGTGGGCTCTCACATTTGTTAAGTCTCATAATAAGTCGTTGTTCCCTAACTGTGTCCTGTAGAATTTGTCTGAGATTCGCGAGATGTATTCTGCTATGGTCGGAATGTCTGCGTCTTCATGAGTCTCGTACTTCTTGTGTATCTGTCTCTGCTGAGTATTAAGCGTAAGCATTTATTCTGGAAAATCTGTAATCTTTTTGTATGTTTGTCGGTGCGGCGCTACACCAAACGGGTGCTGCGTATATTATTAACGGTCTTTAAATCTGCTTATACATTAAGAGTTTGTATTTAATACGTAATACACTATTTGTGCACATTAGAGGGAACAGGGAGTTAAGCGCTATGTATGCCCGTCTAATTACACCGTCGATGTGTTTTCCATATGTGAGTCTTTGGTGCAATATAACACCTAAGTTTTTCACACTGTCCACAGGCATAGTCGTGTGATTTAGAGTTTTAAGGGGTTGGAAAATAGCAGTGTTCGTAACCTTTCTATGAAAATTTATAGATTCTGTCTTATTACAATTTATTTTGATCCTGTTTTCGTCAAAGTTTTTAATTATTCTGTCAAGATGGTATTGGATTTGTTTGTTTGCACCGGGGGCGGCGAACGAGTGAGCATTTATAGCGGTGTCGTCTGCATACAGCGCTGTCTTTGTGTGTGTCCCTTTCTGGATGTCATTAATGAATAGGGTAAACATGATTGGTGCGAGGATTGAACCTTATGGGACACCACTGTCAACCGGTCTGATTGAAGATGATTGGCTCTTAACCGATACACTGAAAGTTCTATCTGTCAGGTACGAGCGGATCAGTCTGATCAGAGCGGCCGAGAAATTCTGTCCTCTCAGTTTATTAATCAGTCCGTCGATCCAGACCTTGTCAAAAGCTTTCTCTATGTCTAAGATCGCTGTTACTTTTTTCTTGTTGTAATTGGTTGAAATGTCATTAACTATCCGAACTACTTGTTGAACCGTATTGTGTTGTTGTCTGAATCCAAATTGACAGTCTGTAATAATTTTATATTTGTCCGTGTGTCGTACGTAGTCGGTTGTTAATTATTTTTTCAGTAACATAGAGTTGAGTAGGCTAATCGGTCTATAAGATTCTGGCGCGGTTTTAGGTTTCCCGGGTTTGTGAATCGTAATGATTGAGCCGTGTTACCATGTGACCAATCCTTGGTAGATCTAACTTTGACGGTCCGTCAGTTATCGAGCGATTTCAACGCCGTTTTCAATTTCTGGTCACAAAAACCTCAAAGTTTGATTGAGTCTGAGATTTATTGCCGTGGGATTATTTTTCAGTAAGATACTACACATTACGATGCTCGGGTAATTAAAAAAATGGTACAGATTTTCCTCGCTCTGTGAGACACTTTTTACAAGAAATAATCTCAAGTAGAAAACAGCTGCAGCAGTGAAGATGAAGATTTATTTCCTGAAAAATCGCACGATGAAGATATGGATAATGAATATTTCGTCGAAGAAGATGCTGAAATTAAAAGTACTTTACAAATGGTAAGAAAACTTGTAAATTCTTTTCGTTTATCTCCGATAAAATCAGTTTTCTACAACGAAACGTAAAAGCACTTTTTGAAAAGGAAATTATATAAGCAATGGACATCAAGGCAAGGTGGTCTTCTATTGAACCAATTTAAGAAACATTTGTTTTTTTAAGTAGTAATATTACAGATTCTAACAGATTTAAATTCAGTGCATTTAATTGAAAATCTTAATTTTCAATTGTTATGAAACTTTATCTCCAGTAAGCGTAGCAGTAACAACATTAAGCAGCGATGATTCTAACATAATTACCGCATAAAGTGTAATAGGATTCTGGAAGAGAAATTAATTGATTCTGATATAAGCAAAGCTGCAATGAAAAATATCATGGAACGTTCCTTCGAAAGTTCCAACAAAGTCTGTTTTAATATTGGCGGAAAATCTTTTTGAACGTTTTTATCCAGACAAGAATAAGGTTGAAGTCGAAGATGAATGTTCAGCAAATTCAGAAGAATTAGAAGAAGTGACCAATCCAAATTATTCCTTGCAAGACTAGGTACAAAAAGTTATTCAAGAAGAATTAAATAAAAATACGTATATGCAAACAAATCGCTATCCCAATTCTATGAAAAATGAGTTTGCTAAATATAAAAGAACTTTTGAGAGAACATAAAGATTAAATATTTTATTTCAAGTACTCTCTACAATGAAAGCTACATCCACCTACTCCGAAAGATCATTTTCCATTAGCGGCAACTTTTGTACAAAACTAAGATTTAGTTCAAATATCAGGCACTACTACCAAAAGTTCTTAAAAAGCGAACCCGATACCGAAACCGCGGTTTTTAATTTTCAAAAACCGAAAACCGCGGTTTTTAAAAAGTGCGGATATTCAGAAACCCAAGTTTACATTTTTTTAAATAATTCAATTAATAATAATAACAATCTTTGTTTTCCAAACTACAACTAGCTAATCACCAGAAAGAAGTATTTCTGCCATAATACACATATTTTCTTAACTCTAAAAAGAAAAATAGATTATTTTAAATTATTTCGCGTGAACACGTGTATGTGTATTCGCGTGTCACAGAATTAAGTACTTCTCTAAACTTTCATAAATCTATAAAACTTAATTATAACAATGATTACTTTTATAATTAAGTTTTGAATTTTGATACAATACTAGCAGAAACTGTATGCAAGGTTGAAAACGAAGCAGAGGGATTTTCGGATAGTTAAAGATGGTTTCTCAAAAAATGCTCGGAAACGTCAATTTTGTTTCAGGGGGAAACCCTTTAACAGGAAAATTTAAAAAAATAGCCAAATCACTTAACCCCTTCGCGCTGGGACCACAACCCCTAAAAAAATTTAATAGCACGGTGGGGTAAGTTATACCTCATTTGAAAGCCCGTTTAGCTCTGAATACTAAACGGCTAACATTTTCTAAATCTATCGATTCGTTTTCGAGATTATTTAATTTCAAGTTATGAACGCGTTTTTAGTTTATGTCGTTGAAAGTAAATGCTGATCGTTAATTAGAAGACCATTTGACTTTTCAACAAGATGGAGCGCTACCACATTATACGCAGGCTGTTCGGGAGTTTCTGGACAGATTTTCCCGGGACTAAGGTGCTCTGGAATGGCTCACCTAATTTAAGTCCTATGGACTTTTTCTTGTGGTGTCATCTAAAGAGTAGAATTTATGCAAAAGAACCAGTGTCTCTGGAAGAGTTACGTTGACGCACTATTGAAGAATGCCGTTAAATTAAGAGAACGTTTCAAGAGGAATCTGTATTTTTGTATGGAATTTGGTGGCGAACAATTTGAGCATTTGTTAAACTAATGAAAATCTTCTCTGGCGTTCAATTGTGTTTTTTTTTCCTTCTCTTTTGCAGTTTTTGTAGAGAGATTGAACAATTGGACTTTAACGAAATAAACGAAGAACGCGTTCGTAACTTGAAATTAAATAATCTCGAAAACAAATCGGTAGATTTAGAAAATGTTAGCCGTATAGTATTCAAGGCTAAACAGGCTTTCAAATTGCCATTTAAAATTATAAAGGTTGTGGTCCCAGCGGTGTCCCTCACATACAAAGTTGACGTGTCCGAGGGTTTTTTGAAAACTAATCTTGAACTATCCGAAAATCCCTCTGTTTGCTTCGTTGTGAAGCAAACAGAGGGATTCGTTTCAATGTTTCGTTTTCAATAGCCCATCTAGTATAGTTTATGCAATACACACAATAGTTTATAAATAGACATTAATTTACCACGTTTTATTCATTTTTAACAACATTTTTAACATATATAAAACATATTTTTAATTCTAAAAGTGTATTTGTCTGCGACAAATCAGCGGACATTCCGACATTTTTGTTTCGTTCTGCTAATAAGGAGATAATTACATATCGTAATAAATCAGCACAATAGGAGTAAAAAAATAATATCCAAATTTCATAAATTGAGTTTTTGGTATCGCTGGATTCAGCACACTAAGCCCCACCTGTTTGCAACGCAAAAATACAAAACCGGCACACCCCGAACCCTGAAAAATTAAATATTTATAAAGATATTTTTTCGGCTTTGTGAAACTTCTTTATTGGTTTATGCCAGTGTTTCTCGAACTTATTTGTCTCATCGCCCACCTTTGATATGCTAAAGTTAATAAAAACCCTATAATCCCCTAATCGCCCCCAAATCTATATAAATATGTATAATTAATGGGAAGGATGCGATCGATGTTGCGTTATCAATTTATCTAATTGAGGTTTAATGTTCGTGAGGAACAAACGCAAATCGCCACGTTTCACAATATCCAGTATATTTCTTTGCTTTGTCAAAAGCTGACAAACTAAATATGAAGTTGGAAAAGCTATTAATAATTTCTTTCCGACTTTCCACAAAGATGGATAGTGGTCAATGATTTTTTCTGCAATCAAAACTCTTCTTATGACTTTTTAAATGTTGCTTTTAAGTCCTGCGTTCTCATAACTTGAAAATTGCTTTATTATCCAATCAGGAACTTCCAAATCAAACAAATCTTTGAATCTCTTGATGAATTATGAAGTTCATAAAATCGTTGAAAAGTGTTCCCTTTTGAAAGCCATCGAACTTCAGTATGGAGTAATAAACGTCTGTAGTTATCTTAATTTTTCTCGCACAACTTACGAAATAGCCGATCATTAAATGAATGAGCCTTAATTTTGTTTATTGCAGTAATAACAAGCTGCATTGACTGGTTAATAGATTCACCAATATTTTTGCAACTACATGTTGGCGATGTATGATGCAATGAACGGTTATAATATTTAGTACAGTTTTTTTAAGTAATCCTAAAAAACCTATATTAGAGCCGACCATAGCTTTAGCGCCATCAGTCGCACAAGCTAAAAGGTTATTAAGTGAAATATTATTGTCATTAAAATATTGCTCAATTACTCGAAATATTGATTCCCCTTTGGTATCTTTTTCTAAATATCTTGTAAATAATAATTCCTCTTTCATAGCAGTAATGATTCATTTCCAGGTAACATACTTTCATCTATTTGCAAAGAAAAATCTGTAATTCGCAAAATTTCAGATAAAAATTCTGCTCTATTGTTACCCATTTCTTCAATTCTTCTTTGAATAGTGTCATTACTGAGAGGAATTGATTTAATTACGTTTAATGAAGAGTTGTGCAACATAGTACTGATTACCTCGGCAATTGCAGGCAAAATTAATTCTTCTCCAATTGTATGGGGTTTTCCCGTCTTTGCAATTAGTAGTGATAACTTGTATGAAGCACAAAGTCCATCTGTGTTTTCTTGTGACGAGCTGTAAACATTGCTTTTAGTCCAGTCATTATAGTAAGTTCACCTCGGAATTAAAGATACCCAACTGTAAGTCTGTAAATACTTGTATATTGACACCCTAAAAGTTGTCTCAAAACCTACATATGGTAGGGTGTACGCAACTATTAAATTTCAAGGTCAAAGGTCACAAAAACGTTTTTTTGCGCTTTTTTGTAAATATCTCATTTCCTATAGGTTTTTTGCTATTTGTATTTATTATCAATATTGTAGAATGTTTAAAAAAATTTTATACGGTGAACCGTTTTCGAGATAGAGGGCGGAGAGCGCGCGGTCACAGCATCACTTCAGGTCAACCGGTGCCTCCGGTCGAAAACGTGCCATATAAAGTTGATAAACTATCGATAAATCAATGATTATAAATATTTGTCAATTTTTATTAACTATTATATTATATTTTATAATTTTTTTCCTACCCTATCCACTTTTTATTCAGTATTAATTTATTTAACAACACATACCTGCCCATGTAATTGCAGTATTGTTAATGAAAATATAGGAATTATATTTGAATTTTAACCTAATTAATATTAATACCTTCTTACATGATGAAAAAAAAAACAAATAAATTATGAATCAATCTTTTTATTAAAAAATATCATTTATTTTTATTAAAAGTAAAAAAATTGAATAAAGGGTACAAAAACTATAATTTATACCTTTAATCATCTTCTTCCTCTTCATCGTCGTCTTCCGGCTGCTGGTAAATTTCAAACTTGTCTTTATTATCGTCTTCAACGACATTTGTCTCAAGTTCTTCCATGATTTCGGGGTCAAAGGTTCCATCTTCGTTAATGTCGCTCTGATATGGTAGAGCATTGAGACAAGCTTGCCCATTACATTGGCCACAAGCTAAAGAGCATTGCAAGCCCGCTTTTCTGCATCCGCATCGCGAACCACAACCACTCTTGCAGTTGCAGAAAATTGTATTTAGCAAATCTTCTGGAGCAGGTGGTAAAATTGTCATGATAGGCTCCAGAAAATCGTTTCGCATTGCCCAACCCAATACCTGGGGTTCCAAATCATGCCCTAACCAAGTTTGATAATATTCACGTTTGAAATGTTGATGAGCAGCTGCACTTGTTGGTGGAATATTTGAAAGCTAATTTTTGACGTAGTGGAGGGATTTTAAAATTTACAGATTTTAAAAAAGATGCACTTAATTATTTTCTATTTAAAATGTCATTAGTGTAAATGGGAATATAATTATATTATGATTTAAGTTTTTCCCTTAATTATTTTTTAATTTTAGGAAATGGTTATCAGTATTATTGAATAGATATAGATTTAATGCATGAAGAAAATGTTAAAATATAATATAATAGTTAATAAAAATTGGCAAATATATATAATCATTGATTTATCGATAGTTCATCAACTATATATGGCGCGTTTTCGACCGGAGGCACCGGTTGACCTGAAGTGATGCTGTGACCGCGCGCTCTCCGCCCTCTATCTCGAAAACGATTCACCGTATAAATTTTTTTTTTATCAAAATTTGTAGAGAATTTTGTATTCTACAATATATTGATAATAAATACAAATAGCAAAAAACCCATAGGAAATGAGATATTTACAAAAAAAAACGCAAAAAACTATTTTTGTGACCTTTGACCTTGAAATTTAATAGTTGCGTACACCCTACCATATGTAGGTTTTGAGACAACTTTTAGGGTGTCAATAAACAAGTATTTACAGACTTACAGCTGGGTATCTGGAATTCCGAGATTCTTACCTAATTTAAGCTTAAATGACTGAACTATTTTAAAGTTGAGCATTTCTCGTTTTCTCGTAAAAGTTGGAAATCGTAGATCATATACCGCGCGATCTTCTTCTTTCTAGTGTGCTGTGTGCAGCGTTACCAACCCGAACTTGTCTTGTAGGTAGATATAATTATTATAAAGTTGGTTCGTTTATCGTTTTCGTAAGTTGATCGTTAATATTTAAAATAGGAATCGAAAAAATCAAGGATTAAAATTTTTATCATAATCAATCGGTCAAATTATACTTAAATAGTTCTATATTAGAATTATACTTCAAAAATTTAAGTTAACAAATTCACTAGAACTGAAGCACAATTTATGATATTTTTAAAAATAATGTGGCATCTTTGGTGCAATAATTTGAAATTCAATTGAAAGCTTTTTCTTCTCTTTCTAGAGTAAGTATTTTGACTTACCAAGTATTTTATAGGATACTGAATAGTCTTCAGTTCTATCGAAATTTTTATTATAAAACGACGAAAATAATTAAATATTAACTAGAAATCTAGCAACGTTGAAAGTAAACTTTGCATATCAAGAATACACGCGCTAGTGAGGACAAGCCGCAATTTCTTTTAACATCATCACTTAGAATCAATTAAAAAAATGTAATGCAAAATAAATTGTAAGTGTAGGTCTGAGAACCTATTTATATTAATAATAAATGAATTCTTAAATAATTAGTAACAATAATTGTGATAGTTTTTGAAATATTTCAAATAAAAATTAACATGTGGGGATAATTTTTACAGAAATAAAATTATAATAAAATTTTTTTCAGAAACTTGAAAAGTTGGAAGATTTTTTTTCAAGGTAGTAGATTTGGGCAAGACACTAAAAAGTGGTAGATCTGCCAGATGCATGCGATTATCGATACTCGACCAGCAGCGAATAGCAGACAAGCGTGGCCAGTTGTACAATACTGAACACGGAACAATGTTGTTGAAAGTATTTGTTTGTTTTAAATTAACAGAAATACATTGTATAGCTCGTGATACCTACCGCCCCCTATATTGCCCCCTGGCTACCTAGCGACCCCCAAAACGACGTCATCGCCCAATGGGGTGGAGATATCGCCCACTTTGAGAAACGCTGGTTTATGCCGCTGAAATAAATGAATAAAAAAAATTGTCATTTTTCTTTTAGGGCCGCACACAGCTCGTAGGCGGCGGGAATGACACCCCTGGTCTAGAAAATGTAGAATACAAATTTTTAAATTGTTTCTTTTATACATTGTAAAGGGTGACAAATTATGAGTGTCCTGTTTTTACTTCATAAAAACAAAAAGAAGTTGTTTGCCAAGTTTTTTTTTTAAAATGGAGCGGTGGGCGACTTAACAAAGGATTATTTGTGGATCATTTTATTAGAACGAACTGCATTATTCAAACTCATAGGTGGTTTCTATAACAATTTCATTTGCAAGCGCCGCCAAATTTTGCAGGATATTTGTAGATGGGTCAAAAATTTCGTCGAATAGGTTCTCTTAAGGATACTAAACTAGCAGAGAGGAAAGAAACTGCTAGAACAGAAATGAATACGTTACTAGTTGGAAACAGAATTGAAGAAAATTTTAATCAATCCATGCGACGTTTATTGCAGCAAGTAGGAATTTCACATGAGTCGGTATGAACAATTTTACTCTTTCGGCCTTACAAATGCCAAAAAGCCCAAATACTTCGTTCAATAGACCTGAACTCACGTTTAGAATTAGGGCAGAGGGGATAATTTTTTCAACAAAATAATTATGAGAGATCAGATTTTCAATGGGGAGAGGAACAAACAAAATTTACTTTACTGATCTGTCAAAAACCCTAAAGTTATATTCGAAGAAGAGCTGCATTCTCAAAAGGTATGATGTGGAATATGCTCAGCTTGAGTATTGGGACAGAATTTTTTTTGAAGATGAAATGGGATGCGCAATAGTTGTCAATAGTGAACGTTATGTGGAGATGCTACAAACGTTCTTAATCGCTGATGCCATCAAATCGGATGCCATCGCTCAACTCCGATTACCAATAATCGATATTTGGTATCAGTAAGATGGTGCAAGGCCTCCAGAACGTGTATCCAGCATGTCTAAGGGAGTGTTACAAGGTTCTTTCCTGGTCGTCTAATTTCCCAACATGGGGATCCATTGTTGCCTCCTCGCTCTCCGAATTTGTCGGCTTTGGATTATATCTTATGGGGTCCCGTTAAATCTAAGTTAAGTTTATTAGAACCAACCTGAGACCCTCGAAGAATTAAAACGAAACATTCGACAAGAAATTGGTGAGATGTTTCCAGAAATGTGCCAGCTTGCTCAGCATTCACTGTTGTATAGATCCCAGGCATGCATCGAAGCAAACGGAGATCATCTAATCGATGTAACTTTTCAGTATTAATAGTTACTTTAGGGTTAAGCATTTAACTTGTTATATTTCTATTTATATTTCTTTGGTTTTTATTCAATATGAAATTGAGATTTAATAGCATATTTAGTTTGTGTTTTTAAACAAATAATTTATAATTTTAATGATAAGATAGAATTGGTAAAACCATAGTACGTTATAGATAATTATGCAAACTTAAAACAGTGGGAACACAGCTTGAATATATAAATATATTCAACCTTTTCAGAGCTCTACGACTTTACCTCATCACTTTATATATTGTATATTGAGGATGTGAAGTTTTTCAGTCAAACAGGCAAATAATTTATTTTAGATTTATTATAGATTTTTTTAATTTTAATTAAAGTTTCGCGATTATTAAAATTATACAAACTTAAAACAGTCGGAACACAGCCTGCATATATAAAAAGGTGGACTGAAAGCTATTAATTAACTGAAAAATTTCACATGATATTTGTTTTGGTAGTCTTAAAAAGACAAAAAAGTAATTGTTGTAGAGCCCCGGAAAGGTTGAATGTATTTATATATTCGGGCTGTGTTCCGACTGTTTTAAGTTTGTATAATTTTAATAAATATCCAATTGTATTTTAATAAATATCCAAATGTAAGTGTAAGTAGAACAGCTTTAATAAAATTAATTAAACGGGATCCGTTGCCGACAAAAAGAAGCCTCGCAAATCCTACAATGATAATGATGTTGTGACCATTATGGCCATCGAATCAGTTGCGGAACATTGTAGGATTTCTTTACACCAGCAAGCAACAGAACTCAATTTTAGCTCAGTTGCTTGCTGGTCATTTTTGTAGACAATTAATAAAGCAGACATACCTTAGAAATTGCAGATCACGCTTTCATACTCGAGTTTTGTTCATAGATTGGTGAGAACACTATTCAATAGAACAATAGAACACTTTAATGTTTAGTGATAAGCAACGTGATAAGCAACGTTTTCGACAAATGTTACAGTTTCCTCACAAAATTGTAGATATTGGTCAAAGGATAATCCAAATTTTAGAATTACCGTCAGGAATCAGTAATATCAAAAGTCAATGTTTGGTGCGGATTGCTGTCTGAATAATTGGACCCTATTTTTTTAATGGAAATTTAAATCAACATAATTACTTGGAAATGCTTCAGAATTTTTTATAGCCATTACTTGAGCTAGAAATGGGTGTTTCAACAAGATGGGTGTCATGGTACCTTGATTGATAGGTAATTTTTAAATTTATATTTTCCTGGTAGATCGATTGGACGACATGGTCCAATACATTGGCCAGCTCCGACACCGGACTTAACTCCCATGGATTTCTTTCTTTGGGGTAACCTAAAGTAAAAAGTTTACAGGGAACGATGTAAATTTCTTAAAAATGTGGATTGCGGTGGCTGTTCGAAAAATGAATGTCGAAATGTTAAACAACGTTTACAAACAATTTTGAAAAACAGTTGAAGATAGCGCTGGATCTGGAGTATTAAAAATATTTTTTTTTTGTCAGAAAATAATAAAATAAATGTTTGAGTTTCGTGCTATCCTTGTTTAAAAACAGAAAGTCATATTTAAAATCAACAAAGAAAGAATAAGATTTTTTCCTAAAACATATTATATAACATAAAAGTGTTCCCTATACTTTTCCTATAGCTCATCGCATTACACACTGTATGTATTCAAAATTATTATTAATTTTTGAACAAGACATTTTGAAATCTGGCTGGAAATTGAAGAAATAATTGGAAATTTAATCGAGATTATAATCAATACCATAATAAATTTTAAGTCAAATTGACGTCGAACACAAGATCTGACCGAATGAATGATATAGAATAGAGTAAACTAGACAGACAATGGCTAAACATAGAGCAGTTGAAAAATCTAAATTGGGCAAACAATTACTATATAAATAAACAATAACGGATCAGACTAATAATTGTATTATTGTCGTTTATGTCCCTTCTTTATCCTTTTGGGGTATTCGAGGGATTGGGAGCTTATATATTGGGAATATATAGATCATCACAACTACTTTTTGATAGTACAAAATCAAGAGACGTATCATAAATCCAAAATCCTAATAGCGTCAAAGTTTGAGCAATAAATGTACGGTCTGGGGAATTTATCACTGCACTGCCAAGTAGACAAATTCAACCAAAATGTTAAAAAGTTTACATGGCCACGCACGTGTCGAAGATAATTATTGTAATTCCATTTATTTTAAATTCATAGTATGTTTTTAACTGGTACCTAAGTCATTCCAATGTATTTACTATTCATTATTGTAATTATGTTCGGTTTTTTAACCTGATGAAGGTGACAAGAATCGAAACGTAGCGATAAAACAAAATTGAAGAGTTTTTGAATAATAAACTCCCAATTCCACAAATATCCCACAAACTAATAATAGTTTTGTATTTCATGAAATGTTGAGTCTAAACTTAACTTTACCTACTTATAAGATTGTGTTGACCCAAGAACTAAAGCTCTATATGAGGCGTTTAGTATCAAAACCACCCCAATCCATTATTTTTCAAAAGTTTTTTCTTTGCGTAGTTTGATAGGTCTTTGTCGTTACTATCAAGCTACAAATCAATTTGGGACGAATCCGGCTTGATCTGGACGAAAACCGGTGTCAAAAACCGGTGTTATATTTAGTCGCGTATTTGAAAAGAGTAGAAAAGGAGATAACGAAGAAAAATACAGTGATAGACCCCGAAGAATATACAGCAATTTAAAAAAATACAAAAAAATCTCACTCATCAGGGAACCACAATTTCCGTTGCCGGAAAGCTTCTAAACGATTTCTCTTCATCAAGAATGAAATGAAAAATGACATCAAAGCAAGAAGTGAACTTTTTTTATAATTTGGATAATGGAGCTTTCAAGAGTGTGTCGAAAAAACACAAAACTATTCAGAACCTTCTTCCTTCCCCTGTAGCTGACCCCATTGTCATTGTCACAAATTGTTGTCACAACAATTTGTTCACTAAGCATTTTGGGGATCAGTGGATGGAAATCGAATCCCTCAAATATTACAGAGACGTAGTGAAGAAGTACATTCAACAAAAAAATAATTAAAAAGTCAATGGATGTGTTATCAATGTGAACCCTTAATGAGAATTTTTTATTATTTCCGTTTATTCTACTTCATGTTTATAGTAATAATTCTCATTCGAGGAAGTGTTATTTTTGTTCATTACCTACCAGCAGCGCCGTCGTTTGGATTTTGAGGCCCCGGGCATAAAGCCCCCCCCCCCCCCCAGTATATAAAAAAGTGAATAAGCAAATAAATTCTCTAATTTTTAATACATACAAGAAAGGAACATATGTATAAAATAAATATAATATAATAATATATTAATATAAAAGAAAAACAAAATTAATTAAACTTTACTTTCCTTGCTTTAATTTCAGGAAATTTATTTATTATCTCACTTAAATTTAAGTCCTCGTATAATTAATTTTCTATTGAAAGCAACGCTAGGTTGGATAATCTTTCTTGTGTCATTGTGGATCCTAAAGAGTTTTTTATTATTTTAAGTTTTAAAAAACTACGTTCGGACTCAGCAGTGGTTATCGAAATGTTAATAACATTCTTAAGATTATACTTAAATTGGGAAATTCATTTCCTGTTTGTTGAATTTTTTTAAGGCATTCTAATGATGACCAATCACATATGCCTTCACAGAAAATGTTACAGAACACTTTTATTTCTTTATAGAGATCATTTCCGTTAATGTCTGCATTGTTGACATCGTCATATTTTAATGCTAGATGCAAATTCATACAAAACTTTTTTATTTTGTCATTTTCTTCATATTTTATATTTGGTATATTATAAGTCACTATATTTCTTTAGCTGTTTAAATAACTAAACTTAACTAAATATATAACTAAATATAACTAAACTCTCCTGAACTAAAATTAGTATTCTCGATAAAAGTTAATTTCAGAATCGTTTTCTCGAGTTAACGATTATCTTCTCCTGCGTAATCAAAATGGCGCTTTCTTCTTCAAAATTCTATTTTCATAAATTCTGGAGGAATATTACTAAAGTGTTTCAAAAAGTTTGCCAAGCCCTTCAAATGAGAAACTGCTGCCGAAAGAACGGTTTTTGGGTTTTGTAAAGTTTTACTAACGGTATTCACGTTCAATAATATATCAGATGATAATTGACAGCACAAATTTAAAATTCATTTCATGTTCGTACAATGATATTGATTCGCTTTTTATTTTGGGATCATTTGTTGTTTCGCTTAATTCAAGTGCGTTCATTAATTTGTCTAAATTATGTCTAATAGCCTTTAAAGCATTTATTCTATACTCCTACCGAGTATCGCAAACATAAAGTGTTGCCATTGTAACAGTCGATGTCTCCTAATAATAAGTTTAAAGTATGCGCTTCAAATAGCACAAAACTGCCAATGGATCTTGTGACAAAATTCTTGCTTGAACTTCTAAACTCTAACTCCTAACTCGTAATGGAGTTTTTAACACTTCAGTCAAATCGAAAGCCGTAGTTCTCGTATAAATTGATTTAAAACCAATATAATATTCCTTAATTTCGATATCATTTTCATAAGGCAATTGAACAGTTAGAAAATTGTGATATATGACACCGTCGATGTAAACAGCAGACTGGTGCACGGAGTTGCTAGGCAGACTATAAAACTAGACAAGACATGTCTACTTTTTAAAAGGTCTGTTTGCAGAAGCAGTTTGCAAAACGATTTCTGCGTATTCTGCATGTATATTAAATAAATATTTATCGCATACTCGCTTGATTTAATACATTTGAAGAGGTAACTTTCAAAATGCTTACAGAAAAAGAAGAAGAATGTCTTACGTTATTAATTCGAATATTTTATTTTTTAATGTACCAACATGCAATTGTGGTAGAAATGGTGGAAATGGTAGAATTGTGGAACAATGACACCACATTAAGAAATCAATATCTGAAAGTTACAATAACGCTATTAAAAAAATAAGAGTTAAATAATGCGTTTTAAAAATTACCTCTTTATTTGCAAACGGTTTCAAATTGTCTGAATTCTTGATTAAAATAAGGTGGCTCTGTGGGGCCCCCCTAGCCCGTGGTCCCCGGGCATTCTCCCGATTGACAGACGCTAGCGACGCTACTGCCTACCAGTAGTTTAGAACATTCTCTATATCACTGAATATTTAGAATAACAATTCATCGACATTATGAAAAATAAAAAAATATTATAATAAATTGATTATCAATCAACTCACACTTTTGATTGTATAGGCTATTAGATGAATATAAACACAGAGATTTAAACACATAGATTTCATTGAAATTTGAAAGGAAAAACCTCAAATTTTTGCAAACAAAGCTCAATCCAAATTATTTTTATTCATAAATAATATATTCATACATACAATACTAGATACTAATAAAAAAAAGATTTAGAATCGTACACCGAAGGTTATCCGAATGAACCTTTTTTATTTTGAAAAAATCAAATGGTCAGAGCGTGAAATGTTTTTTATCTCTCCTGCAAAATTTATAAAAATGATTTGAACTGGTTTTGATACTAAACGCCTCATATATAGATCACAATTACAATATACGATAGAACACTATTAGTTAGGAAAAAGAAAATGAAAGAAGTAATTGTCAGTGCGACGAATGCTCTAATAGTATATTAAAGAACGAGTTCAATAAGCGCGGTTTTTCAGCTCGCGTCCATGTTTATTTATTTATTTATTTATTTACGGGTAGCACCCAATTCAAAAATATGTTTTTATAAAGGTATATGATACATGAATACTTATAACTAAGGGTAAACCTAAAAACTATACGAATGAACAAAATGTGATTTTTTTTTTTTTTTTTTACAAATTAAGAAGCGACGGCAATCTTCTTTTCAAGCTACTTTCGGAGATATTAAAAAAATCCACTTGAATTTCGTTAGCGTTCGATATAATTCTGGCTAATGGTGAATGTTTTCCATAATTGCATCTGGGGAAATCAATTGCAAAAGTCTGAGTGTTTCGAGTTACTCTAGATGGAACATGTAGGCCAATTAAGGACAGGAGATGTGGACAATCAGCATTATAGTTCAAAATCTTATGCAGAAATCTAATGTCTGCATAAACTCTACGAGTGCTGAGTTTCTCTATTTTTGTTGTATTGCGAACTTCTCTCAGTGAGTTTTGAATTAAAGGTATATTCAATTTATAGGCTAAATATCTCAAAAATTTGTTCTGAGTTTTTTCTATATTATTTATATGGATTTCATATGTTGGTGACCATACACATGAACAATACTCCAATATTGATCTAAACAAAGAATAATAAAGAGTTTTTATGGAATCGACATTAGTGAATTCTCTTGTGGTCCTGCACACAAAGCCCAGCATTTTTGTCGCCTTATTGACAACCTGCTCAAAGTGGAGATGAAAATTAATCTTGGTGTCAAAAAGAACACCGAGATCCCGAACAAAGTTTGCTCTTGTGAGAGGTTCACCTTCAATATTATACCCAAATTCAATATGTTCAAGTGATCGATAAAAAGACATAACATTGCATTTGTTTACATTCAACTCCATGTAATTTTCAGTGCACCATTTGACAATTGAAGTAAGGTCCTTTTGAACATTTTCACAATCTTGTTCATTGTTGACATGGCCAAAGATTTTAAGATCATCTGCGAACAGCAAAAATTTTGAATGTTTAATTATTCCTTCAATATCATTGATGAATATATTGAACAAGAAGGGGCCCAGATGGCTTCCCTGTGGTACTTCTGAAGTGACATGAATCTCCTCCGATGTGAAACTCTTGACTTTTACATATTGATTTCTGTCTCGAAGATAGCTTGCGAACCAGTTCTGTAAGTTTCCATGAAACCCTATCGCTTCTAATTTCTGAAGCAAGACAGTATGATTAACTGTGTCGAATGCTTTGGAAAAATCTATGTAAATTACATCTACTTGATGCTTCTGTTCCAGGGCACTCAACACAAATTGTGTTATTGTTATCAAATTTGTAGTTGTTGATTTACCCATGCAAAAACCGTGCTGCTCTTGTATAATAACTTGATTTAGTGGGGTTTTTATTTGATCACAGATTTGATCAGACTCTCTAATAATTTTGGGATTGCACTCAGAATTGTGATCGGTCTATAATTTTGTATGTTTGCTTTATCTCCCGACTTGAAGATTGGGGTGATAAAACTAGATTTCCACAAAAGTGGAAATTCCCCTAAGTTCGATGATGAAGTAAATAGATGGAACAAAGGTTTTGCCAAGGTAAATCTACATTTCTTCAATAACAATGGAGCTATTCCATCTGGTCCTGGACCTTTATTGGAGTCTAATTGGTATAATTTATTCAATATGGTTTCCAAGCTGAAATTACAGGAACTCATATCTATAGTTTTATCACATTTGAATCCTAACAAATTTGCATTAGCAGTGTCCTGTTTGTAGACTGATTGAAACTGGCGTGCAAAGCCGTTAGCTATTTCATTTCCTGTTGTACATGATTGTTCTCTTAAGTACATAGTATCTGGTAAGCCATGATTTTTCTTTTTATAGTTTACAAAATTCCAGAAATGTTTTATATTCCTACCTACCTTATTTTCCGTACATTTTATATAGTTATCATAACATTCTTTACTCGTTATTTTACACTGTTTTCGAAGTTCAGAAAAAATTAAATAATCATCCCAGCTGTTACTAATTTTATAACTTTTATGAGCTTTTTTCTTTTCAAATATCAAATATTTCATATCATTGTTAAACCAACAAGGAAATTTAGGCTTGCTAAAGCGAATATAGGGAATGAAATTGTTTATTCCTGTATATAAAATATTATAGAAAATTTCTGTAGCATTATTGATGTCTGTTATACTGCCTAGCTGATTGTCCCAGTCTACAGTGGACAAGTAGAAGTTTAGTCCAATGTAATCTCCTCTTTTGAAGTTGAAATAAGAGTTGTCAAATTTCAGATCGTTGAAATCTTTGTTCAAGGTAATTGATGAGACTGTGGCTGGATAATATGGATCACAAGGCAGCAAACAGTCATCAGCAATTTCTACAGTGATAATGTCTTTATCTTTCGTGAATATCAAGTCTAGCATAACACCAAAACAATTTTTAATGGAATTTGATTGAAAGAGATTATGAAATGCTAGAGATTCAACAAGCATTTGAGCTGCATTATTATTATTATATATAGCAGATACGCCCAATTCGTCATTATACCATTCAACATTTGGTAAGTTATAGTCACCATACAGAAGCAGTTTTGTTTCGGGAAATCTCTCTATCACACTATCTACAGTTGCACAATGATCTTCATATAACTCCTGACGAGAGCTGGGTGGAAGATAGATCCCACCAATAATTAGATCTTCACCATAAGTAGATACCTTGACAAATATTTGTTCCACGTTATTCACGTTGATAGTTATGACATTACTGGAATAATGCTTCTTCACCGCTACAAGAACGCCTCCGCCTCTGGATTTTTGACTTGTTAGTATTGACCGATCTTTCCTGTATAAATCATATTGCGACAAACCAAGTTCCTCATCATGAATATTTTCGTAGAGCCAAGTCTCAGTGAAAACAATAACATCATAGTCACTGATAGCTGCATTAAGTTCTAATGTCGTAATTTTAGTTCTGATACCTCTAACATTTTGATAGTATACGCGCAATATGTTCTGTTCAATCTGGGGGCTGCCCGTTGAATTTAGTTTTTTCTTTGAGAAGTGTTAGAGACAATTTTCGGCATTCCCTGTATGTATCGAATGGTTAGATTGTTTTCTCCTTTCTCAGTCCTATCGTTAAGTTGTTGGCGAAGATTTCTGAGATGGTTCCTCTGATTAAGAGTTAAATCAGAGCTGACTCTAATTTCTGGAAGGTTTATATTGTTTTTATTTCTCAGGACGAATAAAGCATCATCACTACTGTCGAGAACAACTTTTACAGGTCGGGAGGTATTATTGTTTTTGCCAACACGAAAGACTTTTTTGATGTGTAGTTGTGGATCTAAGGCATGCAATATATCATTGACTTTGGAATTGTCATCATCAATTTTGCCTTTTGTTGTAACTGCATTGGACTCGGGAACGTTGTACATTGTATATTATATTATATTGTATATTGTATATTATATTGTGTATTATATTGTATATTATTATATTGTTGGATCTTTTTCTGCGTTCTTCCAGTTCATGGACTACTGAATCAAAATCAGTTTGCTGTTCTGGAGAAGTTTTAGCTTGTTTAATTATGGTGAGTTCATCAGCAAGCTCACTCATTTTTTCTTCAAGAGTTTCAATTTGTTTTTTCATAATTGGCAACAATCTAAGCCCTTCTTGGCAGTCACTGCAAAAATATTTGAGTACTCTTTTATTTTTTAGCTGCATACATCTGACTTCAGAAGAAGTGAGCTCAGCGCATATGTAGTGCATTCTTGTGGAACACCCATCACATTGACAAGAATCATCGTCATTGCACTCTTTATCACACTTGAAGCATTGCATGATTCCTTGTTTAAAAATATTAGGCACGCCACTGCTGAATGTTCGTATTCCTTTTTACAGGTCGTTATTTTTTGCAGAGTGATAAAAAATTGTTTGTGTTGAACTCACTGGATTTTGATACCTGATATTTGTTTAGATTATTTCACTATTGCATTAATTTTTGCTAATCACTAATCTTCTGATAGCTGGAATTTATTATAAATAAATTTATACTTTAATATACAGTATAAATTATCACGTTAATTTTGAAGAGCTGATAATCAAATTGAGGTTAGAGCAACCTCAGGTAGGTTTAGTAAAGGACGAGCGTAGCGAGTTTTCTAATGGACAAGTGCTAAAAACGCCTTATGAACGAGTTTTTACAACTATTTTGCGCCCTTTTATGCCATCTCTAAATAAAAAAATCGCCGATACAAATTGAGAAAATTGTATCGCACTCCATAAAAGGCGATCCATAAAAGAAACCATATGAATGCTTTTATGACTTCATTATAGACTCATAATAGAAAAACATTTATCAATGGTTTACCGAAAACAAATTAACTATAAACCAAGATAAAACAAACATAATATATTTTAAAGCAAACAGATCCAGACTAAACTACCCATCACAAATCAAAATAGACAAGAACATATTACTCAAAAAACAAAGTGTGAAGCTTCTCGTATAAACTTCGATGACAATTTAAATAGGGAAACCCAGATTCATCATTTGTCTGATCTAAATAGTACAATATTTTCATTACGAATTTTACAAAAACTTATAAGTCCAAAAATTCTAAAAATGATGCGAACTTCCAGTCTCACACCCAGTTTGGAATAATCTTTTGGGGTACTGATAAAAACATTATGGACGTATTTAAAATATAAAAACGAGCATTAAGAATCATTTTAAAGTTAATATACAACCAGTCTAAGCCAATATATTAACTCGGCCTGGTCAATATATCTATCAGGCATTAATTTTCAAACACAAAACCGAATTCGTCAAAAGTATAAACAATCACAATACAGATACAAGAAGAAAACGTTTGGAATAAACATTTGGAAAAAATCCATAGATTAACAATGACAAATAAGGGACCTTACTATAGATGTAAAACATTATATAATCATCTACCTAGAAAAAAAGAAGATTAGAACTTTAAGTTATTTAAAAAATTTATTTTTTATAAAAAAAAATTTTTTTTTTTATTAAATTTAGAATTTTAAGTTATTTATTTATAGATACAAGAAGAAAACATTCGGAATATATACCACCAATCCATAGATCAACAAAGACAAAAACTTACTATAGATGTGAAACACCTTACTATAGATGTAAAACATTATATAATCACCTACCTAGAAAAATTAAAGAAAAGAAAGAAAGAAAAATTAAGAACAGAACTTGATACATTTCTGTAGCTTGTAGCTTGATTATAGAAATAAATAGATTTGATTACCATAGCAGATGAAATTGATCCTAATTTTTAAACTTGTTCTGCAAACTTCAACGTGTTGTCCAGTACCTAAACACATAATTATGGGGCTTTATGTTTTAAACTCTTTTTAGCGTCCCAATTTAGTAAGTAACGAATTAATTTCGTAACCAATTAATTAAATAGTCAATTGTTTAAATAATTAAATGCTTAATTGATATAATATATTTGATATAATTTATTTGATATAATTTCTATAATATTTGGTGGAGGTACCGGGCGTCACAATTAATACAAGTGAAACTGTATAGGGGGCGCTTACTATTTTGATTGTGCATTGCATGTAGTTCAGGTAGACGCCATACATTTTATTTAGTTTACTACTTATTACTGTCCATTATAGGTAGGCAACTAGTTTCACTGTCTGTGCGCACAATCACTCTCATTTTGATGTTGTTTAGGTACCTAATAAAGCAACGGGCGACTAAACAACGCTGCGAAAATATCACACCGACATAACAGCTCTATGAAAACAACACGCTACGAACATAACACATCCTAAAATATATCTTAGCGTTATATTTTCGACGTGTTATTAAGTTGCTAATTTAAGTATGATCTTTTCGTAGTGCGTTGTTGTGTCACTGTGATGTTTTCGATGCGTTGTTTAATCACGTCTTGTTATGTCATGGAACAGTTGTTTTCAACAATTTATTTCTATTTTAGCCAGTATCCGGGTTGCTGCCGCAGAAATATCATTTTGGAAATATATAATTGAAAAATCTATTTATAAATATCTAATATTTAAAATTTGAATTAGTTATCTTGTTTAATTAGAGATGATATAAAGAAGTATTTATTTTCTTGTCGACAATACATTCATTGAAATTGAATGATATATTATTCAAGTGGTTTTATTATTCAAGTGCTTTAGGGTAGACAATATTTTGTGTTTTTCTATCTTCATTAAAAAGAAATAATTCATTATTAAAAAGAAATATATAATATGAGATTCGGTGTTCGGAATGCAAGAGCGTCTACGTAGGTCAGACAGGTCGAAGCATAACAACTCGTTTTTCGGAACACTCCCGTGAATTCCGTCTTAAAAAAGACACAAGCTCATTCTCTAACCATTGTCTAGAACATAATCACAAATTCCCCGAAATATCTAATCCTAAAATCTTGCATAACTGCAACAAAGGCACAAAGCTTAATCTCCTAGAGTCATTAGAAATTTTCAAAACAACTCGTAATCCCTCCGTTAATCTCCTTAACGAGCACACGGACCTAATCTTTTCCCAACTTTTTAATTTTACCCAATTCCCGGCAGATAAGCCCTCAACTACAGACAAACAACTCCCCTCCCCACCAAAATTATAGGGTTATATATTCAACATCATCAATTTGTTAGACCCACTTGAAAATGACCGTCAAACCTCGAAACTTAAGTCGTGGTATGTGTAGAAATTTATATTACTGTGAATAACAAGTTGGCTAACAAATCTCCTGAATTTGTGGTGGGAGAGAAACCAAGTCTCGCATGGGCAGGGTCGCATCCCTGAAATAGGTCTAGCCCTGCAGGGACCACAGGGAGTACCCACCCGCTAAACTAGATTTGGATAGCTAATATTCAATTAAATTTGCGAAAAATTTTTGTGTAAATTATATAGTAATAAGGCTATCTAGTAGCTCAAGATTAGTTTGCAACTCGAGTTTCACGAATATCTTCTCAAACTAGTTGGTAATAAGGCTAGATTAAGAGTTTCGCGAATATTCACTTAAACTTGTTGCTAATAAGGCTATCATCCATGTACTAATTATACATTGAGTATACTAACACAAAAAGAGTTTTTGACTTGAGTTTCGCGAACATTCACTTAAAACTTGTTGGTAATAAGGCTATCATCCTTCGACTTATTATGGATTAAGTGTTCTAACTCAAGAAGAGTTTTTGACTAGAGTTTCGAGAAAATTCACCTAAACTTGTTGGTAATAAGGCTATCGTCCATCTACTTATTATGGATTGAGTTTACTAACTCAAGAAGAGTTTTTGACTAGAGTTTCGCGAATATTCACCTAAACTTGTTGGTAATAAGGCTATCATCCATCTACTTATTACGGATTGAGTTTACTAACTCAAGAAGAGTTTTTGACTAGAGTTTCGGGAATATTCACCTAAACTGATTGGTAATAAGGGTATCATCCATCTACTTATTATGGATTAAGTTTACTAACTCAAGAAGAGTTTTTGACTAGAGTTTCGCGAATATTCATCTAAACTTGTTGGTAATAAGGCTATCGTTAATATACTTATTATGGATTGAGTTTACTAACTCAAGAAGAGTTTTTGACTAGAGTTTCGCGAATATTCACCAATTTTTGTTGGTAATAAGGTTATCATCCATCTAATTGTTATGTTTACTAAAGATTAAGTTTACTAACTCAAGAAGAGTTTTTGGCTAGAGTTTCGCGAATATTCACCTAAACTTGTTGGTAATAAGGCTATCATCCATGTGCTAATTAGACATTGAGTTTACTAACTCAAAAAGAGTTTTTGACTAGAGTTTCGCAAACATTCACTTAAACTTGTTGGTAATAAGGCTATCTTTCATATACTTATTATGGATTAAGTTTACTTAATATTACAATTAAGATTTAGAAATTGCTGAAAACATCGTAAAATATCTAAAAAACGTAAAACATTTAAAATATCTTGTTTCCAGCCATCCGTACTTAACAAATTATGTCTATTTTGGAAAAATAGAAAAAGCTAGCAAAAAACACGGCTATATCTATTGCCTAGAAGATTGGATTAGAATTGTAAGAACTGCAAAGAAAAATGCATTTGAAGTTATTGAAATGTAAAGAAGCGAATTTTTATTTACAAAACTAGAAAATGCTATAACAAAATTCAAAAATAATGTAAAGAGTGACAATTTTATTGGCTAAGGAGACTATGGTTTAGATTAGAAAAGGGTATTCAGTTTTAAATACAAGGAAACTCTAAATGGAGCAGTTGAATTTGATTAATTAATTTGTTTCAAAAAATTCGTCACCTTACCTGCTCAAGACTGTTTGTAATTAGATTATAATAGATCTATGAAGGGATTTATGAAAGTGTACCTACACAACAGGTTCATCCCAGAAGGCACAAGAAGAAAAAACGATGAGATTGATTATGATTAATATTTAAATAATTTATCATGTTGTTTGAATACATTTCAATGATAATAGCATTTTTGTTTCTTTTCGAAAACATTTTCAGGGAAATAGTGTCACATTTTTTTGTATAAAGTTAAATTTCAAAGATTTTAATAGTTTCTAAAAGTATATCGCATTTACCAAAGAGCCAATTCATACCGTTTATTCAAACTGCAATTTAAGAAAATGTATTCAACTTTAAGATTAATTATTAAAAATGTAAATTTCTACTTTTTTGCTGTGAAACCCTTATATATTAGATGAAGCTCGAAGATCTCGTAGAACAACATTTTTGTTGTTCTGAAAATTTGTATCTTTTTGTATGAACTTTTTATATTAGTCTATAAATACTATGAATCTAGGACTAAATACTATGAGTCTATGAAAATTTACAGAAAATTAATGATGAAAAAAAAAACAAAACAAAAAGTCGTAAGGTAACACCCCAGTAGATGGACGATTAGTATTATGTCGTCATGTTTTTGAGTGCTGGCCCCAAAGTTTCCTACCAAATTTAATGGATGGAGCATTATATACCCGTTTAAAAACTATGATTAATTAAAGTTATGAATTATGAGTGATTAATGCATCAATTAAAGAAAAAAATTAAAAAACAACATGGAATTATTTGGCTAGTAGTTGGCCACTTAGAAATAATAAAAACTCAGTAATTGGCCATTTTTTGCTCCAATAATTGGCCACCCAGATCTAAGGTGATCTTTGCCAAAAAAATGTTTTCCCGAAGTCATGAAGTGAAAAAAGAGTGTTTTATTCAAATAAAAAAGATAATTCTGGCACGTTGTACAAATATCTTGTTTTGCTTGATTTTTTCAGCTCCTTTATGCCAGCCACAACTGCTTCCCACGGGTATTCCAATTCTTCAGAACGCTCCGACCATTTCCATAGTCTACCTGTTGCTTGTAGGGTAAAAAGGTCACGACCACTCCGGGACTGTATTTGGTGTCATACTTAACTATGACGAATTCCTCATTGATTTTTCTTGGATGTGTCCAACAATTATCAAGTGTTTTCGACTTCCTCCTCTACATTCATTACACTTTCTCCAGAGAAACATTACCATTGAGACAGAACTGCTTGAAGAGAAGCTGGGCCCTTTCCTTATTTTTCTTCACCTTTGGAACCCTTGTTTCAAATATTGCACCCGTTTAAAGTAGTCATTTTTCTTGCCACCTGGATAAATAATTGCCTGAGAGTTCCATGGGACCAAACCCCATTTTCGGAACCCATTTATCAACATAGAATCTGTTACAGTAGTGTTGATAAGCTCGTGTAAAAGTTTGGCAAAGTCCTTTTTTTAAGCACGTGGTCTCCCCCATTTCCAATTATCTCCAGCCGCCAACTATGCACTCCCTTCCTTCAGGCATCTTTCAAGGGCTTGAAAACTGCCACATCCAAGGGCTGGATTAAGTTTGTCCAATTTAAATGCAGAGCCACTAAGATGATCCCCTTTTCATCGCAAAACTCACTTCTTTGAAAAGATAAGATGCAGATGATAATTTGATAAGATGCATGTACGTCAACAAATAATATTACGGGAAAGTTTGTTTTCTTTTTAACTAGCCACGAATAAAATACATCACTATGAATTCAAAGAAAGCTTCGCAGTTCATCCAACCCTATTCGGCCTTTCTGGTGGCCCACTCTGAAGAAAATTTCTCTGCGATATCTACAGGGATCCGTTTATAACTTAAACCACCATGTAGGAGCTAATGTGCCATTGGCGCTCCCTGTTATTAGTACAGTTTTTTCACCTTTCTTGGCAAGAACTTTAGGTGCTTTTGGCACCAACAAAAATGCAGATTCGTCACAGTTATAAACACGAAAAGGTTCCTTGAGAATGCCGGCATGTCCCTTATCATGCAGTTCTTTCATTAAACGATTCAACCACTCAAGAAGATCGGCTTCTGTTATAGAGGCTCTGGATGATTCCAGTCAAATTTTGAGAAATTCGACTAGAAAGGGTTAGGTTAGTTCCTCTGCATAAATAATTTTACAAGCGTCTTGCCGGGTTTCCCCCTTTTGAACAAAAGACATTTCCTTAAGGTATTTTTCCTCGCTAACAAGTAATTGTTCAGTTGTCACTGGAAAACCAGCCCGAGCTGTCTCATGAATCCAATTTCGTGATTCAGATTCGTGTTTCGTCGTCCAGAGTGAGGACTGTAGCTGGTCCAATTTTTCGTTCCATAGGGGATTTACCATCCAATTTGTTTTTTAGCGTTTCCCTAGGAACACCAAATTTCTTAGCGGCTTTACGGATGTAGATATGATGCATGCGGACGTCTTCCACGTCTTCTAGTGACATGGAGATTCAGTATAGTTAAGAAAATAACCCTTTTTCCAGGCATGTGAAAAGCATCTAGTAATAATAATATTACTGATATTAGTAATTGGCCAACCTAAACACTAGTAGTGGGCCACTACTAGAATAAAGCGACCATATGCAACAATTCTCAGGTCATTTCTTCAACTTATTCCTTTCAGCCCTAATATAAGGGTTTATATAAAAAATGAATGACAAATGATATAGTCAGTAGTTAGCACACCGACCATTTACTAATTCTTACAAAAAATTAGGAGCTAGTAGTTGGTCACCCCCACACTAGCACATCAAAACACAATTTAATATTTTTAAATTCTAAATTATATCGGTGAGTTCTTAACAATATAGTTAATAAATGCGCTTACCGTAAAAAGAGTATTCAAGTACTATATGTTTAAACTTTTTTCTGCGAAGTTTCTTACGGAATTTTTTTATGGAGTTTTCTTAAGGAATTGACAAGAAATAACAAATTACGAGACACTCAAATGGAAAAAAAAATGAGAAGTATTCATCAATACAGCGCATGCGCTGTTGCCCGAAATATATGCGCAGAAGACAAAACCAGTTTACGTACATGAAATCATTTCACAATATCCCGCTGAATTCTTATTTTTTAATCTTCTTTGCTAAAGGTCCAACTACTGGTGCATGGCCAACTACTGGGGTGTTTACCTTACAATTAGTGGTGAATCTTTTAAATACTGTCTCGGTCTAAGTCTTAGTAAAACCCGGCAACAAATTGTTAGCAATATGTTGACGGGGCTCTTGCTATTATGTATCCCGTCAACAATCTGATGGATACTCTTCGCAATCAAAGAAATTTGTTCGGTTCCTCTTGTCCGTATCTTCCACTTCAGACGAAAAATAATTGAATAAATACTTATTATAAGCAAATACTTTTATTAATACTTCATTTGTATTCCAAACAATCATAGTAATTTAGACATAATATTATTATTATAAACAAGAAAAAAAAACATATGTGAAACCTATGATAACATTATTAACGAAAGTAATAAACCATTGTCTTGATTATTAACCGCAAGAACTCAAAATTACAATAAAAACATCGTTCAGTGTCTCAACTTTCTCGTCAATCAAGTTTCATTCATAGAGATTTTGTAATTCATTTTAGAAAGTAATTAATTTTCCGGGGAAATATCTAACATCTAAGTGTATCTACAAGGGTTTGTTCTCTCGAAAATGACGCCGTAATCCGTTTTTCATTATCTGCGACCGTTTTCGAGCTATCGATTTATGAAATCGACAATCGAAATCACAATCGACAATCAAAAATTTCAATTAAAGAAAATAAAAGAAATTTCGCAATAAAAAAATTATTCTTTCCAAACAAGTTATACATCGATTTGTTCGTCTCGTCGAGTAGGTTCAATGTAACAAAATTGATTTCGCTACGTTTGGTAGTTTTTGAAAAAAGAAAATAAAACCGATAACACACATTTTTTCAGACGAAAATGAAGAAAATCTTTGTCGATTTATTTATATTTACTAGATTTTAATTAATTTATCAAAAAAATTTGCAACCGTTTTGAATAAGATAAGGTCAAACGAACCGAAATAATATAAAAACCGGTGAAAATTTTATAAACCATCGATATTTTAGAATTCGTGAAACCATCCTACGTTATAGATAATCATACAAACTTAAAACAAACGGAACACAGCCTGAATATATAAATATATTCAGCCTTTCCGGAGCTCTATAACAATTATTGCGTCTTTTTAGGACTACCAAAACAAATCTCACATGAAATTTGTAAGTTATTTTACAGCTTTCAGTCCACCTTCGTGGCACTCAACAAAAAAAACCATAAAAATATCAATGTGTTTAAGATCATGTCTTTCCGATACCTTAAGTGGATATCTGTGAACGCATTTCGAGATTTATCTCTCATCAGCACAGCTTTGCTCCCATGAACAATAATTTGTAAACCACTTACTTGAAAACCCATATGGTGTTTAGGGTTAGGTTAGAGGGTTAGTTTAGGGTTAGATAGATAGGGTTAGACATGAGGGTTAGGGTGTTCCGTTTGTTTTAAGTTTGTATGATTATCTATAACGTAGGATGGTTTAATGATGGTTAAGTTCATTCTTTGTGAGAGAGACATGTTAAGGATGGTTAAGTTCATGTCTCTCTCACAAAATGTCAAAATTATAAATGGGTTTTCAAGTGAGTGGTTTACAAATTATTGTTAATGGAAGCAAAGCTATGCTGATGAGAGATAAATCTCGAAACGCGTCCACAGATGGCTATGACAACAATGTTATTTTTATGCTTTTTGTTGAGTGCCGCGAAGGTGAACTGAAAGTTGTAAAAGTAATTTACAAATTTCATGTGAAATTTGTTTTGGTGGTCCTAAAAAGACGCAATAATTGTAATAGAGCTCCGGAAAGGCTGAATATACTTATATATTCAGGCTGTGTTCCGTTTGTTTTAAGTTTTATGATTATCTATAACGTAGGATGGTTTCACCAATTCTAAAATATGGATGGTTTATAAATTTTTCACCGGTTTTTATATTTTATATTATTTAGGATCGTTTGAGCCTTATCTTATTCAAAAGGGTTGCAAAGTTTTTGATAAATTAATAAAAATCTAAAAGCCTTTCAATAGATGGATGGCTGTGTCTGGGTCCGGCTGATTTTGGTTTGCACGCGCAACATTACAGATAACATGTATTCAGATACATATTCTTCTGTCTCAACAAAACAACATGTTGGCAACATGTTGATTGATGTTGCCAATACTTTGTTCCTCGGTGTGTACATAGATTTACAATTTCGATGATCTTTCTTATTACAACATAATGTTTTCACCAATCCTGCATAGAAAATGAATTTCCCGCTTAGATACTTAATGCGTCCCCAAAAACTAAAACTCAGCTACCTAGACTTTCAGAATTATTTCTAGAAATTGTTTACAGTCTAACGTAATCATAATATTACATTATATTATCAATGAAAAATAATAATTGATCCTTGCTGACAATGTTAATCTTGCTTAATCTTGCTGACACGATTGCACTTGGTTAGGATGGTTAGGTTGATGAAAAGGTGTCGTATGAAATGTCGACAAAGTGCAACGAAGTGTTGTCGAAGCGCAACGATGTGTTGTCGAAGTGCAACGAAGTGTTTCCGAGATAAACTAAGTGCCGGACGGCACAAATGCCAATTCTGCCCCGATTCATCGACGACACATTAAAAATATTAATGTTCAACGAACCTTTTCTGTTCAAATCTCAGTCTTCCAAAAGATACTTCCCCGACACTTTGGTGACACTTCGTTCGCATTACCGACCTTCGTTGAAACTTTGTGCAGACATTTCAATTTAATCACGCTATTTAATGAGATCTACTGTAAATCTATTTTAACTAGATTATGTTGCATGTATGTATTGGTGCTCATTATTTCTACAGTAGAGCCCAAACAACTGAAATGATTCTGATAAATTTAGATTCATTCGATTCGTCTCGAGAATGCATATGAAAGTGCGTAACGATATTAAATGTTCAATATATTAGATGATAGGGGTCATTTAATATAGATATTAGATAGTAATAGAAAAAGATCAGCATCCAGAAATTATATTTGATAGAATATTGACGAAACGAAACTAATTATAGATACAATCATACCATAACCTATCGACAGCCCGGCATTTGGTTTTCTAATTAAACTAATTTTTCTAGTTAAACTAATGTAAGTGTATTCTATTATATAATTCAAAAGAGCAAAGCGGCACTAATGAGAGATATATCTCGAAACTCGTCTGCAGATGGCTATATATTTGGGGGAAATAGAAGGAAGTGATCTTAAAAACAATGTTATTTATCTGGTTCGTGTTTAGTGCCACGAAAGTGGACTGAGGTCTCCTAAATAGCATACAAATATATGTTGTGTTTCAATTTGTGTTTTGTTTTGTAGTCTTAAAAGACTTAATAATATTATAGATCTACGGAAAGGTTGAATATATTTATATATTTAAGCTATATTCCGCTTTAATAAGTTGCAATTATATTAGAGATAATTTTCTTATTTTAGGAATACAAACAAAATGTGAAAACGTTTTTTATAACATAAATTTATTTAATCTTTGGAATATTACAAAAAAATTATAAATAGTGTTTAGATTAGCTTATATACTTAGATAATATTGAAGAAATCTAGAAAATCTAGAAAAAATGTAAAATAAATTTTCAAAAAATTTATTTTATTTTTCTTATTTTTCGTTGGTAATAATTTTGAGAATGTAAACTTTTCTATAAAGAAACAATTCTCTGTTTTTCGATATCAATGTAGTGATTGATATCAATGGTCTACTTAAAAAAGGACGTAAATCTGATATTTTGAAACATTGTCTGTGTTTATCTCTTATTAATGTCATTTTATACTAAATAGGCAAAGTTAGACAGGTGAAGTAATTCTTGTCTAAAAAGCATTGAAACCTAAAAAATGTGCAATTTAGCCTCCCTACCAGTTTCGCGTTTTGGACATTCATTTTCAACTATAACATCGATATTACACTATTTCAATTTTAAACAATATTATCCACATATAAACAAATCTAATACATCATTTCCCATCTTCTTGCTGACTCAAAATATCCTCTAAACTCTCATAGTTTCCCTCCAAAAACCGCTTCTCAATCTCCTCCTCATCTTCCTCACTATAAAAATTCAAATGTATCACCATCTTCCTCGCCCTCATCCCTCTACCGCCCTCAAACTTAGCCCTTCCTCTTTGCCCTCCAGCAAATCCAAAGTAATTCGACCTACTCCCATCGTTCGGCATAGGAAAAACATTCAGCGTCAATTCAATCGGCTTCTTCCCTTCATATCTCGGTTTATAACTACTTGGAGCGGGGACTAGAGGGTTGGTTTTGAGATCTTTCCAAATCGGTGGTGCGAATCTTAAGTTGGATGTAGCTAGTAGGTTGATGTCGCTTGGATCTTTGGGTTTGTAGGAGTGGAAAGGGTCGTGGTTGAAGTTGATTTTTTTGGGTTTTTGGGGTTCGGGGTGGATGTAGTTGATGATTTCTTGGATGTTGCGTGGGTATCCGGGACGCACGTAATTTTGGAGTTGAGGGTAGTGTTGGTTGGACAAAGGGATGAAACTCGTTGGCGGCGGTCCGCGGAAATTGTTATGGAAGGGGAGAGGGTTCGCGTCACTCATCAACTTCTCAGCCAAAGGAGTTGAATTCTTATAGTCTAAAACACTAGATATTGTAGAGTTTGTAGAAAATTGTTCCATGGAAGTTGTTTCGTTGTCCAAACTAACTAAATCTAGTGCAGCCTCAAAGTTATGTCTTAATAGAAATATAGTCAGATAAAAACCCTACAAAAGAAAGATTTTTGTGTAAATCTAAGCTACAAAAAATCCATTAATACTTACCCCAAACAAAACTATTCCAACAACGGTAGCTGTTATAATAAACTTTGTCGTCGCACTTTCCTTTTTGAACTCGTCGTATTTATACAAACCGAAATCGGTCGACCATTTGCTTTTACACATTTTCACGCATTAACTTTGTTCACGGTTTAAAAGAACCGGAATTAAGTTTATTAAGCGGTTTCGGTGTTTTGTGCTTGGTAGATGGCAGTTGACTAGATCGCAGAGACTGTCACAAGTTGGAAAGTGCGCAGAAAAATGCACGAGGCGTGAAGGAGAATTTAATCTAGTGACTTGTATACACACTTAATATAGATCACATTTGCTTTGCCGTTTTGATATTAGTTTCGGCGTTGAAATCTTTAATAATAAAACTTATTTTTTGTATGAAACACATTATAACAATTTGACACAGTTAGAAATAACCGTATAATTCGTCAATTTTCATTGGATTTTATAAAAAAGTTCTCTACAAGAGCAACAAACAAGTGGATCTAATCTTGTCTGTCTAGTTTTGATTGTCTAGTCTTGTCTTGTCTAGTCTTGTCTGTCTAGTTTATTCATGTCTGTCTAGTCTTGTCTGTCTAGTCTTGTCTTGTCTGTCTAGTCTTGTCTGTGTAGTCTTGCCTGCTAGTCTTGTCTGCCTAGAGTCACCGGGATGCCTAACATTCATATAATATTTTGAGGTCATCCACAAAAAAAATAAATGTGGAACAGAGAGAGAGAGAAGAACCTAAGTCATTGATAAAAATATTAAATAATAACGGTCCAAGGTTAGACCCCTGTGGAACACCAGAGGTGGCCACAAAATTCGAGAAAGAATAACCACAATGGAACACGTATTGACTTCTATTTACAAGGTACGAAGAAAGTAAGGTTATTAAGTTGTTGGTTAACCCAAAAGAATGCAGTCTGCTAATAATTAAATCATGATCAATGAAGTCAAAGGCCTTAGAGAAGTCCGTTTAAATACAGTTAACCTACCCCTTTTTACCAATTACTGCAGAGTCAAAATCAGTGAAGGCTACTAAGTTTGTGATGGAGGAGCGACCTTTCATGAAGCTATGTTGGTTCTGGGAGATCGGATGCTTAATGGGAAAGTAGATGGAGTTATATATGATGGACTTGAAAATTTGTGAGAAATTTGAAATAATCGAATTGGGTGGATAGTTCTTTATATCGGATTGAGGACCAGATTTATGACATATCTTAGTTAATTTCCATATTTGAGGAAAAGAGCCTTCAGAGAGGATCAGGTTAAAAAGTTTCCAGAGAGGAGACACACAAATATGTGCACAATCAGGAATCAGAAAGGCTGGAACCCCGTCAGGACCACTGGTCAGCGTACATTGGAGCTGCTTGATAGTTAAAGATACTTGTTCTTCAGAGATATGACTACGTCCAATTAGCGGAAGATTCACTGGCGCAGTATCCGAAATATTCGATATAGAAGAGGAGTGCTTATAGACTCCCTTAAAATAATTAGCAAATCCGTCTATAATGGATCGTGGTGAACTTGAATTGAAATCATCACAAGACATTTAACCAGGTATTCGGCTTTGACTTTTTTTTTAACGGACAAAGGACCAGAAATTCTTTGGATCCTTAGATGCTTATCTGATATTTCACTTGAGATCTCAATAATTTAAACTTGGAATAGTCCAAAGTGGATTTAGATTTCATATACCCACGGTGAAGTGGCCTCTTTTTATAGAGACCATGAATAATTGAGTGTAAACCAAATAGAGTAATTAGCAAGAGAAGAAGAGCGAGGTGGTACAAATTTGTTAAGAGCGGTGTACAAAACAGAGTAAAAGGAATCGAGAAAATCTCTAGACGAATGGCAGTTATCAAGAGGAGAAAAATCAGAGTCGCTTAGAGCTGGATAAAGCGATGGGAGAGCAGCACGTCGAATATTAAAGTTTTTGAACTAGCAAGACTTTTAAGCCGAACACTGTTGAGAAAGCGAGATGGTTTTACCCTGGCCCGCAACGTAAACAAAGCCGAGAGAGCGGGATGATAAGCATCTTCAGGGACTACTGGAAAATCCTCTTTGGATAAGACGGCACTTAAATCACTGAGCAACAGATCAAGCATATTATTGCTCTTATTAACGATGGAATTCAATTGCTTGAGTCCTTGCTTGAGATGGAATGGAATTCAATTGCTTGAGTCCGTACAGAGAATTAAAGTTATGAATAGCAGAAGCTTTCCCAGGATCTAGGTTACACTGATTGTGAGAGATATTACAGTCCCCAGATATGAAAATGTTGTCATGTGTACATGATGACATCAAAAAAATCTCAAGATGCTCAAAAAAAGTTTCGAAAACCGAACACAAGGCATTCGGGGGAATATAGATGCAAACTAAGAGGCACGTGGAGAGGCAGAATGTACAAGAGCAGGCAATAACATGAAATGTCGAAAAATAGAAATGTCGAAAAATAGAAATGTCCACCGGTTTTGAATTAAAAAGCATATTATTATTGTTAGTAGCTATAATCACTCTACCACCCCTCGAGAGACCAGATGAGGCGAAATCACGATCACCTCTGAAGGTTGTAAAATGCGGTGGCATAAACTGACTATTGAGAACATTGGCGCGAAGCTAAGTCTCTGTGAGGCAAACAACATCAACATCAAGGCTACACAAAGCGGAAAGGAATAAATCAAATTTTGTATTATCACATTTAGGCACATAAACGAACTCGAGGGAGGGGTCGGAGGGACTTTTATAAAAAAGGGGCATTAATGTTATTATCATTGGTATTGCCACTGCCATTATAAATTCAAGTCCGAACGTCTGAGGGCTTGGAATGCCGCTGGTAAGGTAAAGACTTGGGGATGTGCACAAAGTCCCTTAAAATTATGTTGGAGGGCCACAACCCTGGATCCATGAATTTACTTCTATCCTCCACATCAAAACCAACTTTGAAAGTGCAGTAACGGCTACTAGAGAAGAGGGATTTACAAAAGCAGTCCCGAAGATTCAAGGTAGAATGAAGTTAAGTTCGCAATTGCGATTCGCTGGTATGCGGAGAGAAGTTGCTAGGGTGAAACCAAACCCTCTTCTTAGGTGCAGCAGCACGAAGAATATTCGAGGGACCTGTTCCCAAAAGCACAAGATTCTGGGAGAATGGAAAAGAAGTCTGCTTAGAATGAGAATACAAATTTTCACTGACATTGTGCAGGGAGGACAAGAACACTCAAGAATACTATTACCAGTAGGAACTGAAGGATTTATTCTAAGAGGCGGCCTGACACTGCTACAAGATGAAGAGGAATGAAGAGAGAGGGCAATAGGACCCATCTTAGACAAGGCAGACTTAGAGGCACAAGCAGAAGTGAAATCAGATGTCAACGAAGAACTATTAATAGGATTCGAGTCAGGACCGCAGTTCAACAATTGAAATTTCAGAGTCTTTAACTTCATGAGAACAGCGTCGTTGTTAAAACTCACTTTTGATAAAAGATAGTAACTTCAGTATGTAACTTCAGTAGACAGTAACTTCAGTATGATTAATACCCGCTATTAATAGCCTAAGCTCCTAAAGATTATGCTTAAGTGAGAGGACCACAGTTTTCAGTTCATTAATATCAGTCACAGGATGCGAAATATCAGAACTAATTGGTTCCCCAATAATTAGATATACTAGAAGCGCCAACAATATTTCTATGCTTATCGCATATGACTGTGCTGAAGTCAATTGCAGTAAAGTTTTTTGACTTGGAACATCCTCTATGGAAAGCCAGATGACAATCTTTGCAATATAACGTTGCGGTTTTCTTACATTTAGCGCTTTTCACTGGTAGAATAGACTTTTCATAACAAACCGGAGTGGAATTAATTTCAAGAGAAAGCAAACTAAAAAATGAAAAACAATAAAAAAATAAAATAATAAGCAGCAAGGAGAATACAAATAAATAAAAATTAAAAATTAAGACTATAGGTATACAAGGAGTATAAAATAAAATAAAATTAAAAATTGCGATAAAGCAATGAAGCAAATACTTATATTGTAAGGTGACGCTTATCACCGAAACCGAGTCAGATTAAAACTATTAAGACTTTGCCGGATAAAATAGACAAAAAAAAGAAAATAAAGCAAAAAGAGGACAAAAAAAGTCTTTAGTCATGTCTGTCTAGTCTTGTCTGTCTAGTCTTGTCTGTCTAGTCTTGTCTGTCTAGTCTTGTCTGTCTAGTCTTGTCTGTCTAGTCTTGTCTGTCTAGTCTTGTCTGTCTAGTCTTGTCTGTCTAGTCTTGTCTGTCTAGTCTTGTCTGTCTAGTCTTGTCTGTCTAGTCTTGTCTGTCTAGTCTTGTCTGTCTAGTCTTGTCTGTCTAGTCTTGTCTGTCTAGTCTTGTCTGTCTAGTCTTGTCTGTCTAGTCTTGTCTGTCTAGTCTTGTCTGTCTAGTCTTGTCTGTCTAGTCTTGTCTGTCTAGTCTTGTCTGTCTAGTCTTGTCTGTCTAGTCTTGTCTGTCTAGTCTTGTCTGTCTAGTCTTGTCTGTCTAGTCTTGTCTGTCTAGTCTTGTCTGTCTAGTCTTGTCTGTCTAGTCTTGTCTGTCTAGTCTTGTCTGTCTAGTCTTGTCTGTCTAGTCTTGTCTGTCTAGTCTTGTCTGTCTAGTCTTGTCTGTCTAGTCTTGTCTGTCTAGTCTTGTCTGTCTAGTCTTGTCTGTCTAGTCTTGTCTGTCTAGTCTTGTCTGTCTAGTCTTGTCTGTCTAGTCTTGTCTGTCTAGTCTTGTCTGTCTAGTCTTGTCTGTCTAGTCTTGTCTGTCTAGTCTTGTCTGTCTAGTCTTGTCTGTCTAGTCTTGTCTGTCTAGTCTTGTCTGTCTAGTCTTGTCTGTCTAGTCTTGTCTGTCTAGTCTTGTCTGTCTAGTCTTGTCTGTCTAGTCTTGTCTGTCTAGTCTTGTCTGTCTAGTCTTGTCTGTCTAGTCTTGTCTGTCTAGTCTTGTCTGTCTAGTCTTGTCTGTCTAGTCTTGTCTGTCTAGTCTTGTCTGTCTAGTCTTGTCTGTCTAGTCTTGTCTGTCTAGTCTTGTCTGTCTAGTCTTGTCTGTCTAGTCTTGTCTGTCTAGTCTTGTCTGTCTAGTCTTGTCTGTCTAGTCTTGTCTGTCTAGTCTTGTCTGTCTAGTCTTGTCTGTCTAGTCTTGTCTGTCTAGTCTTGTCTGTCTAGTCTTGTCTGTCTAGTCTTGTCTGTCTAGTCTTGTCTGTCTAGTCTTGTCTGTCTAGTCTTGTCTGTCTAGTCTTGTCTGTCTAGTCTTGTCTGTCTAGTCTTGTCTGTCTAGTCTTGTCTGTCTAGTCTTGTCTGTCTAGTCTTGTCTGTCTAGTCTTGTCTGTCTAGTCTTGTCTGTCTAGTCTTGTCTGTCTAGTCTTGTCTGTCTAGTCTTGTCTGTCTAGTCTTGTCTGTCTAGTCTTGTCTGTCTAGTCTTGTCTGTCTAGTCTTGTCTGTCTAGTCTTGTCTGTCTAGTCTTGTCTGTCTAGTCTTGTCTGTCTAGTCTTGTCTGTCTAGTCTTGTCTGTCTAGTCTTGTCTGTCTAGTCTTGTCTGTCTAGTCTTGTCTGTCTAGTCTTGTCTGTCTAGTCTTGTCTGTCTAGTCTTGTCTGTCTAGTCTTGTCTGTCTAGTCTTGTCTGTCTAGTCTTGTCTGTCTAGTCTTGTCTGTCTAGTCTTGTCTGTCTAGTCTTGTCTGTCTAGTCTTGTCTGTCTAGTCTTGTCTGTCTAGTCTTGTCTGTCTAGTCTTGTCTGTCTAGTCTTGTCTGTTTAGTCTTGTCTGTGTAGTCTTGTCTGTCTAGCCTTGCCTGTCTAGTCTTGTCTGTCTAGTCTTGTCTGTCTAGTCTTGTCTGTCTAGTCTTGTCTGTCTAGTCTTGTCTGTCTAGTCTTGTCTGTCTAGTCTTGTCTGTCCAGTCTTGTCTGTCTAGTCTTGTCCGTCTAGTCTTGTCCGTCTAGTCTTGTCTGTCTAGTCTGTCTAGTCTTGTCTGTCTAGTCTTGTCTGTCTAGTCTTGTCTGTCTAGTCTTGTCTGTCTAGTCTTGTCTGTCTAGTCTTGTCTGTCTAGTCTTGTCTGTCTAGTCTTGTCTGTCTAGTCTTGTCTGTCTAGTCTTGTCTGTCTAGTCTTGTCTGTCTAGTCTTGTCTGTCTAGTCTTGTCTGTCTAGTCTTGTCTGTCTAGTCTTGTCTGTCTAGTCTTGTCTGTCTAGTCTTGTCTGTCTAGTCTTGTCTGTCTAGTCTTGTCTGTCTAGTCTTGTCTGTCTAGTCTTGTCTGTCTAGTCTTGTCTGTCTAGTCTTGTCTGTCTAGTCTTGTCTGTCTAGTCTTGTCTGTCTAGTCTTGTCTGTCTAGTCTTGTCTGTCTAGTCTTGTCTGTCTAGTCTTGTCTGTCTAGTCTTGTCTGTCTAGTCTTGTCTGTCTAGTCTTGTCTGTCTAGTCTTGTCTATCTAGTCTTGTCTGTCTAGTCTTGTCTGTCTAGTCTTGTCTGTCTAGTCTTGTCTGTCTAGTCTTGTCTGTCCAGTCTTGTCTGTCCAGTCTTGTCTGTCGAGTCTTGTCTGTCTAGTCTTGTCTGTCTAGTCTTGTCTGTCTAGTCTTGTCTGTCTAGTCTTGTCTGTCTGGTCTTGTCTGTCTGGTCTTGTCTGTCTGGTCTTGTCTGTCTAGTCTTGTCTGTCTAGTCTTGTCTGTCTAGTCTTGTCTGTCTAGTCTTGTCTGTCTAGTCTTGTCTGTCTAGTCTTGTCTGTCTAGTCTTGTCTGTCTAGTCTTGTCTGTCTAGTCTTGTCTGTCTAGTCTTGTCTGTCTAGTCTTGTCTGTCTAGTCTTGTCTGTCTAGTCTTGTCTGTCTAGTCTTGTCTGTCTAGTCTTGTCTGTCTAGTCTTGTCTGTCTAGTCTTGTCTGTCTAGTCCTTGTCTGTCTAGTCTTGTCTGTCTAGTCTTGTCTGTCTAGTCTTGTCTGTCTAGTCTTGTCTGTCTAGTCTTGTCTGTCTAGTCTTGTCTGTCTAGTCTTGTCTGTCTAGTCTTGTCTGTCTAGTCTTGTCTGTCTAGTCTTGTCTGTCTAGTCTTGTCTGTCTAGTCTTGTCTGTCTAGTCTTGTCTGTCTAGTCTTGTCTGTCTAGTCTTGTCTGTCTAGTCTTGTCTGTCTAGTCTTGTCTGTCTAGTCTTGTCTGTCTAGTCTTATCTGTCTAGTCTTGTCTGTCTAGTCTTGTCTGTCTAGTCTTGTCTGTCTAGTCTTGTCTGTCTAGTCTTGTCTGTCTAGTCTGGTCTGTCTAGTCTTGTCTGTCTAGTCTTGTCTGTCTAGTCTTGTCTGTCTAGTCTTGTCTGTCTAGTCTTGTCTGTCTAGTCTTGTCTATCTAGTCTTGTCTGTCTAGTCTTGTCTGTCTAGTCTTGTCTGTCTAGTCTTGTCTGTCTAGTCTTGTCTGGCCAGTCTTGTCTGTCTAGTCTTGTCTGTCTAGTCTTGTCTGTCTAGTCTTGTCTGTCTAGTCTTGTCTGTCTAGTCTTGTCTGTCTAGTCTTGTCTGTCTGGTCTTGTCTGTCTGGTCTTGTCTGTCTGGTCTTGTCTGTCTGGTCTTGTCTGTCTGGTCTTGTCTGTCTGGTCTTGTCTGTCTAGTCTTGTCTGTCTAGTCTTGTCTGTCTAGTCTTGTCTGTCTAGTCTTGTCTGTCTAGTCTTGTCTGTCTAGTCTTGTCTGTCTAGTCTTGTCTGTCTAGTCTTGTCTGTCTAGTCTTGTCTGTCTAGTCTTGTCTGTCTAGTCTTGTCTGTCTAGTCTTGTCTGTCTAGTCTTGTCTGTCTAGTCTTGTCTGTCTAGTCTTGTCTGTCTAGTCTTGTCTGTCTAGTCTTGTCTGTCTAGTCTTGTCTGTCTAGTCTTGTCTGTCTAGTCTTGTCTGTCTAGTCTTGTCTGTCTAGTCTTGTCTGTCTAGTCTTGTCTGTCTAGTCTTGTCTGTCTAGTCTTGTCTGTCTAGTCTTGTCTGTCTAGTCTTGTCTGTCTAGTCTTGTCTGTCTAGTCTTGTCTGTCTAGTCTTGTCTGTCTAGTCTTGTCTGTCTAGTCTTGTCTGTCTAGTCTTGTCTGTCTAGTCTTGTCTGTCTAGTCTTGTCTGTCTAGTCTTGTCTGTCTAGTCTTGTCTGTCTAGTCTTGTCTGTCTAGTCTTGTCTGTCTAGTCTTGTCTGTCTAGTCTTGTCTGTCTAGTCTTGTCTGTCTAGTCTTGTCTGTCTAGTCTTGTCTGTCTAGTCTTGTCTGTCTAGTCTTGTCTGTCTAGTCTTGTCTGTCTAGTCTTGTCTGTCTAGTCTTGTCTGTCTAGTCTTGTCTGTCTAGTCTTGTCTGTCTAGTCTTGTCTGTCTAGTCTTGTCTGTCTAGTCTTGTCTGTCTAGTCTTGTCTGTCTAGTCTTGTCTGTCTAGTCTTGTCTGTCTAGTCTTGTCTGTCTAGTCTTGTCTGTCTAGTCTTGTCTGTCTAGTCTTGTCTGTCTAGTCTTGTCTGTCTAGTCTTGTCTGTCTAGTCTTGTCTGTCTAGTCTTGTCTGTCTAGTCTTGTCTGTCTAGTCTTGTCTGTCTAGTCTTGTCTGTCTAGTCTTGTCTGTCTAGTCTTGTCTGTCTAGTCTTGTCTGTCTAGTCTTGTCTGTCTAGTCTTGTCTGTCTAGTCTTGTCTGTCTAGTCTTGTCTGTCTAGTCTTGTCTGTCTAGTCTTGTCTGTCTAGTCTTGTCTGTCTAGTCTTGTCTGTCTAGTCTTGTCTGTCTAGTCTTGTCTGTCTAGTCTTGTCTGTCTAGTCTTGTCTGTCTAGTCTTGTCTGTCTAGTCTTGTCTGTCTAGTCTTGTCTGTCTAGTCTTGTCTGTCTAGTCTTGTCTGTCTAGTCTTGTCTGTCTAGTCTTGTCTGTCTAGTCTTGTCTGTCTAGTCTTGTCTGTCTAGTCTTGTCTGTCTAGTCTTGTCTGTCTAGTCTTGTCTGTCTAGTCTTGTCTGTCTAGTCTTGTCTGTCTAGTCTTGTCTGTCTAGTCTTGTCTGTCTAGTCTTGTCTGTCTAGTCTTGTCTGTCTAGTCTTGTCTGTCTAGTCTTGTCTGTCTAGTCTTGTCTGTCTAGTCTTGTCTGTCTAGTCTTGTCTGTCTAGTCTTGTCTGTCTAGTCTTGTCTGTCTAGTCTTGTCTGTCTAGTCTTGTCTGTCTAGTCTTGTCTGTCTAGTCTTGTCTGTCTAGTCTTGTCTGTCTAGTCTTGTCTGTCTAGTCTTGTCTGTCTAGTCTTGTCTGTCTAGTCTTGTCTGTCTAGTCTTGTCTGTCTAGTCTTGTCTGTCTAGTCTTGTCTGTCTAGTCTTGTCTGTCTAGTCTTGTCTGTCTAGTCTGTCTTGTCTGTCTAGTCTTGTCTGTCTAGTCTTGTCTGTCTAGTCTTGTCTGTCTAGTCTTGTCTAGTCTTGTCTGTCTAGTCTTGTCTGTCTAGTCTTGTCTGTCTAGTCTTGTCTGTCTAGTCTTGTCTGTCTAGTCTTGTCTGTCTAGTCTTGTCTGTCTAGTCTTGTCTGTCTAGTCTTGTCTGTCTAGTCTTGTCTGTCTAGTCTTGTCTGTCTAGTCTTGTCTGTCTAGTCTGTGTCTAGTCTTGTCTGTCTAGTCTTGTCTGTCTAGTCTTGTCTGTCTAGTCTTGTCTGTCTAGTCTTGTCTGTCTAGTCTTGTCTGTCTAGTCTTGTCTGTCTAGTCTTGTCTGTCTAGTCTTGTCTGTCTAGTCTTGTCTGTCTAGTCTTGTCTGTCTAGTCTTGTCTGTCTAGTCTTGTCTGTCTAGTCTTGTCTGTCTAGTCTTGTCTGTCTAGTCTTGTCTGTCTAGTCTTGTCTGTCTAGTCTTGTCTGTCTAGTCTTGTCTGTCTAGTCTTGTCTGTCTAGTCTTGTCTGTCTAGTCTTGTCTGTCTAGTCTTGTCTGTCTAGTCTTGTCTGTCTAGTCTTGTCTGTCTAGTCTTGTCTGTCTAGTCTTGTCTGTCTAGTCTTGTCTGTCTAGTCTTGTCTGTCTAGTCTTGTCTGTCTAGTCTTGTCTGTCTAGTCTTGTCTGTCTAGTCTTGTCTGTCTAGTCTTGTCTGTCTAGTCTTGTTCTGTCTAGTCTTGTCTGTCTAGTCTTGTCTGTCTAGTCTTGTCTGTCTAGTCTTGTCTGTCTAGTCTTGTCTGTCTAGTCTTGTCTGTCTAGTCTTGTCTGTCTAGTCTTGTCTGTCTAGTCTTGTCTGTCTAGTCTTGTCTGTCTAGTCTTGTCTGTCTAGTCTTGTCTGTCTAGTCTTGTCTGTCTAGTCTTGTCTGTCTAGTCTTGTCTGTCTAGTCTTGTCTGTCTAGTCTTGTCTGTCTAGTCTTGTCCTGTCTAGTCTTGTCTGTCTAGTCTTGTCTGTCTAGTCTTGTCTGTCTAGTCTTGTCTGTCTAGTCTTGTCTGTCTAGTCTTGTCTGTCTAGTCTTGTCTGTCTAGTCTTGTCTGTCTAGTCTTGTCTGTCTAGTCTTGTCTGTCTAGTCTTGTCTGTCTAGTCTTGTCTGTCTAGTCTTGTCTGTCTAGTCTGTCTTCTAGTCTTGTCTGTCTAGTCTTGTCTGTCTAGTCTTGTCTGTCTAGTCTTGTCTGTCTAGTCTTGTCTGTCTAGTCTTGTCTGTCTAGTCCTTGTCTGTCTAGTCTTGTCTGTCTAGTCTTGTCTGTCTAGTCTTGTCTGTCTAGTCTTGTCTGTCTAGTCTTGTCTGTCTAGTCTTGTCTGTCTAGTCTTGTCTGTCTAGTCTTGTCTGTCTAGTCTTGTCTGTCTAGTCTTGTCTGTCTAGTCTTGTCTGTCTAGTCTTGTCTGTCTAGTCTTGTCTGTCTAGTCTTGTCTGTCTAGTCTTGTCTGTCTAGTCTTGTCTGTCTAGTCTTGTCTGTCTAGTCTTGTCTGTCTAGTCTTGTCTGTCTAGTCTTGTCTGTCTAGTCTTGTCTGTCTAGTCTTGTCTGTCTAGTCTTGTCTGTCTAGTCTTGTCTGTCTAGTCTTGTCTGTCTAGTCTTGTCTGTCTAGTCTTGTCTGTCTAGTCTTGTCTGTCTAGTCTTGTCTGTCTAGTCTTGTCTGTCTAGTCTTGTCTGTCTAGTCTTGTCTGTCTAGTCTTGTCTGTCTAGTCTTGTCTGTCTAGTCTTGTCTGTCTAGTCTTGTCTGTCTAGTCTTGTCTGTCTAGTCTTGTCTGTCTAGTCTTGTCTGTCTAGTCTTGTCTGTCTAGTCTTGTCTGTCTAGTCTTGTCTGTCTAGTCTTGTCTGTCTAGTCTTGTCTGTCTAGTCTTGTCTGTCTAGTCTTGTCTGTCTAGTCTTGTCTGTCTAGTCTTGTCTGTCTAGTCTTGTCTGTCTAGTCTTGTCTGTCTAGTCTTGTCTGTCTAGTCTTGTCTGTCTAGTCTTGTCTGTCTAGTCTTGTCTGTCTAGTCTTGTCTGTCTGTCTAGTCTTGTCTGTCTAGTCTTGTCTGTCTAGTCTTGTCTGTCTAGTCTTGTCTGTCTAGTCTTGTCTGTCTAGTCTTGTCTGTCTAGTCTGTCTAGTCTTGTCTGTCTAGTCTTGTCTGTCTAGTCTTGTCTGTCTAGTCTTGTCTGTCTAGTCTTGTCTGTCTAGTCTTGTCTGTCTAGTCTTGTCTGTCTAGTCTTGTCTGTCTAGTCTTGTCTGTCTAGTCTTGTCTGTCTAGTCTTGTCTGTCTAGTCTTGTCTGTCTAGTCTTGTCTGTCTAGTCTTGTCTGTCTAGTCTTGTCTGTCTAGTCTTGTCTGTCTAGTCTTGTCTGTCTAGTCTTGTCTGTCTAGTCTTGTCTGTCTAGTCTTGTCTGTCTAGTCTTGTCTGTCTAGTCTTGTCTGTCTAGTCTTGTCTGTCTAGTCTTGTCTGTCTAGTCTTGTCTGTCTAGTCTTGTCTGTCTAGTCTTGTCTGTCTAGTCTTGTCTGTCTAGTCTTGTCTGTCTAGTCTTGTCTGTCTAGTCTTGTCTGTCTAGTCTTGTCTGTCTAGTCTTGTCTGTCTAGTCTTGTCTGTCTAGTCTTGTCTGTCTAGTCTTGTCTGTCTAGTCTTCGTCTGTCTAGTCTTGTCTGTCTAGTCTTGTCTGTCTAGTCTTGTCTGTCTAGTCTTGTCTGTCTAGTCTTGTCTGTCTAGTCTTGTCTGTCTAGTCTTGTCTGTCTAGTCTTGTCTGTCTAGTCTTGTCTGTCTAGTCTTGTCTGTCTAGTCTTGTCTGTCTAGTCTTGTCTGTCTAGTCTTGTCTGTCTAGTCTTGTCTGTCTAGTCTTGTCTGTCTAGTCTTGTCTGTCTAGTCTTGTCTGTCTAGTCTTGTCTGTCTAGTCTTGTCTGTCTAGTCTTGTCTGTCTAGTCTTGTCTGTCTAGTCTTGTCTGTCTAGTCTTGTCTGTCTAGTCTTGTCTGTCTGTGCTTGTCTGTCTAGTCTTGTCTGTCTAGTCTTGTCTGTCTAGTCTTGTCTGTCTAGTCTTGTCTGTCTAGTCTTGTCTGTCTAGTCTTGTCTGTCTAGTCTTGTCTGTCTAGTCTTGTCTGTCTAGTCTTGTCTGTCTAGTCTTGTCTGTCTAGTCTTGTCTGTCTAGTCTTGTCTGTCTAGTCTTGTCTGTCTAGTCTTGTCTGTCTAGTCTTGTCTGTCTAGTCTTGTCTGTCTAGTCTTGTCTGTCTAGTCTTGTCTAGTCTTGTCTGTCTAGTCTTGTCTGTCTAGTCTTGTCTGTCTAGTCTTGTCTGTCTAGTCTTGTCTGTCTAGTCTTGTCTGTCTAGTCTTGTCTGTCTTGTCTTGTCTGTCTAGTCTTGTCTGTCTAGTCTTGTCTGTCTAGTCTTGTCTGTCTAGTCTTGTCTGTCTAGTCTTGTCTGTCTAGTCTTGTCTGTCTAGTCTTGTCTGTCTAGTCTTGTCTGTCTAGTCTTGTCTGTCTAGCTTGTCTGTCTAGTCTTGTCTGTCTAGTCTTGTCTGTCTAGTCTTGTCTGTCTAGTCTTGTCTGTCTAGTCTTGTCTGTCTAGTCTTGTCTGTCTAGTCTTGTCTGTCTAGTCTTGTCTGTCTAGTCTTGTCTGTCTAGTCTTGTCTGTCTAGTCTTGTCTGTCTAGTCTTGTCTGTCTAGTCTTGTCTGTCTAGTCTTGTCTGTCTAGTCTTGTCTGTCTAGTCTTGTCTGTCTAGTCTTGTCTGTCTAGTCTTGTCTGTCTAGTCTTGTCTGTCTAGTCTTGTCTGTCTAGTCTTGTCTGTCTAGTCTTGTCTGTCTAGTCTTGTCTGTCTAGTCTTGTCTGTCTAGTCTTGTCTGTCTAGTCTTGTCTGTCTAGTCTTGTCTGTCTAGTCTTGTCTGTCTAGTCTTGTCTGTCTAGTCTTGTCTGTCTAGTCTTGTCTGTCTAGTCTTGTCTGTCTAGTCTTGTCTGTCTAGTCTTGTCTGTCTAGTCTTGTCTGTCTAGTCTTGTCTGTCTAGTCTTGTCTGTCTAGTCTTGTCTGTCTAGTCTTGTCTGTCTAGTCTTGTCTGTCTAGTCTTGTCTGTCTAGTCTTGTCTGTCTAGTCTTGTCTGTCTAGTCTTGTCTGTCTAGTCTTGTCTGTCTAGTCTTGTCTGTCTAGTCTTGTCTGTCTAGTCTTGTCTGTCTAGTCTTGTCTGTCTAGTCTTGTCTGTCTAGTCTTGTCTGTCTAGTCTTGTCTGTCTAGTCTTGTCTGTCTAGTCTTGTCTGTCTAGTCTTGTCTGTCTAGTCTTGTCTGTCTAGTCTTGTCTGTCTAGTCTTGTCTGTCTAGTCTTGTCTGTCTAGTCTTGTCTGTCTAGTCTTGTCTGTCTAGTCTTGTCTGTCTAGTCTTGTCTGTCTAGTCTTGTCTGTCTAGTCTTGTCTGTCTAGTCTTGTCTGTCTAGCCCTATCTGTCTAGTCTTGTCTGTCTAGTCTTGTCTGTCTAGTTTTGTCTGTCTAGTTTTGTCTGTCTAGTTTTGTCTGTCTAGTCTTGTCTGTCTATTCTTGTCTGTCTAGTCTTGTCTGTCTAGTCTTGTCTGTCTAGTCTTGTCTGTCTAGCCTTGTCTGTCTAGTCTTGTCTGTCTAGTCTTGTCTGTCTAGTCTTGTCTGTCTAGTCTTTTCTGTCTAGTCTTGTCCGTCTAGTCTTGTCTGTCTAGTCTTGTCTGTCTAGTCTTGTCTGTCTAGTCTTGTCTGTCTAGTCTTGTCTGTCTAGTCTTGTCTGTCTAGTCTTGTCTGTCTAGTCTTGTCTGTCTAGTCTTGTCTGTCTAGTCTTGTCTGTCTAGTCTTGTCTGTCTAGTCTTGTCTGTCTAGTCTTGTCTGTCTAGTCTTGTCTGTCTAGTCTTGTCTGTCTAGTCTTGTCTGTCTAGTCTTGTCTGTCTAGTCTTGTCTGTCTAGTCTTGTCTGTCTAGTCTTGTCTGTCTAGTCTTGTCTGTCTAGTCTTGTCTGTCTAGTCTTGTCTGTCTAGTCTTGTCTGTCTAGTCTTGTCTGTCTAGTCTTGTCTGTCTAGTCTTGTCTGTCTAGTCTTGTCTGTCTAGTCTTGTCTGTCTAGTCTTGTCTGTCTAGTCTTGTCTGTCTAGTCTTGTCTGTCTAGTCTTGTCTGTCTAGTCTTGTCTGTCTATTCTTGTCTGTCTATTCTTGTCTGTCTGGTCCTGCTTGTTCAGTCTTCTAAGTCCAGTCTCGTTTGTTTAGTCTTGTTTGCCTAGTCTTGTCCGTCTAGTCTAGTCTATCTAGACTTATTATCTATATTTTTTTGTGGAGTCATATATCATATGTATACGTAATATTGCTGTGGTAGACGTGCGAAATTTGTAATAATTATAATAGTAATTTGCGACCTAAGCAACCTAAATATTGGTGGAAATTTATTCAATTAGCAACTATTCGAGAAAGTAAATTTAATTTTAGATTGTCTATTTTTATCTAATTTGTGCAACAATTTAATTTGATCTAAAGTCAAGTTTACATATTCTAAATTTGGTGTCAGTTTGTGCAACAACTAATTGGAATCCAATGAGAACTGGTTCTGTTTTAATTTGTTTTTAGTTTCAAGTTAGTTAAACTTTACTGTTTGTTTATAAAATTATCGGTATTTAATTATATTATATAGAATATATCGACAATTATTTAATTTAAATATTTTATTTATTTTAAAGTTAATATTAGATTAGATATTTTAGTTCTCTATTTCTGGAATATAACCGATGTAGCAATTGCTCTAGAAATGCGTGTTCTTTAGAATAATTCCTTTGGTTTGTTCGTAAAGTAAGTTCATTTTTTGCCTCATGTGTTATTAGTATTTTTAACCAGTCAACTTCATTCTAAAATATATTGCAATTATATATTTTGCAATACTTTTAGTTATATTCAAGACTTTTTTTTAATCAATTTTGATCAAATAAATTATCAATAAATTCATTAAATAGATAGTAGTCAAGACATTATAAAATAAATTATTTATGACACAAATAAATTTTCTTTTTCCAGAAAAACACGAAATGTTTCCGAACAACCCATGTTATAATCTAGTCTGTTCAACAAAATTATGATTAATTGAAAATAATTTCTAGTAAATAATAGTTTCCCCATTTTGTAATATATATTTGTGCTGTAATCTCTATGTAGCGATATTTGTATAATTATAATGAGTTACAACCCATTACAATTATATAGATACATGATAAAATGCATACAGATAAAATGAGTAATAATCAATTATCTATATCAATATATTGTAATATCTGTATAATTGTAATGGATTGTAAGCCATTACAATTACACAGATATTATAATACAGTGATATGATAATTCCACAATTTCTATTTTTGCGTGACTTTTTATGTAGACCCAAATAAGTTAGCCTTAATAATAATGTCACGACTTGCTTCGACACGCCTAATTGCCAGTTTGTTATTTTACACTTCCTCGACTATTCGTCACAAAATAATTAAAACATAATCATTCACCAGTTCACATTCTTCAAAGTAATAGCCCAATTACACCAACGATCTTTCTAGTAACTGTCGTCTATTTTCTACTCATTACCTAATTAACACACAATAAATACAAATATTAAACCAGCTTAATTAATTAATTAAACATGTCTTGTCTGGTCTTGTCTAGTCTTGACTGGTATTGTCTGGTCTTGTATAGTTTTCTCTGATCTTGTCTAGTTCTGTCTGGACTTCTCGGGCCTTGTCTGGTCTTGTCTGGTTTTATCGGATCGGATATAGTCTTATGGGATCTTGTCTGGTCGTGTTTGATCATGTCTGGTCTTGCCTAATCTTGTCTGGTATTGTATGGTCTTGTCTGATCTTTTGTCTGGTCTTGTCTGGTATTCTCTGATCTTGCCTAGTCTTATCTGGTCTTGTCCGTACTTGTCTGGTGTTTCCTGGTCTTGTTTGGTCTTGTCTGGTCTTGTCTAGTCTTGAATGGTCTTGTCTTGTTGGGCTTTGCACAGTTTTCGCTAATCTAGCCTAGTATTATCCAGTCTTATTTAATAGCCTTGTTTAGTCTAGTCGAGGAAGTGTAAAAACGCTATCTAGTTATTAGATTTATACTCTTATTCTTAACGCTATATAGATTTATACTCTTATGTACCTATAATAGATACAAATTCTAAAAATGAAATTTATGAGTTTCCAAGTAAAAATTACATGGCAACATTCAAATATATTTTTATGATTAGTAACAATTATCTGCAATAATTTGAATATTGTTTAATTAATTGCGATATAACAAGAATCAATTGTTATCAACTGCTGCTGCATTTTTTAAACATATAGTAATTGGAAATAAACTCACCCGAACTCGGAACCTTGTGGGAAAATGAAAAATCGAATCTTCCTCGTCCAACACGATAATGAAAGGCGAGCCACAAATATTTCGCAAACTTTTAAACATCGCCAACAGAATTATTGAAACAATGGTCACATAGACACATAAAGTTGGGTCATTGTGTGGCAACGCATTTCCTAGTTGATCAGTTTCGATTCCACAATATTCGTCCATAATAATCCACCCCGATCTCCATTGCATGTTGCACATCACATTGAAAAAGTAAATGTAAAACTTGACGAAGAACTTCCAGGGGTAGTTGCTTCTGAGGCGTTCCTTGTATTGGATGTAGGAGTCCTGGAGGATGTCACGGAAGAAGGCAAAGGCGATGTGTAGGGTAGTAGAGACGAGGAACGATTCGTAGGCAGGGAACCATTCGGTATAAATGTCCATCAAGCCCCAGGTCCCTCGCCAATTTGCAATTATCAAAAACGCCACGACAAAAACCGAGAAAAAGGTGTCGAAGGAAACAATTAAACCGCGTGTTGTTTTGACTTTTAGGTTTTTTTTGGGAGTTTCTTTGAAGTAATAGCATTTTCCCGTTTCTACGATTTCCACGATTTTATTCTTTGGATTCAAGAGGTCCTTTTTCTCCGACATACTTTTACACTACGCTTCTGTGGCCAAGACAAACTTTTTTTGTATTTCTATGGGGAATTGATTGACGCGCTGAATTTTATGCGAACACTAATGCGCAAATAATTAGCAAAGTTTAGAACAAAAATCTTCCACTCGTCCTTTGTGTTTTGTTTTTCCCCCCGCCCGAATCAATATTTGTCTCTATTATTCTTAGACTAATTAGAGTCGCATATTGATAATTAACATCTTTCTCTGCTTTATTTTAATATACGTTGACGACAAATTAGACATCTTTATAAATACTTAGCTATATATTATGTAGATTTATGTTGCATAAATCACAGCAAATTAATACTACATTTTTATTTACATTTTATTAACGGATAAATAGTACCTTTCTTTGCAAAATTGTTTTTCTAATGGCAACAAGTTCGGCCTGAAAGATTGAGAAGTAGCTCTCCAGTCGATACGGCTCGGAATAAATTTACTCCTCTTCTTTGTAGATGACAAAAGCAGCACCTACTCTACATTCGGATTTCGAGCCATCTTTGTACACTTTGGTTTGTAGAGTATTGGACCAAGTTCGGTGGTATTTAAACCATTCAATTTCTGCGTGATGGACACAGTCGCGATATTGGATTATGGGTTCAATTATCTTTGGGGAAGCATCCAGACTGGTAATCTCAGTAAATGTTCTTTCGTCAACATTTCCTATTTGGGAAACAGGGTTATTTGTTTTGCTCGTAAGTCAATTGAGATTAGACCTGTTATTACGGAAGCCACATCAGAGGAGACTGTGCGATAAGCTGTAGCTGCGCGAATTGTGCTTAAACGTTGTACTCCTCGAAGTTTAATATTTTCTTTATTATAACAGGATTCGTGCCATATTGATAGTCCATATAATGAAGCAGGTACCACTGCTCCTCTATAAATGTCCCATATTACCGATTTGTCTAAACCCCATTCAGCTCTGGAAACGTGCCCAATTTGTAAACTCCTTTGCTTCACCTTGCCGCACGCTTGTTTTCGATGTTCCTTAAAGTTTAAATACTTATCAATTATGACGCCAAGGTACTTTATATGGTCCTGACGTTTAATTGTATTGTTTGCCAAATTAAAGATTTCCTGAAGAAACGCTTCGGTCTCTGCAGGATTAAAATGAAGTTTACTCCTGATTGTCTATAGGCGAAGGGTCTCCAAGGCATCGTTTGACCGCAGCTTTAATTCTGCGATAGTATTACCGCGGACTAATAACATGGTGTTATCCGCGTATGCTTCTTCTTCTTGTTTCGAGTAGGCCTACTTTGGACCACGCTTGTTCAACTGTTGGGCTTTGATCTTTGCCCAGTATTGTCGCATCTTCTGCCGGTGTAACTCCTTTCTCTCTTGTGTCCAGGGGGTACCTTTCCTTCGGGGTTTTACCTGAAATCCACGAACTTACTTCAGGGTGCTTCTCACAGACTGTCTGTTTTGGAGATCTGTTATTCTCAGTTCTTTAATATCCTTCTCGGTTTCTGTCAACCAAGTTGTACGAACCTTCTTGTTTTGCCAGAAGATGAACAAATGGTTGGTTAATCGGTTTGCAGGCAATCTTGCAACTTGGCCATAGAAAGCTACCCTTCTTTTCCTTGCACAGTCAGAGAGCCTCTAAGTATATCTGTAGAGCTCAGAGTTATGTCGCCTTCGGAATTCCCCATCTTCCTTTACCAGGCCTAGGATCTTCCTAAGGATTCTCCTCTCTCTCTGACTTCCAATACCTCTACCAGACCTCTTCGGTTCAAGGAAAGACACTCCATGGCATAAATGACTTCTGGTCGTAAGACTGATGTGTAGTGTTTCAGGTTGCGTAACAGATATTTCTTAACAGGTATTTCTTAACGTAACAGGTACTTCTTGTGGGCGTTCTTAGTCTGTCGATAAGCTAGTTCTAACTTGTTGACTCTCATGGATAATGATGCTCTTTCTGATAAGTTTGGTTCCATCCATCCGCCGAGATACTTAAATTTCTCAGTCCTCTTGATGTTTCCCTGCTCTAGTCACATCTCTCTGTTTGCTTCTTTGATGTTGGTGAAAAAAACCGTTTTCTGCAGCGACACTTGAAGACCCACTTTGACAGCCTTTTTTCTGGGGCAATTTACATGCATTGTTGCCATCCCAAGAGAATCAGCAATCAGTCATCTGCAAAGACCAGGCAATCTACAACCAGTCCATCGTTCTTTTGTTCAAGGTAGATACCAGTCTGAACACCCAAGCTGATTAGTTCCTTGCGCCATTCTCTCATAACCTTTTCTAGCACACAGTTGAAGAGATGTGGGAAAGTCCATCTCCTTGTCTCACTCCAACTTTTATTTCGAAGCTTTATGAAATCTCGCCTCTAAATTTAACCTTGGGATGGGTGCTAGTCAAGGTTTCGAGGATGAGTCTTCGGGTTTTGTTGTCTAGCCCTAGTTCCTGTAATACTTTGTTAAACTTTTCTCTATCTATGGAATCGTAGGCCTTCCTAAAATCAACACAGGTGACGACCATCTTGCGGTTTCTCATCTTGGAGTATGCAAGTACAGTTTTAAGATTGAGGATCTGTTCAACAAAGGGTCGGGTCTTCATGAAGCCTCCCTGGTATTCTCCCAGTTGACTATCCAGCTGATTTTCTGCCCTTGTTTGTAACGCCTTGGAGTGAATCTTGTATGTTACTGGGACGAGATAAATTCTACGGTAGTTGTTTAGATCAGTAAATTCTTTCTTTATGTGAAGCGGATGGATCAGAGCCGATTTTCAATCGGGTGGTAATTTCTCTGTTTCCCAGATGTCCTGGATGATCTCGGTTAGCTTGCGCATGGCATTGCTTCCAGCGCCTTTCCACAGTTCAGCAACGATAGAGTCTTTTACAGCTGCCTTATTATTCTTAAGAAGTTGAATGATCTGGCAAACTTCTTCCAATGAAGGGGGCAGCGAGACCGGCTGTGGTGTGGTTTGTTTATAGTCGAAGTCTTTGCTGGGTGGATCACAGTTGAGTAGATTTTTAAAGTACTGAGCTAAGACCCTGTCATTTAAAGCCAGTTTGTCGTGTGAGTCGCTGAAGTGGAGGCTCGGCGGAGCGTATTTTCTGAGTGTCTGCTTGAAGGTTCCAAGGAAATCTCTGGAGTTATTCTTAGCAAAGCTCTCTTTGATTTGGGCTTGTTGGTTTTGTGGGAAGGTCCGTTTGGTTCCTCGATTATCTTGGCCGTAACCTTTCTTTGTTCCAAAAATGTATGCCAATTTTCCTTGGTCTTTTTAGAATTCCACTTCCATCCAGGCTGTCTGCCTTTGGGCTATTGCATTGTCACAGTCTTCAGTCCAATGCGGATGCTTCCTTCTTCTCGCGAGAGGGGCGAGTTCATTGGCCGCCTTGACAAGAGTCTCCTGCAGTTAGTCCCAGCTGTATAGATCTGTATTGTCCAGTCTCTGACTTACTTATTGACTTTCTTAAATCGCTCTACGTTAAATTTTACCATTTGGAGGTTCTGTGTAATCTAGTGTTTCTAGGCTGGAGTCTTATTTTGATCTTTGAGAGGTAGTGGTTTGCGTCCAGATTGGCGCTTTTCAGTACCTTCACGTTTTGCTTTTCCTTTTGATATTTTCGTGAAATGGCCACATGATCTCTCTGGAAATCACCCAGCGAAGATTAATTCAATTGAAGTTTCAATTCAATTGAATTAAATTAATTCAATTGATTCAATTGAAGATTATTCTTCGTGGGACAGTGGCGAGCCGTATGCTACTATTTTACAGCCAATCCGATCTTCATCGAGGATAGAGTCGTACAGAATTTTCCAAAATGCTGGTCCTGACTTGTATCTCTGCGGACATCCTTTAGAGATGCATTGCTCCACAAAGATGCTTGACTAGGAAATAATTGCTTTCCTATATGCGATATTAGCTCGAGCTAGGTTGATTAAGTTGTTCGGGCATTATTGGACTATCAATCAATGTATGATTAGATGTCAGGTGTTGTCGAAGACTCTGCTAATGTCAAGGGCTGCAGCTACACAATATTTCTTATTCTGTTTTGGTATCCTAAGAAAGCTAAAGATATTTATAGCGTCTATAGTTCTCACTCCCTTGCGAATACCACATTGATTCTCATTATATAAATCGTGGCTATAAAAATACTGTTCAATCGTTGGGATAAGAAGTGAGTGCAACAATTTTCCTGCTACTGATAGCAAGCTGGTTGACCTAAAATCTTTATCGGAGAAACCAGGCTTGTTGGGTGTATGTATTATTTTAATTTGATATTTTTTCAACATTTTGGGAAGACAACGCTAGCGCGTTTATTAAAGAGTTCGAGGAAGACAACGCTAGACAGGCAAGACTAGACAGACAAGACACAACAATATACTGACAAGACTAGACAGGCAAAACTAATCAGGCATGACTAGAAAGACAATATTAATTTGATTTGATTTATTAGACAGAATATATACGTCAGATGGTAATTGAATTTGTTGCTATTACGCTCGGTGTCTAACAGTCTCGTCAAGGTACTAATTGGATCATGAATATGTTTGAAAGGTAATTATTACCTTCTTAAACATTTTTGTTGTTGATTTTCTTGTTAAAATTCTGTTGTTAAAATTGTGGTTTTCTATGCGGTTTTGCAAGTACATTGCAATAAACACTTTGTAAATATTTACGTTTCATACAATACATTGTAGGATTTTATTAAAATGGAACTAGAGTTAATTGACAATAAATCATTTTGACGACTCGCTCAAGTTGTTGCGAATGTGATTGCAGTTTTTTTTCAAATAAGAACTGCAATATGTAATTAGTTGTAAGTGATTATTTCCAGCAACGCAGTTTATTTGCAAAACATAATTAGATAGAAGTATTTACCATTTATTAATTGGCTTGTTTGGAGCATCCCTATGAAAGACTCATTAACCCTTTGAGGCACGGAATTTTAGATAATATAAAATATCCCACCATGAATATTTATGCATTAAAGGTAGGAAAATTTTAAAACCGCTGTGCCTCAAATAGTTGATATTTATGAGATGTTTTCAATTCTTGCAGCAAATTATATTGTTTAATATGAGAAAATTTTGTGAGATTAGGAAAAGATTTTACAGAACTACTTTTTACTGAAACTTAATTTATTGAGTAGCAATGCTACATGTTCCTGGCGGTATCGCGGTGAGAATGCTATCAATTCCAGAATTCAAGTCTGCCGAAGGTCTTCATGTATCTTGGAACATAAATTGCTTATCATAAAAATCATTACATTTATGCGTAGACATTAAAAGTAATGAATTATTTAAAAATTTAAAAAGTTGTAAAGTAAACAGTAGCAATTCGACTATATCGATGATAGATGGTTATATTAATATTGGTAATCTCATAATTGTATCTCTAATTGCGTATTACTCTCGATATATAAACCTGTTGCTGTATTGACTCGGTAATGAATGTAATAAGTAAATGAATATGCGACTCGGTAATTGAGTTCTTAAACATTTTTTCTGTTGATTTTGCGGTTAGTTTTCAGGCGTTATTTTCTCCGAGGTTTCGCAAATATAATCCAATAATAAACGAACGGTTGATAAATGTTCACTTTTAATGCCAAATAAATTAAACCAATAAATTATTTGGATTGCCCATACATTACAAAAGTGTGAAACTGCAATAAATACAAAATATATACTGATAAATTAAAGATATATCGTATGATTTGCGATACATACGCAATGTGCTTAGGTCTAATTGTATGGGCAAATGTTTGGGCAAGTGTGTGGCGCGAACGATAAACAAAAAGAAAGATGAAAACAACGATGTTTGGATAAATAAGAAAATACGTGGCACTAGACCTGTTATAGAGAGACAATGCGAAACCGTATCTTGTTGGATTAGTCTTTTCTGTCTAATGTCTTATCTATTATAATTATCTTATGTTAGTTATCTAACTGGCATAAGTAGACTGTTCATTGATTCATCCAGGCCGCCGCGTGCGGGTGTGCAGGTTGTGCGCAATAGGGATGTGCTACATTTTGGATTTCTAAATTCGAAATGTCTGTGTAGGGGAAAGTTGTTACAGATGAAGACAAATATTTTACTTTCATAAAAAATATGATTAAGGCTCGTTTTAATTTTCAAAAAAAAAAAAGTTTTTTTTTAAATAAATTTTTTTTTTAAATAATATTAAAATATTTTTGAAAATATTCTATGATTGGGTCGTTGGTGTAATCCCCGAACGGATTGTAAAACATTTTATTTCCGTGTTTTATGACAGAATTGTCGCCGAAAGCTCGAACAATATTAAACCTAGAAATACACACCAGTTAGGGTATGAACGCCAAACAGACAAGTCCGACATGTTTATAAGTTCATAGTCCATAAGTTCACCTTTTCATAGTTCATGTTTTTATTCAAGTTTCATAGTTTCATTGCGAAAACGCTTGAACGGAAATCCGACTGGTCCTCGCGCTTTTCATGATCCTATTGGACGAGCTCTAGACCAACATGAGAAGCCTCCAGTGGTAAAATTTGACATAATCATTCCAGACATTTCGGTCAGCGAGTTAAGCTCAGATCAAAAGTATATGTACGATACATGCCAAGTAATTATGACTGGCACTTGCTAGGAATGCATAACTAAACGCAACCTTGGAAAACTTAATCATTCTCGGTGGTTAACTACCGGTAATAGAACTCTTCATTTATATAAAGCTAGTGTGAATCCATCGGAAAATTTAGTAACATTAATGACATTTATAGTAAAATTATATGCGCTGAAGTGGTTCAAAATCAATTCGTCGTGCATTTAAGGAGCATAGCCTGTTTTTGAAACGATCTAGTTGTGCGAGTACTTACCAGATGAACTGAAAACTATAGTGCATTGTTAAAGGAATGGTACGAATGGTAGAAAAGAATACTTCGGCCACCCCGAAAATATATTGCTCATTATGCTGTAAGATGAGCGAAAGCTTGTGAAGATATAGAAAGCATGCATTTCACAGGGTATTGGAGGCAAAAAGTAATGATAACAACATCGGCAATTTGTAATACCGGCATTCGAAGTTTCATTATTCTGAATTTCAACTTTGGTGCTGCAGATTATCACGAACTTCTAGATTGGCAAAATATTTTTTATTATGAACTTCCCATTACTACAGACCTATCTAAGATCATAATTTCCTACACTAAGTATTATCCGCATCAAACATAAGCCGTTGAAAGGGCAATGAAGCTTGCCACGCAAGCTTCCAAGGCAGTTTGTGACAGGGATAGAAGGGACGGAGTCATCAGAAACACTTTAGATTCCAGGGTAACTATGCCAAAATTTGAAACCAAGAAGGATTTCATCATTTAATTTTTTTCATGTCTCCATTGTTTATTTAATTTTTTTCAAACCCTTAAAAATATGTTATGTGTAATAGCTAAAGGTCGGAAGGAAAGGTTGAAAAATTGTTAGAATAGGTAGGTTATTAGGTTGTCAAAAAACACAAAATTGGTTCTTAATAGGTTCGATAAAGATAAGAAAGATATGGCAGGTTCTCAAAAATAGGTTATATTTTTTATTAAAATTTATAAAAAGAATGCAGTAGTCTGTAAGTATTTTATTCAAACATTTATGTGCTTTGCCCATCTATATATTGCACAAAATTAATTACTTAAATTCTATAAAGATTAAAAAAAAACAATACTTCTATTATAAAATGTAAAAAAAAGTAAAAATCATTTTTTAATTATTATTGTTTGTGTCGGTGTCATATTTGCTGTTGCAACAAACTACCATTATTTTCTCTAAACTGTCTGGTGTAAGGCTGTGCTGTCTGTCTGATAAAACCATTTTATATGCGGAAAAAGAACATTCAACATCGCATGACGTTACCGGTGCATATGTTACCGTGAAAGACCGAAATTGGGGCAATGTCGAATTTCACCGGTGAATGTCAACATTCACATAGTCGCTTGGTGTATGTCCGAAATATTTGCTAAATACCCTTATTTCTTAATTACACCGGTGAATATCGACATTCACCGTGCACTAATGGTGAATGTTGAATGTCGGAGATTTATATTTTCTTCTCCGTAATTCAGTCGCTATAAAACGTCACAAGGGTGACGTAACTTTTTCGCTGCTCCTTCTGAGAGGAATGATCAATAATTTAAAAGCCACAGTACATTCTAAATGAGAAACGAAAATAATGGTAATAAAAAAAATACTTAAATATGTGATTCAAATCTTATTTATTGCAATATAAGACTGATAAAGTTGATTGACTCCCAGCATTTCAGCATTTTGGACCTCCACCAGAGCGTATCTGTGATTGTCGACATACACCAGTGCGTCTCCGAATGTTCAACAATGTAATAAAATATTCGATCTTTCACCGACGTATTTGGTATGTGTTGACATTCACCGGTGAAAGTAGACATTCTCCAATTGCTGTCATTCACGGTAACACATACATACTTCAACATTACCGCTGTTTCTGGCGTTATGTTTGCAGAATGCTTAACTTTTTCGCCACTTAATATTTTTCATTTTACATTTCGTAAAATAAAAAAGTCTGGATTTTTTGTAAAACGGCCTCAAGTTTTAAAAATGCAATTCGTGCATTTTTGCACTGTGCACCAATAATACATACTCTGTTAATGGGCTTATATATAAATGTGAAAATTAGATGAAATATATGCCAAAGAATTTATAATGTCTGTATTTTTAAAACAATGTTATGCCTTGCATATAGACTGCACAGCTACAGTCAAATTCCATTACAACCTAAGAAAATAAAAAGTTTGGCTGACCGAATGGGAACACAGAAAAACAAACCTTTTTCTTACATCAAAATTGTTCTTACATATATTGTAATAAAATGCCGCTTCTAGCCAAGTATTCCATCTGGTGATAATTGGTTCGGGTGGAAATGGCAAATGGCGTAGTAAATTTTTGAAAACTTAAAGGTAAAACTCTTAAAGGTACTTTCAGGAAAACCTTTTTAACGTTTCCGTAATTTCACACAGACTAAGAATTTATGAATAAACGAATAGGATGGTTGCGACAGTTACTACGTGGTAATCCATACTTACATTGAATTGAAAAATTCACTTTGTTTTTTACCACACTTATGTGTTTACCACACTATAAGTGGTAAAAAACAAAGTGAATTTTTCAATTCAATGTAAATTATGAATAAACAATTTTTCACTATTTTAGGTCACAAATAGGCGCTATAAGAGCTCATTAGGTACCTTTTAGGCAGTAAAAATTTAAAACAGCAAAATAGGCAAAATAGGTTTTTTAAAACTAGTGTAAAACGATAGAGAATCATGTAAAACGGATTTATTTGCTTATATTTTTCATCTGCCTATAAAGAAAAAAATAGGCAATTACTTAAAGTTCCGACCTTTAGTAATAGCCTAGAAAAATGTAATAAGAATTTTATAAACTTCAAATTTCGTTTTTTGGGCTAGTTGAAGGGGTAAAGGATGATAGCGGAAAATTCTAAAAATAATAAGTAATGCTCTTTTTATATCAAAGTACAATTTTTACACTAACAGGCAGGTATTAAATACAATATTTTTTTAATTTTCTTTCTGGCGTAAATTTGAAGGCGTTGGAAGGGTGGAAGGAGCTAAAAATTAAAAAAAAAACTGTACCTATCTTCTTTTATCGAGACACAAATTTTATGCAGGAGTTCGAGTGCAACGTTCAGCGAGAGTGGACGTTCGATCAATTCATAAATTTAATTGTTAAAAACACACTGTTTGTGGTTGCTTAAAATTTTATGGCAAAAAAATATAGTAGTATTACTTAACTCAATCTTCCAAATGCCAAGAGAATTCAGATCAAATAGCAGGTTTTACCAGGGAAGTTAATTGATTAATGGAGAAAAATGAGATGTTAACTTCCTCAGCGTGTGCTACTATGCGGGAATCAATCATTCCGCAGAAATTAAACCAAAAAGATCGGACTCTATCGATAAGGAGTAATAGTGGTTCAAGCGAACGGCCTGATAAGGCCGAAACATTTTCCGTCAAGGATAGGCGCAGTACCGAAAAAATAACACAAAAACTGGAATGAATAAAAAAAGAAATGAGCCAAATCTACATATAAATGAAAACAAAGTAAATATTTATAAATGGGAGACACAATATTGTAGGAAAAGGGGTACAAGGAAATCGAAGATTATTCAAGGCACACATGATGAAACTACCCAGATAAAAGCAGCCACCAGATATTGCCACCTACATGTCTACCGACTTGACCGAACCTTATCTGTAAATGATGTTACACAATATCTCAATAATACAAAATTTAATAAAGTAACGTGTAAGAAGCTTAATTGAAAATACCCAGACGATTACTCGTCGTTCAAGGTTTCGGTACCAATAGAAGACCTGGATAACATAATGAAACCTGAGACATGCCCAAGAAATACTTATATTACTACGGTTAGAGAAGGCTACAGAGAAACTATGAATGATCAATTTCAGAAGAAAAGTATCAAATTGCTTAATATTGCACATGTTAATGTTCAATCTATAAAAATCAAATTTGAACTTGTTTATCTATACATTCTACGTGAAAATATAAATGTGTTATGTATATTCGAGCACTGATACAATCGTACTAAGCAACTTCGTTCTTGTTTCTAGCTGCTGCAGAAGCTTGCATAAACATGGAGGGGTTGCGATTAACAACAAATGGATAACAACTGCAATCTTAGAGGAGGGTAAGAAGTTGCGAGATCTGTATTGGGCATGTTGCAGAGTTGGTGATCTCTTTAATGCATCTTTTTAATGCATATAAATTTAAAAAAACGTCAACACGCAATAAATGTTAGTATTGCTAAAAAGTCTTCAATGCTTCTTCAATGCAACAAATTCTGCAAATAATAAAATAAAAGAGGCTTGGAAAATAATAAACCAAAATTTGGGTAAATGCTCTCAATCAAAACAAATTTTCCTAATAATTAATAAGGACAAAATGAGTGAAACAAAATGAAGTCGCAGAAAAATTTACTCCTCCGAAATTCCTCGTCAATGTATTAAACGAGTTTATCCACTATCCTGGCAATGCAATAAAGCAAATACTGAAATATACACATCCTTCTTAATGCCGCCTAGAGATGTAGCTTATATACATAATATTATTTACAAAATCTCTTCAAAGAACTCAGGCATTGACGGTTTTTCAGTTAACACCATAATACGTATTTTCACAGCTATAGTAACAATCGCTAGTGCATCTTTACAATAAATCCATAGACGAAGGAGTCTATAAAACCATCAGTTTTAAAAATCGCATTGGTAGTGCCACTAAATAAAAAAGCAAACCCTCAGAATGTAAACAACTATAGACCAATGTCTTTAACATCTTCATTCTCAAAAATTTTTGAGCGCCTCAAATTTGATCACAGATGATATTTTTAAATAAATACAAACTGTTATCAGAATGTCAGCATGGATTTCGACCAAATAAATCGGTAGAAACTGTTGCAGCAGTTTCGTTAAATTAGTCATACAAAACCTAGGTGAAGGAAACCACATTGTTGGACTATTCTTTGATCTAGTCAAAGCATTTGATACAATCAATATTGGTTTTATTGTTGACAAGATGGAATTTTACGGTTTTTCACCTTTTCAAACAGGCACCAGGCACCTCTTCAAACCTATCATCGAATCCGATCAATTTTGACAGAACGAATATATATATATATATATATATATATATATATATATATATATATATATATATATATATATATATATATATATATCGCAACATTTCGTAAAGTTATGAATATCAAAATTAAGGACTGTTTAGTTAAAAATAATCCTTATCAAGTTAAAAAAGGCTTTCCTAAAGATAATTCTGGTCAAAAGACAACAGAGTCATATTTGCTTAGAGTCATATATGCTCCGTGTCAAACGCTGAAATAATATGTAGAAGTTATTTAGTTTATTATCACACATTTACTTAATTCAATTTTTGTTCATATTTTAAGTTATTGAGTGAATGCAAATTTTCCTTGCCGGGTCGATAAAAATCATTTTTTTTGTGCAAAATATCTTGAGATGGCATTTTGGACATGATCCAATTTTTTTTTCACAAACTGTGAATTTAGGAGCTTTACTGTTAACCATTGGATCTATTAAATAAATCTTTAATCGAAAAGTGGCCAGTGATTGTCAGAAGGCGTTATTCTGCAACACGATAATGCAAGGCGAACCCTGGAAAAGAATGAATGAATTGGAGTGAGAGGAGGTATGAGTTATTAAACTTTAGATTTTACTCTACAATGTTCAACAAAAAATTTGGTGTCCAACTTATTTCGTTTCTTGATAATTGCGATTTTAAATCGTGACACTTAATTTATCACCTTTGAAGTTAATGTAAATGATTTGAAGAGTCGTAGGACCGATCAATGTTTCGAGAATAGTATCACTTCTGCAATGGAAATAGCAAGCTAGATTGACATTCATCCTGGTTTTCCTGAAATTCCAAGGAGAAAAAAAACAGAGATTTCATAACGCAAGAACCAATAAGTAATGCTAAACGAAATTCTTTCTGGAGAGAATATACGTACTATTGAATAAATATAATAAAGATTTACAACTTTTCCAAGAAATAAGTAAATTAAAAGAGTGAAATGATGAAGAGTTTTTAAAGCACTGTAAACATATGGAAATAAAACTAAGCGATTATAAAAATACTGAAGATCGGGATATCAATTGGTAACACTATTTAAAGAACTAAAATCTCGACAATGCTTTATAAAATCTGAAATGGATTCTCATGCTGTTCTCGATTATACCTCGATTTCTACGGTAGTTACGTTCTTGAAAAAATTATTTTTCACCTGTTATTAGAATTCACTTAGACTTTTTCATTATTTCCTAGATTACATTAGAACGGATACATAAACCATAAATCTTTGACGTTTGCGGTTTTCGAAATAGTGGTTTATAATACAAGACTGTGGAAAAGGGCTGTTGTGCATAATTTGCGAAGTTTAAAGCGTGAGCCGAAGGGGAGTGCTTTAACCACAATGAGCGCACAAAAGCTTTTTTCACACATTACATTTAACATTACATTTAACATTATTACATTAGAACGGACACTTAAAACATATGTCTTTGACGTTTGCGGTTTTCGAAATAGTAGTTTATGATAGAAGTAAGTGAAAACGGGCTTTTGTGCATGAGTTGCGATGTTTAAAAGCAATGAGTGCAAAAAACCCTTTCTCATACTTGTATTATACATTATTTCATCTGCGAAGCATATTAAAATACTATTGAATCTACAAAAAAATAATTGTTTTTTACCGATAATATTGCAAAATCGTAATCTTGAGAGATAAAATACTTCAAATCACTGAAACAATAAAGGTTTTTATTTTCAATAAAGTCAATAAACGTTCACCGCCTCCGTGGAAAAAATTGCTAATTAGTAAAAACGCACAGTGGCGGGAACACTATTTGTTCGTTGTGCATGTAATATAGGTTAACTTAGATTTAGTCTAGATTGGGTTATAGTTAGGTTAAGAAATATTGGAGCCAGATAAATCCAGACTGAGAGGCCGAGACTTCTTGAATCAAAATATGAAAAATTATATCAATTTTAGTATACGTCAGAAAATTTTTCTTCACTACGTGTATGCTTATCTTGTTTATGAGTTTTTTAACACTTGGCCATCTGGCCTACATATACTGTAGCCCTATCAAGCCCTACATATACTGTAAATTTGGGCCAAATCGGTGATGACGAGTTGACAGGGCCCCCTTGTAAGTTTTTTTATACAAAAAATTAATTAATCAAAAGTTTTATTTGAAATTAATTCGTGTATGGCAAAAAAGACGCTCAATTTCTTTTGTACTCAAGCGACTCTTAACCACACGGCGACCCTGGACATATCTTTGCGTATAATATTGGCTTTAAATTATTTGAATAAACTTGTTGCTTGGATACACCATTTTGACCGTATTTACATGGTCTGAAATTACTTCATTGTGTACTTTACCAAATGTTAATCGTAAACATGAAATAGAGAATCAACAGAAGAGTAAACAAACATTTATTTTTATCTTGATTGTCGCCAGACTTATTCACCAACCAATTAACACTCTCAATAGAGCAATCTCTCTAACACAAAGTGTAAGTTGACTTACCTGTACACGAAACCTCGTTGGGAACAAGAAACTTTGATCGTTGTCAAGAAAAATGAAGAACGGACAACCCATGACGTTCCTCACAGACTTCATTCCACTTAATATCACAATGCAAGCCAACCCCCAAACCGCCGGTAAAACATGGTTGCTTTCTTGATAGTCGACCCTGCCGTCAGGAAGATAAACAACTTCCGTCCATTCGTCCATAATGAGCCACGTTGCCCTCCAATGCATGTTGCATAAGATTGTGAAGATGTAGGTGTAGATTCTTCTTAGAATTTGCCAATGGAGCGTGTGGACAATCCTCTTATTTCTGTATTGAAAAGATTCGTGTAGGATATCTTTCATTAGGGCCCAGCCAAGGTGGATTATAATAGCGAAGAAGAACGTTTCATAAGCAGGGAAGAATCTGCCGTAAATGTCCATTATTACCCAAATTCCTCTCCAACACCCTATCACTAACGGAGCCACAACGAAAATGGATAGGAGTACGTCCAGCCACGCCATGATTCTTTTCCTCCGCTTCTGCGGGACTTCTTGCAATTTATCTTGGAGCTCATTTTTGATGATTTTCAAAGAGATTTTCTTAGGGTTTAGAGGTTCTTCGCACTCGTCCATCTTCTCCACTCGACTGGAAATAAAAACGTTTACTCGACACTTCTGTTATAATTGAAACGCGTGTTAATGTGAAGATAAACTTTGTGTTTACTTTATGTATTACAGTGATTTTAAAGGCGCGATTTGATCGAGTAAATATATTTTCTGTTCATTAATTCAAGGCTTGAAATATTTTTTTGCAACTTATTGTGTATTCTGTTGAAAAATTTCCATATAAATTCTTGTTGCTAATTGCAAATGCACGAATGCAGTCGGTTTGTTAAAGTAAGCGTACTTGAGGATTATGTTAATACAAAATCTTACAGTTAAGGTCTTTTAATTCTATGTATCAATACAGGCCACCAAATATTCTCTTTTCCATCGTTGGATGCGTTGTAATTCTTACGTACAAAAACATCTACAAAGAAAACTTAAGTCTATGAGCGGAAACCCCCAACTGCGACACTAACATGAATACATTATAGTCTGTGTTGAAAAATAATAAACAGGACTAAATTAAAGAAGGAAATCATATTTAATTGAAAAGTAGCAGTCTGTCTAGCCAAATTAGTTCTGATATGCACACAGGACTAATCATTAAATATTGCATAAGAAGATTAGAGGAAATTGACACAGACCAGGCTATAGCAGCAAGAGAAAATAGACAAGGCTCGATTTACAAAACGAAATAAACTAAAAAGAAACTACTCGATAGACAGGACAAGATGAATCGTCTGGTCTCTTCTGCTCTTGTCTGGTCTTGGCAGGTCTTGTCTGGTCTCGCCTGGTCTTGTATGGTCTTTTCTTGTCTGGTATTTTCTTGTATAGACTTGTGGGGTCTTGTCTGTTTTGTCTGGTCTTCTGTGTTATTGTCTGATCTTGTCTGGTTTTTCCTGATATTGTCTGGTCTTGTCTTGTCTTGTCCGGCCTTGTTCGGTGTTATCCGGTGTTGTCCGGCCTTGCACGGTCTTGTCTGGTCTTGCCTGATCTTGTCTGATCTTGCTCGGTCCTGTCCGGTCTTGTCTGATCTTGTCTAGGCTTTTCTGGTCTTGTTTCGTCTTGTCTGGTCTTGTTTGCTCTTGTCTGGTCTTGTATGGTCTTGTCTGGTCTTGTCTGGTTTTGTCTAGTCTTGTCCAGTTTTGTATGGTCTTGTCGAGTCCAGTCTCGTCCGGTCTTGTTCGCTACTATCCGGTTTAATCCGGTTTGTCTGGTCTTGTGTGGTCTTGTCCGGTCTTGTCTTGTCTTCTGTAGTCTTTCCTGGTCTTGACTGGTCTTAGCTGGTCTTGTCTGGTCTTGTCCGGTCTTGTCTGCTCTTGTCTGGTATTGTCTGGTCTTGTCTGATCATGTAAGGTCTTGTCTTGTTTGGTCTTGTCAGGTCCCGTATGGTCTTGTCTGGTCTTGTCTGTACTTGTATGGTCTTGTCTGGTCTAGTCTGGTTTTGTCTAGTCTTGTCTGATCTTGTCCGGTCTTGTCTGCTTTTGTCTGCTATTCTCTCGTCTTGTCTGGCCTTGTCTGATCATGAAAGGTCTTGTCTCCTCTTTTCAGGTCCTGTCTGGTCTTGTCTGGACTTGTATGGTCTTGTCTGGTCTTGTCTGATCTTGTCTAGTCTTGTCTTGTCTTATCCGGTCTAGTCTGGTTTTGTCTGGTCTTGCCTGCTCTTGTCTGGTTTTTGTCTGCTCTTGTCTGCTCTTGTATGTTCTTGTCTGGTTTTGTCTGGTCTTTGGTCTTGTCTGGTCTTTTCTGGCCCTGTATGTTTTTGTTTGGTCTTGTCTAGTCTTGTATGGTCTTGTCTAGTCTAGTCTTGTATTGTCTGGTCTTTCCGGCTCTTGTCTGAGTTTGTCTGCTATTGTCTGCCCTTGTCTGTTATTCTCTGGTTTTGTCTGGTCTTCTCTGGTCTTGCCTGGTCTTGTCTGGTCTTGTACGGTCTTGTCTGGTCTTGTCTAGTCTTGTCCTTTATTACAATTTTATAAAGTTTACTTATTATTAACAAATAAATGACCATTTTTAAATTCTTGTTTTTTACTCAAATCTAATTCTTCTATTAACAACAAAATTGCAAGCTTTTAACGATATGGACAAATAAAGGACAATTTTAAACAAACTTTCTTAAACAACTTAAAACAATTTTAAACTTTATAGCTTGTACTTACGATTTACGTTTAGTTTACTTTTATAATCAATATTAAGCATAATTTCGTGCGAAAATTCGTTATTGTGCGAAATCTGTCGCGCATTTTTTGTTGTGTTCCCAGGCACTTTATTTTAATCCTGTTTATTATCCTTGCTCTTAATATTTACCACTCTTGATTTATTTACGCATATTTTATCAGACACTTATCGGCTTACTATCAAACTGCTAATTGTGAGTAGTATTGCAAAACACTACCCACAATGTTTCGTTTATTAACAAAAAAACAAACATTATAATTTGCGCTTTAAAATGAATTTTTTAATTTAATTGCTGTTAAAAATTATTCTTTGGAAGAATAGGTTTTTTCCTGATAGGAAAAATGGGATTTGTATATAGCCTTCTCTAGTCTAGCTGTATATAACAATATACAAGAATTAATTAAATAATGGGTAAATAAATAATTTAAGCTAATAAATTATTCAAATACATGAAAGCAGCGCATGACTGATAAAAAGAATGGAATTGCAAATCGGTGCAAAACGGTTATGTAAAAATTATCCCTCCCTTTATAAGTTGTTATCGGTTTGTTTTATTTAAAATTACTTAAAGCAGTTCAATGTCGCAAAATTTATTCAAGAGAATTCTAGACCTTTCGGTTGAAATAAAAAGTTTTCAAGCACAGCGTGTTCGAAGAAATTCCATAAATAGTAAGAACGACTTTAAGTTACGACTTTTAGTTAAGAACGACTAAGATTTTTTTTCAAAATTCAGCTTACTTTTTTTCTACATTGTAAATATGTCAAAGTCACTATGTTTAATATCCAGTGCAAGCCTGGCAAATTTCTAATAATACATTTGTGAATTAGCGAATGGTATTACACCCATCCCTCGATTTACACGCTATTCAATTTACACGTTTACACGTTTTTTTTTTAAAGCTAGATTAAAAGTTAACTACGTTAAGTTATGTTTGTAAAACGGGCGAAATTGATAATTTTCCTCTCGAGCGAATGCGCGCAATTTCGCTTTCGCGTAATATAGACAATTGACTTTTCGCCCTAGTTACAAAATCTACTATTAAAAACCGAAAATTTAATAGTCAGATACTTTATGTTTTCTTTGGAATGTAATCAAGGAAAGAAAGGAAACGTTTGAGTGAATTCTAGTAACAACTGAAGAACGATTTTTGGCCTCCTGAATATAAATGAATATAAAGCTAGCTTTGACTTCGTGTATACGTCCAGCGAAACTAGATTTTTACGTACAATGTTGCAAAGTAGGGCTACGTTACGGTAACGTGACCAGTAAATTTTAACCTTTCACAGATATTTTACTACAAAATAAATTAAGTATAAGACAATAAAATCTAATCGAGAAAAAGCTACTTTACAACATATTTGACACGATAATGTAGAAAATAAGAATGATTTTTTATTATAAAGTATAGCGTATGACAAGTTACAAAATGAAATATTATGTAAATACACAGGGGAAAGTGGTAGAAAATGATCCCTATAAGGGAAAAGGGATATAGATAGAGGATAAAGTACCTAGACAGTGAATTTTGTGAAATTTAAATGTTTTCTGTAAGGCTAGTATATCGGCCTATAATTTAGTAAGAGTAGAATACAATTCTTAACAAGATATATACATATAATTTTTTTTTTCAAAGGACAGTAAATGATCATTTTGGACTCCCGGCTATCTAAAATGATCCCTGGGGTTGGGGCAATATGATTCCTGGGATCATTTAACTCCGCACTTAAAGGTGAAATTCAAAATAAAATTTCAAGCAAATTTGGTGTTTTTAGTCGGAACAGTATTGAGACTTGTTTCATCGACACTATAAATGCGATGGGGAGGAAATTAATATTTCTCGTAAACGCTCTGTAATATCCTATAAAATCTGTTCACAACTAGATAAGCGAGTGTAAGAATATCTTTGTTAATCCGTACAACCCGTTAACCCGTTTTACATCCTGGCTTCCACGTCTTAATATATTATAGACCCCCAAGACTTTGGCACCTCCAATGAGGTGTCTATATTCTTTCCTTTGCCTCGTCTTTTTAAGGCCATAATCGGCACGAAGAATTGCTTACTGGCAGTTTTATACGGCATGCCACGTTTCATAGCAGTGTTCTAAGGCATAGTTCTAAAGCATTGGCCATGGAGATTTCGCTCTAATTTCGGCGCGTAGTTTTTTCTTACATAATCCCGCGGTATTGCAATATTAGGGACTGTGTATAGATAAAGAGTCCATAACAACAATAATATAACAATGTGGGTAAAATGATCCCTTTTGGATCATTTTGCCCTCCTACGAGAGGATCATTTTACCCCAAATGCATAACTGTAAAAAACAACAACTCATAACCCCATGGTATACATTTACAACAACCGATCATTGCTGATTTTATTGTTAAATAACATTGGAAACTAACGCAAATACTCCTATTACATTATAATTACTTAACCTTAAACAAGATCATATTGAACCTACCTTACATCAAACAACATTATTTTTATTTTGTTTCAAAAAAATATCCGGAATGCTACCACGACCAGAACGCTTTCACAGAATGCTAAACCCCTTGTGGCGAATACTATTTTCACTCAAACAACTAGATAGCGCTACTAAATTCGGTAAAACAGTTGATAATCGTTTTACCCCGAGGGATTGTTTTGTACCACTCTCCCCTACCTAATAAATATGAATTAGTAAAAATGTCAAAGTTTGTGACTACCAACATTAAAAAATTAAATGATTTCCAATATTGTAAATAATCTAAATCTATAAACTTAATAAAGACGGAACAAAGCTTGAATATATAAATATAAACAACCTTTCCGGAACTCTATAATACTAATGAGTCTTTTTAAGACTACCAAAAACAAATCTCGTATGAAATTTGTCAGTTATTCTATAGCTTTCAGTCCACCTTCGTGGCACTCAACAAAAACCATAAAAATAACATTGATTTTTAAGATCATGTCTTTCCGATACCTTGAGTGGATAAGTGGATCTGTGGACGCGTTTCGAGATCGGAAAGACATGATCTTAAAAATCAATGTTATTTTTATGGTTTTTGTTGAGTGCCACGAAGGTGGACTGAAAGCTATAGAATAACTGACAAATTTCATACGAGATTTGTTTTTGGTAGTCTTAAAAAGACTCATTAGTATTATAGAGTTCCGGAAAGGTTGTTTATATTTATATATTCAAGCTTTGTTCCGTCTTTATTAAGTTTATCTGATTATCTATAATGTTGTATGGTTTTACCAATTCATAATCTAAATCTATTTGTTTCTTAAATAATATTTGTCGCCCAAAAAATTCTAAACAAATTTCGTGCGTAAATGATTTTACAACGCTTCAGCTAATGGGCTACTCGCCCTTGAGCTAGTTCCCCAAACAAATATCAACTTTTCCGCACTCTTTTTCCAGAGAAGTATCTACCGTATAAACCAAGGGATGAGTGTATATGATATTCTTCGTAAATAAAAACTAAACATATAATACCTATAGTACACGGACAACAGTAAACACTCAATATTATAAAACAAGATTAGAGAGTTACCTAATAAACGCAAGAGAAAATAGATAAGACTAAGACAATATACAAGACCAACAAAAGCAAAACGAAAATATTAGATAGACAAGACAAGATGATACAGGCTGAACACACAAAATTAGATCGACTACTTCCAACGAATAAAAGAAACCAATCTAGGTTTTGTCTTGTATTGCCTAGTCTTGTTTAGTATTGTATAGTCTTATTTAGTTCTATTTGGTAATCTCTGATCTAGTCTAGTCTTGTCTGGCCTTGTCCGGTCTTGTCTGGTCTTGCCTGGTCTTGTTTGGCCTTGTCTGGTCTTATCTTGTCTTGTCTTGCCTGGTCTTGTCCGGTCTTGTCTGGTCGTATCTGGTCGTGTCTGGTCTTGTCTGGTCTTGCCTGCCCTTGTCTGGTATTGTCTGGTCGTGTCTAGTTTTGACTGGTCTTCTCTGGTCTTGCCTGGCCTTGTCTTGTTTTATATCGTCTTTCCTGGTCTTGTCTGGTCTTATCTAGTCTTGACTGGTCTTGTCTGGTCTTGTCTTGCCTTGTCTGCTCTTGTCTGGTTTTGTATGATAATAATAATATAAATAATATTTATTTTTGGTACTGTGTACATTTTCATACAATAGACCATCGTCAAAAAAAAAAGAAAAAAAATATGAACAAAAGTTACATACAATAGGAAACAACAGGAAAAAACAAAAAAAATATTTATCTAGAAATAAACGGTTAAAGAATAGTTGATGATAATAATCATCTATTACTACTATAAAGAATAGTACATGAATTCTTCCATGCTATAAAAAGCTCTGGCTATCAATAATTCACGAGCTTTCGCTTCAAACTCCCTTACTGATAATGAATTTGTATTAGTAATACATTCGGATATCTTATTGTAACATACGATACCAATATGTAAGGGGTTTCGTTTACCGCTTTCTAATCTTGAAAATGGCACTCTAGTTCATAATTTTTAGGTAAGTCAGAATGGCGTTGTTTGACAAGTATGACTAATCGAAATATATATATATATATATATATATATATATATATATATATATATATATATATATTATTTATTCGTTTAGCCCTCTAAGGAGCGGAGCGCGTAGAACCATTACTTAGCACTGGTCTTGTTCTTTTTATCTTCCCAAAACTTCCTCATCCTTTCGCTTTGGGCCTGTCTTCTTTCTTGCGTCCATGCGTTTTTAGTTTCAAACTCTTAGCTGTTGGATTCTCTGATGTGAAGTTATGTGAATTAATTTTCTGCCTGTATTTAGTTCGCGTAGTTGCCAATTGCCGTAGTTCGCGTAGTTGTTTGGTGTCTACCAGCCAGCGTACTTTGGACTGTTGGGTTCCATTGATGATGTGGAAGATTTTCTTGGTTAATCGAGAGTCATCCATTCGTACTATATGACCGTAGAATTTAAGACGTCTTTTCCGTGCAACTGAGGAGAATCGTTCTGTCAGGGAATACAGTTCTTGTGAACTTTTACGCATCCAGATACCATCTTGTACCTTGGGTCCAAATATTTTTCTCAGTATCTGACGTTCTACTTTCTCAATATAATTGATGTAGATGGTTAATGATGAAGTCTCAATTGCATAGAGTGCTTCTGGAAGGATGACTGTATGGTAGTGACGGAGTTTTGCTTTGGTAGAAAGTGATTTCTTGTTGTACATATTCCAGGTGATTGCATAGGCTTTTCGTAACTTTTCTGCACGTGTTTTATTAGCCATTCTTTCCTTACCAGTGTTTCCAATTATTTCACCTAGGTACTTGAAGTGCTTAGCTTATATGATGTTGCCATATTTGGTTGCAAGATGTGTCATATTTGAGCTCTTGGAATCTATGTATTGTGTTTTCTCGTAAGAGATTTGAAGGCCGGTCCTGATGGCGATTTCATGAAGTTTTTCGATGGCGTGTTTGGCTTCTTCTGTAGTCCGGGTGATTATTGCAAGGTCGTCAGCGAGGCACTTTATGTTGATTCGTTTGTCCTTTGTTCCCATATATACCCCAGGTACTTCTTTCTCCCATATTTTTATTATCTTATCTAGTACCAGGTTGAAGAGGAGTGGGGACAATCCATCACCCTGTCTTACTCCAGTACTGATTTGAAAAGGCTCGGAGATTTCACCCATGAATTTTACTTTAGATGTTGTGCCCGACAAAGTCTGTTCGATTAATATGGCTGTTTTTCTATCTACACCGCATTCATGGAGTATATTAAACAGAGTTATGCGGTCAATCGAGTCATAGGCTTTCTTGAAGTCTACGAAAGTGACAACTGTGCGCCAGCTCAACCGGCGATGTTGCAGTATCATCTTCAGGTTCCAGATTTGTTCTGCGCATGATCGGTGCCGTCGGAAACCTGCCTGATATTCACCGATTAGATGTTCAGTCTGTTCTTCCAGTTTTGTGATGAGGGCACGTGAGAGAACTTTTTAGGCGATTGATAGAAGGAAAATGCCTCGGTAATTGTTTGGATCAGTCTTGTCGCCCTTTTTGTGTAGTGGGTGGATCAAAGCATTTTTCCAGTCCGCTGGTATGATGCCGCTCTTCCATGTATTTCCAATGATAGCTTGCAGTCTGTAAATCAAGAGTTCACCTCCGATCTTGAGCATTTCAGCGATTAAGCCGTCTTCCCCTGGTGCTTTGTTGTTTTTTAGGTGCAATATGATGTTTTGTATTTCCTCATGTGTTGGTGGAACAGAGTCGTGGTTTGGGGCTGCTATGTGGCATTGGAGTCTTTCTTCAGAGGGTTCACAGTTTTGTAGCTTCTCGAAGTACTGTTTCAGAATTTCGCAGTTCGCTTTTGTGTTGGTTTCAAGGGTTCCATCAGGCCGACGGAAGCAGAGGGTCGGTGGCTTGTAGTTCATCAGTTCTTCCCTAAATGTTCTGTAGAAATTTCGCGTGTTATTTTTTTTGAACTCATTGTCGATTTCTTCTAATTTTTGGAAATGGTATGTCCGTTTAATGCGTCTGATCGTTTTGGATGTTTCCCTCTGCATTTTTAAGAAATTCTGCCAATTCTCTTGTGTCTTGTTGCTATGCCAAGTCTTCCACGCAAGCATATGGGATTCAAGGGCCCTGTCGCATTCCAATGTCCACCATCTGTGTTTTCGTTTTCGTGGCGGTTGACCGAGTTTCCTTGCTGATTGCTGGATTGTCTGAAGAAGTTCGTCCCATGTTTGTGTGTCGGTCTGTAGTGATTGTGCGAAGTCATCCGCGTGTTCTCTTAGGTATTTTGGATCTATACGCGGGAATTTAGATTTTTGACACTTCCTTCTGTTAGGTAAGAAGCAGGTTTTAATTTGTGAAAGATAATGGTCGGACTCCACGTAACCCTTGCGTACCCTCACGTTCATGATTTCTGGAGAGGATTTTCTGGTTATCGCTACGTGATCGATTTGGTATTCCCCGATGTGGTTGATTGGTGATTTCCAGGTTGTCATCTTGCGTGGTGGTTTCTTAAAGTGTGTGGACATTATTTGGAGGTTAGCCATTCCACATATGTTGATTAGGCGATGTCCATTGGCATTTGTCTTTTTGTGTGCCGAGAAATTCCCAGTGATGTGCCTGTGCTCCCTTTCTCTGCCGATTTGTGCATTGAAATCTCCGAGGAGGATCTTGATATGGTGTTGAGGAATCTTGTTGAGTGCCCGTTCTAGCTGTGACCAAAACTTCTCCACTTTGTTCTCATCAGGCTCATTGTTAATCGGAGCTTGTGCGTTAATCAGTGTGTAGGCCTTGTTAGCGCATGTAATTGTGAGTAGGGAGATCCGTTCCGAAGGTGATGAGAAATCTAGCACAGAGTTCTGGATACTGTTATGTACTAGAAATGCGGTTCCCAATATATGTAGATTACTATTTCTTAGATTGACTGCAGGCTTTCCCTTGTAGATACGATATCCACCAGAGTCAAAGTGATCACAATCACGAAATCGTGTTTCTTGCACTGCAAGTATGAGGATACTGAATTTATCGCAGGTGTCCGTTAGCGTCTTTAGTTTTCCCGTTTTGGTCAGCGTCTGTACGTTGAGAGTACCGATGAAGTGCTTACTCTTGGGTTTGAGGAGTTTTGGGAAGCTCCGACTCTTCCCTGCATGATGTCCTGGTCCCCCAGAATCCGAATGACCAGGTTTGCCTTCGCTCGTCATAGCTAGGGCCTGAGGTAGTTGCATTGTAGCTTGTCTTTACATCATGCCAAGTTCGTGGTTGATTTTAGCTGGTGGGCTTGAGCCCAGGGCGAGTGAGTCGCTGATAATATATTCCATTCACTCTCATCGTAGGGGTAGTAAGTCCGTACGGCAGCAGATGTTTTGCTGTGGTTGGCATTATTATTATCTCCTTTTTGCCCATTTTTTCCACCTATATATATATATATATATATAAGGAGGGTAGCGTTAAAATGTTGTGGTTGATGAACAAAGAGCGACAGGATTGAAGAGGATGTACATTGAACATAGCTCGTAATTTCTTTTTCTGCATTTTAAATACCGCATCAACATTTGCTGCTGACCCCCAAAATATCAGACCGTATGACAACCTAGACTGAACGATGGCGTGGTAAAACATTAACAGAATATCAACTGTTACACACTCTCTTAGATTTCTAATCGATAACACACACTACACACACTACTTAAACTAACACCTTTACCTAAGATAACACACACTACTTAATGTCGAACATGTTAATTCAATATGATCGTCCCAGTTTAGTTTGTTGTCAAGTGTTACTCCTAGAAATTTTGTAGATTCGGCCCCTTTGATTGATTTTTCAACAAGTCTTAGAAATAAACTATAGTCATTAGACACATTTTTTTGAAGAAATCTCATGAAGTATGTTTTGCTTATGTTTAAGGTCAGTCCATTTTGTATACACCATCTTCTTAACGTTTCTGATTTTAATTTGCTATTTTTAATTAAATCGTGTATGTCTGGGTTAGATACTATAATGTTGGTGTCGTCAGCGTACAAAATATATTTGCTTTGAACATTATTTGTTTCCGCCAGATCATTAACAAATATTAAAAATAGAGTTGGTCCTAGTAGAGAGCCTTGAGGTACCCCACACTTCATTACTTTGCTTTCCGATTTATAACCATTGGCGATCACTGTTTGTCCTCTTTCGTGTAAGTAAGATTTAACCCAGTTGTTAGCGACGCCTCTAACTCCGATGTTTTCAATTTTTTGTAGAAGGAGCTTGTGATCGATAGTGTCAAATGCTTTACTTAGATCGTAAAATAAAGCAAGAACCTCCTGCTTACAATTTTGGGAAGTAATTATAAAATTAAGACTATCTAACAGAGCTGTATCAGTTGACCTATTCTTCCTGAAGCCGTGTTGAGCCTTCCTGAGCCTGAAGACTGTTTGCCAGCATGTTATTGGTTTCCAAGTAACTTGATAACCGAGTAAATTGGCTTTGAATACAATGATTGAATACATGGTCTGTAGTTAAGGGGATCCTGCCGTGACCCTTTATTTTTGTAAATCGGGATGCACTTTGATCCTTTCAAACATGTCGGGAAACATCCGGAAGTAAAGAATTCATTAACAAGGTTGCAAAGAGGTTCGGCATCAGGTGACTTACGCTTTTTAATACCCTACCATCTACTTCGTCTAAACCTTGAGATGGTGTTAGCGTAACTCGGTTTATTATATCGATGATTTCCTGAGGTGTTACTGGATTTAGGAAAAATGTTTTATTGTAATGGCTTATTTTGTAATTTGGATCTGGTGTTCTTACAGACACGGTTAAAAATATTTTTAAGAAGTACTCACAAATTTCCTTCTTATTAGAGATTTCCTGGTTATTTTCGTCAAGTAGCTTTATATCATAATTTTTTTTGTATTTACCTTGATGATTATTTATTATGCGCCAACTTTCTCGTACCTTATTCTGAGACATCAACATTTTCTTGTTGTTTACACCAATGATGTGATTCTTGACTATATTTTTATACTCGTATCTAAGTTGTTTATATCGGTGTCGATATTTGGCATTCTCTGTCGTTTTCGCTATCTTGGACATTTCGCATAAAAAGTGGTGTAAATATCTGATTTCGACATTGTACCATTTTTTGCAGTCCTCTTGTATTCTCATATTACACTTTGGAAGAGCAGTGTTGTAATGTTCTAAAAATACGTCGTAAAATATTTGAAATTTTTCATCTATATCTAAATTTAACAGATGGTTTGTCAAAGCTGATCAATCCGTCATTTGAAGATTCTCGTACAGTACGTCAATATGTTTTTTACTTATGATTCTTTTCTGTATATATCTTATATCCGAAGACCTAACACATACTATGTCAAATTTGCATATTTGATAACAGTGGTCTGATAGAAATGAGGATTTTACTATTACATGCAGTGGTTGGTGGTAATTGGAGAAAACATTGTCTATACAGGTTGCGCTATGGTTGATTATGCGCGTTTGTTCCAGCACTGCGGCTTCAGTCCGAATTTATTAAAAGCATTCAGAAGATTCTGTTGATTCGAGTTTTTCTCCAATACGTTGACGTTCACATCACCGCATACAACTAGAGCAACTTGGGGTTTAAACACTTTTTGGAGCAATATATTTAAATTATACAAAAAAAGGTTGAAATCACTGTCCGGTGTTCGATACACTGCAACAAGAGGATATGAGTTCTCTGCCACAGATAATTTTACTTGCCGCAAATTCAAAATGCTTTTCGATTGCATTTAACCCGTTGATTGTTACCGGCGTAGTTTGCATTTTTTCACTTGCAAACACGGCTACCCCTCCACGTTTGATATTTTTACGCGAGAAGCTGTTTATTAATTTATATTTCGGGATAGATGTAGTCTTCACTTCGCTTTCACTGAGCCAATGCTCTGTTACACATAAAATGTCAACATTGTGTTCCTTTAGATGTAGCTGTAGATTCATCTCCTTTCCTGTTATCCCTTGCACGTTGAAATTCATGATGTTGACGAACCTGGTAGATCGTTCTTTCGAGCCTCTTCTTCTAAAAAAGTATTTTCTTGCAGTTGATTTTGTTCCTGTTTATGAGTAAAGTCAGGCCTGAAGTGGAACCGCCGAATGCTTACTCCGGGTGGCCAAAAGTCGGCGTTCAAAATTTCATCTTTTATATCGAAAGGTGCGCTAACTCTGAAGGCTGCGAAATTACCTTTAGCCTTAAATTTTTTAACGTTAAATTCTGTATTTTTATACCGGTAGCGATTATATGCCGGTAGCGACACTTCACAGAGATATTCCTTGATATTGTCATATGGTCTTGTCTTATCTTGTATGGTATTGTCTTTTCTTTTCTGATACTTTTTGCTCTTGTCTAGTTTTGTCTGGACTTGTCTGGTCTTGTATGATCATGTCTGTCCTTGTCTGGCCTTGTCTAATCAAATTTCAAGCCAGAGTACAAAAAAGCCTACAATAAATTACGTAGAGATTATATTCCTCTACTGAAAATGCAAAAGAAAATTAAATTTGAAAACCAATTAAAACATACTGACAACATCAGCAGAACAACTTGGGACGTAATTAAAAAAATCACGCAATTAAACCCTAGCTAGACCTTTACAATTAATCGAAAATGCAAACAAAGTCCCAACAATTTCAGCGACAAATTTTAACAATTTCTTTTCTCATAACGCTGAAGAAATAACAAAAAATCTCCGATCTGTCCCTTTCCATAGTTACATCCCGGAAACAAACAGGTCAATGGTGGTATACCCTCTGACTGCAACGGAGCCTTACAATATCACCATGAATATGAAAAACAAAAAATGTGCCGGTAGAGACGACATACCCATTCGAGTTATCTAAGAGAGTTTTTGGGAAATAGCAGACCCACTAATGTATATAGCGAACAACTCCATAGTATCTAGTATTTTCCCAGAAGTCCTTAAAACTTCTACAATTATTCCTATATTTAAGAAGGGGAATAAAAATGACATGGCGAACTATAGACCTATCAGTATATCATTCAGTATATCATCAGTATATTATCTTCTTTTGCAAAGGTTGTAGAGAAGGTCTTTCAAGTAAGAATAGTATCCTTTCTACAGAAATATAATACCATTAGCGTCTGCCAGCATGGTTTTATCAAAGGAAAAAGTTTAGAAACGGCATGTTTCCAATATATTGATAATGTCTACAAGCAACTTGATAACCAAGACATCCCTTCCGGTATTCTCGTCGATTTATCGAAGGCTTATGATACTGTTGACCACAATATTCTTCTAAAGAAAATGAAAAGTATGGAAACAGAGGGACAGCGCTAGAATGGTTGAAGTCCTACCTATCCAACCGTAAGCAGATCACGAAAATTGAAACACCTTACGACTTTATAACATCTACGACGAGAACAGTCAGGGCGGGGATACCTCAAGGGAGTATCTAGAGCCCTATCCTATTTACTATTTATGTCAACGATCTGCCTACAGCAATAGACAATACATCAGCTCTGATGGTTAACTACGCGGACGACACTAGTCTCCTTCTCAAAAACCGTAGCGTAGAAGAAGTTCATACTAATTCAACATTGGTAATGAACCGGTTAATAAACTGGTTCAATTCAAACCGTTTAGTTATTAACAGGTCCAAAACCAACATCATTATATTTAAAACAAAAAGAAGTTTGAAAGTTTATCCTGAACATATTGCCATAGGGAACGATCTGTTTGCTGCAAAACAATCTGTAAGACTTCTAGGAGTGATAGTTGATAACACCCTAGACTGGGGAAACCATATTGTAGCATTAAAGTGCAAATTGAATAAAGCCAGTTATGCACTAAGAATCCTCCAACCATCCGTGGGCTTAGAAGTCTTACGCAGTGTTCCCTCTAAGCTGTGCGCGTGTGCGCGCGCACGTAGATTTTAGAGATAGCGCACATGAAAAATATTGGCGCGCACAAAAATATTTTTTCGTGCAGAAAATAATATTGCACCTGCATATGTAGTCCATATAAAAAAAATTGTAATTGGTAATCTATTATGGGCAATTAAAATGAACATATCTGTACTTTCGGTTCGAGAAATAATCACTTGGAAAAATTCGTTCATATTTCAGAAAGTTTGCGTAGTAAAACTATGCTTTTTCATTGTTGGAAGTATTTTCAATTTTTTCTGCAATTTTACAATTTTGGGAAGATATCCAAATTGATTTGCACAAGCTGGTAATGCTTCCATATGATGACGCGTCCGCAATGCTTGGAAAACAAGATGGTGTAGTACAGGGGTGGGCAAATCTTTTGGCTGTAGGGCCCACATTGTTGATGAAAATGTAATCACGTGCCGCATAAAAAAAAATTATTAGTAATTTTAATGTGAGGTGTCTATGACATTATGGCAAATATATTAGAAGGGGGTAATAAGGGGAAGTAAAAATTACTTTTAACAACATGAAATCCAATAAAGCAATTGAAGATGAGAATATCACGGTGGAAATGATACGAGTATGAAGAGAATAACTAATAAAGAGAAGTACGAAACTACTAAACAAATTCCTAAAGACGAGGAAAATACCAAAACAATTGAAAAAAGCTAACGTAGTTCTGATCTACCAAAAAGGTGATAACAACAAGATTGAAATTGGAATTGATGAGATTGAAATTGATCAGTCTAATGTCACATGTATACAAATTGCTGACAAAATAATCACCAACAGACAAGAGAGAAAATTTGACGAATACCAGTAAAGAATGCAACAAAGAAGCAACCTACATTATCCACGAAAAATCTAAACCTGTCCAACTTGAAAGAGGAGTACGATAAGGTGACTCCTTATCTCCAAAACTCTCTTTAGCATTGGAAAAGATTTTTAAGAAAACTGACTGGAACGACAAAGTTATCAACATCAATGAAACTCGACTAACCAATCTAAGATGTGCTGATCATATTATTATCTTGGCACATTGTAGAGAATATTTGTTAAATCAACAATAATTGCAGATCAATAAAGAGAATCTAAAAAAATAGAGCTGAAAATGAACCTTTCAAAAACCCAGATAATTTACTTAGGAACAAAACCAATACTAGAGAGAGAACAGGAAGTCAAAAAGGTGGAAGAATACATGTACCTACGACAGAAACTTACTATGAAGCAAACCAATCAGAAGGAAAAAAAGAAGGATAATAAGGCTAGGATGAGTGGCTTTCGCCAAACTATCATTCATCCTGCAAAATAAGAAAATAATAAAAAAGAAATAGCTCCTAAAAAAACACCTAAATCAAGAGTTTTTTAACAGTGCATTTTACCTATGATGGCATATGGCACCAGAAACGATGGCACAAACATATGGCACTAGACATATGGCACTAAAAGAAAAGAAAATAATAAAAAAGAGCTCAGCACCTAAATCAAGAGTTTTTTAACAGTGCATTTTACCTGTGATGACATATGGCACTAGAAACTGCACAAAAGGCAATGAAGAGGTCAATGATGGGTATTACAAAAAGATACAGATAGCGAAACGAAAGAATATGAATAGTAACCCAAGGGATCAATATTGGAGAGAGAATTGCAATCTTCAAATGAAGATGCGCAGGTTTCCCTGCAAGGAGTGATAGGATGAGATGGGACAGGCCAATCATAGAATAAGATGGTATGTTGACATCATAGCACGAACCAGACTAGCATGGATACAACTAGCACATAATAGGAAAAGATGGAAACAATTGAGAAAGGCCTATGCCCAACGATGGACCTAATGACTAAAGAAGATTAGATGGTAGTGGCAGTGGGCAATAGACATGCTTTAGAATTTTATTGTAGATATGTTGGAATATGAATTAAGATCATTCATTGTGGGTGCTATGTATAGATAAATTTGTAATTGCTTTCTCATTGAAGAAATATTTTGGCACGACACGATCACGAAACCAGCCCTTTTTTGTTGTCCAACTTGTTGGACCAATTTGTTTATACTATACCTAGTTGTTTATATTATACAACCAACTTGTTTATATTATACATAGATACACTGCCGAGCATAAAATTAGCGTCACTCCTTAATTTGAAGTTATTTAAATTTTTTTAGTTTTTTACGTGTTTTTTCGGTTGTAACAGTTTACTAACTGATTGCTTGAATAAAAAAAAGGTTTTTCTTTTTCAAAGTTTATTGAAAGTAATGAAAATGAACAATTTTAATTTTATATGCTAAGTAATGAAAATGAACAAGTTTACTTTCATATGTTTTTGTTGAAACAAAAGAATGTTTAAGGACAGCGTAGCATTTGTTTCTGTCCTGTCGTCTGTCTGTTGTAAATTGTTGGCATAGTTAGTGTTTTGCAATGAGCATAAATCCCGTTGTTGCGGCACAAATTGTGGCGGCTTTAGAAGACGGTCGCGGTCAGCGCGAAACTGTGAGAAACGTTGGTGTAAGTCTCTCGAGTGTGCAACGAGTCTGGCGACGGTTCAAAGAGACAGGCCTGCTCACTCGAGGACCTTGTTCAAGCCGAGGCAAAACTCGAACAGCTAAGGATGACCGCTTTCTCGTTTCTAGTGCTATGAGAAACCGAACGGTCACGGCAGTTTCTCTTCGAAATCATCTGCAAGAAGTGAGAAATGTAAACATAAGCGAGTGGGCAGTTAGGAGACGACTCTATGCTGCTAGATTATCTTCTCGAACTAGAGCTACTGGACCGCCGCTTTCCCGTGCACACCGGATTGCGAGGTTCAATTTTGCACGAGAATACTTCACTTGGACAATAGCGGATTGGAGATGCGTATTGTTTTTCGATGAATCGCGATTTTATCTTACGGGCTCAGATAGACATGTAAGAGTGTGGTGTCGACAAGGCGAGAGATATGCTCGAGCGTGTAATGCCGATCGACTACCATTTGGCGTAGGATCAGTTATAGCATAGAAATGCATATCTTTTGACACTCGCACGGAGTTAGTCTTTATCGAGAATGGGACGTTGACTGCGCATAGGTATCTGACAGAGGTTCTAGAAGACCATGTTTTACCATTCCTGGTTATTCTTGGAGACGACGCAACATTTATGCTTGATAACACACGGCCCCATACTGCTCGGATAGTTACTGAGTATCTTGACGAGTGTGAAATCACGCGCTTTGTTTGGACAGCTTGCAGTCCAGATTTAAATCCAATTGACCATATTTGGTATGAGATGGGAAAACTTTTACGGAGACATGTGCCGGACCCCAGAGATTCTAGAGAGCTTCGCGACATACTGGTGCAAGAATGGGACAATCTTCCGCAGAACGTGATCCAAAATCTAATCCAGAGCATGACACGTCGTTTGCAAGCCGTTGTCACTGCCAAAGGAGGGAATACTCACTACTGAAGTCCATAAACTTTCTTTTGATTGAACGAAAGCATATCAATGTAAAGTTGTTCATTTTCATTACATAGCATATCAAATTAAATTTGTTCATTTTCATTACTTTCAATAAACTTTGAACAGCAAAAACCTTTTGTTTTATTTAAGCAATCAATTAGTAAACTGTTACAACCGAAAAAACACGTAAAAAACTAAGAATTTCCAAAATAACTTCAAATTATGGAGTGTCCCTAATTTTATGCTCGGCAGTGTATATTTTTTAATTAAAGTAAATTTTAAAATGCATCATGGGCTACATAAAATGTCGCCAGGGGCCGCATGCGGCCCGCGGGCCGCTATTTGCCCAGACCTGGTGTAGCAGCTAAATTAAAGCGAACTGTGCCACATTTGCTACAACAACATTGTCTTGCAACAGCTATAATATTTATGTACTTCGGATGCATGGAAAGAAGTAAAAGTCACAAGAAAAATCGAAACAGTGGAGAGAACTGTTTACACATTATTCTTGAGATCCGCGACGAAAACAAGTAAATTTAGAGGGATTATTGAAGCTTTACAAAATAACTCTATACCTTTCCAAGCTATTAATGAGGTCAGGTGATTGTCACGACATTTTGCAATAAAAGCAATTATTACAAATTATTAATCATTAATTGAATATATTAATCAAGATAAAGATCCAATTTCCAAATTTTGTTTAAAACCAGTGTTAGCAAGTTAAACAACATTGAAGTTCAAATAAATTTAGAACTTTTGTCTTCAATTTTAAAAGAACTCAGTGCTTTAAGTCAAATTTTTCAACGCCGTAAATTAACTCCCATTGATGCTTTTTAATTTGAATTAATACGAATTAATAAAATCAAGGAAAAATATCTCGAAAACAAGACATGGTGCAATAAAATAAGCGAGCTTTTAAAGAAAGCTAATGATTTAAATATAACTATAAAAACAGATGATATGTTTCCAGCGGATAAAGTAGAAGATTGGATATCATTTGATGGTTGAATGACCATAATTTAATCGATTATATGAAAACGCTATGCTGATAAGATTAAAATCATATATGAATGACGGAGGCAATGGAAATTTAAGTAAAGTCTATAGAGAGTGGCTAAGACCAAAAGACTGGAGAGAGAAATTATAAAATAGAAACCATTAATAAAAAATATAATCTTTAATTATAAAATTGTTCAATAATAAATAATTATGAATTGTTGTTGTTGTTTCTTTGTTTTGTCAAATGTGTTAATTGAAAAATTTAGACCAGACAACGTAATTATTAAATTTTCTTATTTTCCATTTGAATGGAAAGGGGAAGCCACAGTAATTAGCCAAGACTTTCTGTCTTCTCAAACTAATAATTTGACTTATTTTAGAGTAGTTTCTTTCGTTTCTACAAAATTTAGCTGAATATTAATTATTTTGTTTTTTTTTTATATGCGCTTTTTTTAATTGGCGCACACATTTTTTTTATTTTGGAAAAAAATGCACACACTTAATAAAGTGCGTACGCATGTCACAAAAAATTAGAGTCTATTTAGAATTTTTTCTAGAATGTCTATTTAGAATTCAAAAGCAAGGTATCAGAATACATATTATATAATCTAGAATACAGGACATCTTGTCGTGGGAAATTTAAAATCGCGAAAATCCTGACAGTTGTTGGAACCTACATCTATGAACTACTGGTTTTCATATATAAACACAGAAAGTATTTTGAGAATTATTTAGTTTCACACAGTCAAAAGCCCAGACAAGTTCATCTAGTCTACAACATATCCCAGCATAAGTTGACGTTGACTTAGAAAAACCCTACATATACCGGTATAAAACTCTTCAATGCATTGCGTAGAGAGATCAGATTCATAATGGGGTTAAGAAATTATAAACATAAGTTATTTGAATATATCAACAACATGGAGCCTTACACAATGGAGGAGTTTTTTATGTTTCAATCCGGCCAAAAGTCAGGAAAAATGTAATGCCAAATTGTATCTTTTACCTCTGTAATTAATTAATTTATTTATTAATTTGTTTATTTATATGTATAGTGTATTAATTTTTGTACTTATTAGCAGTACTTAATCTGTATTTAACACTATGATATTGCTTTTGTTAGTTGGATTATCATGGTATATGTTTTACTGACACATTTCATTTAGCATTTTATTCATTTTTGTATAAACTACTTTATTAATGGACTAAATATCTTTTGATTTGATTTGTCTGGTCTTGTCTGGTCTTATCCGGTCTTGTCTGGTTTTGCCTCGTCTTGTATGGTCTTGTCTGGTCTTGTCTGGTTTTGTATGGTCTTGTCTGACCTTGTCTGGTCTTGTCTGATCTTGGATGGTCATGTCTGATTTTTTTTTTGTCTTGTCTGGTCTCGTTTAGTCTTATCTGATCTTGTCTGGTCTTGTCGCGTTATGTCTGGTCATCTTTGGTTTTGTCTGGTCTTGCATGGTCTTGTGTGGTATTGTCTAGTCTTGTTTGGTCTTATGTGGTCTTGGGTGGTATTGTCTGGTCTCGTCTGGTCTTGTCTGGTCTTGTTTGGTCTTGTCTGGTCTGCTCTGTTGTTGTTTGGTCTTGTCTGGTCTTGTCTAGTCTTGTCTGGTCTTGTCTGCCCTAGCCTTTTTTTCGGAGGAGGGGGAAATACTTTACGTATAACCCCGAGGTTTCCCTGGAAAGTGTGGGACTCCCCATCCAAATGGTCGGGATAGGTTTACCCACTAGAAACCCCTCCTTGGTTACATGGAAATCAGTGGAATTGCCTTAAAGCATGACTACGCTGAGATCCACAAATTCTTTCATCTGTGCCTTTCTTCCTCCTCCTTCTTTCGGATTATTTCCTTGATTGCTCCTTCTATTGCATCCCATTTATCCTGGCTTTCTAGCATTAACTTTATTATGTTGTTCTTTGTGAGTTGTTCCGTTCCCCTATTTTGTCTACAGCTTCTTCTGTTACAATCTGCCACTTGTAACACCACAGGACCGTGTGCTCCGGCGTATCTCGTTGACCACAATATCTGCACTCTTCGCTTGTGACTAATTTAAATCTAAATAGATAGCTATTAAAACAGCCATATCTGCTAAGGAACTGGGTGAGGTGGTATCCCACTTCTCCGTGTTCCCTTTGAATCCATGGCTTTAGTTCCGGAATTAGTTCCGGCGTCCACTTAGCGGTAGTGCTATCCTGCGACCATTCTTCTTCCCACTTATTTAGAGTAGCCTCTTTGGTCCTTAGTCTTTCTTCTTTTTTGTTTTCTGCTTTATCGTAGGTACGCTCTAGTACCAGCAGATGGATTTGTGTCGTGTCTGCAATCCCCTGTATGGCCTTTGTGGATACCGTCCTATAGGCACACGCAATCTTGAAGGCTGGCTTTCGTTGTCTCTTTTCTAGAATTCTTCTATATTTATTTTTAGTTTTAATGGCCCACTCACGCCACGCCGGTGTTACGTAGAGGATTATAGAGTTTACCACGCTGTATACCACTTTCCTAGCTCCTTGTCTTGCACCTCTTATGTTCGGCATTATTCGTGCCAGTGCGGCTACTTCTATCTGCCTTCTTAATCCTATCTGCCTTTGCCGTTATTCTAGTGATGTCGGCTCCTATATTCATATTATGTCCAAATGTGACACCTAGATATTGTAGCTTGGGTTTGTTGATTATCGTTGTCTCGCCTATTTTTATGGAGATGGTTTTCAATTTTTTCTTGTCGGCCAGTATTACGGCTTCTGTCTTCTGCGGTATCAGTTGTAGTTTCCTACCTTCCATCTAACATTGGATCTTTTTTATAGCCAGCTCTGTGTCTCTTTCAATACTTTCATTGCTGTCTCCACTCAATACAAGGGCAAGGTCATCTGCGAAACCTATCGGTGTGGCTTCGTATGGTATTAGTTCTCTAAGTATGTTATCGTAGAACAGGTTCCACAGTGTGGTGCCTATTACTGAACCCTGTGGAACCACGCATGTCATTTGCAGGCTATGCTGTTCACCTATGAGTATTTTCCGGTTTCCGAAACGAGTATTTTCCGGTTTCCGAAACGAGTATTTTCCGGTCTATCCTAGCCTGGCCTACTCTGGTCTAGTCTGGTCTAGTCTGGTCTAGTCTGGTCTAGTCTGGTCTAGTCTGGTCTAGACTGGTCTAGTCTGGTCTAGTCTGGTCTAGTCTGGTCTAGTCTGGTCTAGTCTGGTCTAGTCTGGTCTAGTCTGGTCTAGTATGGTCTAGTCTGGTCTAGTCTGGTCTAGTCTGATCTAGTATTGTCAAGTTTTATTATGTCCATTATTTCGTAGTAATTCTTTCTCGTGTCTAGTCTTGCTTTTTCTTATCTAGTCTTGCCTTCTCTGGTCTAGTCTTCACAAGTATAGAAAAAAGGGGCCTGTTGAAACTAATTAGTACAATGCAATTATTGTAGGCAACTTACTTTGAATTTTGACCAATTATTTAATTGAAAAGGTATATTTTCTTTGTAGAATTTTCATTCTATTATTTCGATCAAATCCTTCGGTTATTGGTCAGATATTTTGCGTCATACGTAACATCCGTGTTTCTACGTTCTAATAAAACAAAAACATCAATGTACAAATACAAAATGTGTTATGATAAAAAATAAAATGTGAGCTTCATTTTGAGATACTCTATACTTATTGGTACCAACATACATTATAATGAGAAGAAAACATTCTTCTGTGTTTTAAATGAACAAGGACCTGATAAACTAAAATAATACCTTAATATGCTTTACAAGAAAAGCTCTTACCGGTTGATAGACAGAATATCAAATATTTTGTAAAAATATTCCAGAAAGTACCATTCTAGGCTATTTATTGTCATGAGCTGCTACAATATTCAAATTACTTTTGCTTTTGTCGAGCCCTGTGTTAAGGTGATATTAGTTTTCCATTCCACAGTCTTTTATTAAATTGAAATATTGTTCCAAAAACTTGTTATCAGCATGATATGTCTTGCATACAATTTAAGCTAATCATGTTTAAATGTAAATTGTAAAAACAATGTGAATATAAATATGATAGTATGAAGTACCACGTAGTAACAGTCGTAGTAAATATTATTTGTTTTAAAAAATTTTCTTCTTTCAAAAAAATACGAAATTTTTTGAAACCTATACAAAATATTTGTTTCAAATAAAATTTAAAATAAAATACCTATAACAAGTTTTATCATATGCGATTTGGTAGTAATTAACCTTGAAATGGGATCAAAACCTTCGAATTTTATACATTTCTTGTTTAAAATATGGCCACAACAGCAAACTTTTTATTGGAATATATTTCGGATGAAAGCCTATTTTAATTTCATTCATTAAATGTACATTTATAGCATACATATTTTTTGCATCTCGAACAGATTTTTGTAGTTTTGTAATTTTGATTCTAAACATTGTCTATTTGTTCATGACCTAATATATCCGAACTTTCCCTTTTTATGACTTTTGTAAATCTCTAATGATATTTATTAACTAGTAGGTTTAATACATCATATTTATCAAATCCATTTGTATTATCTAATAGTTTTATTAGCCTCATTGTTATAATTAATCGAGATTCACTCTATTGTTTCCAAAATTAGCGCACTATTAGAGTAATTCGACGTATTCAGAAAAAACTTTCTTTTTATACGGAGATTGTAAATTTAAATAGAACCGATTAGTTCAATTTTTTTCTCGTGATGTTACGTTTTAACACTTATTGAAACAATAATGAAAACTATCCATTAATCATAAGTCATGACTACTTTTAAAATCAATTTCTTTGTAATTTTACGTTTTAATATCTTCTATTAATCAATCCTATGATATTATCTTCTATTAATCATAAGTCATGACTACTTCTTGTACAAAAAACTTAGTTTACTCACCTAATGTTATCTATTTCTAGTCGAAAATCACTGTTTGCAGAAAAAAGTTAAATTATAACTATAAACAATTTAAATAAATAGCAAAATCACAGCGGAAAGGAGCAGTCAAGTCGTTTAACTGCCTGTAGCTCTAAACGAAATCAAGAGATTTCAGAGTAAACATGTTTTATTAATTCGTTAAGCATATTAATATTCTAATAATAAAGTTTATCTCATGATATAAGATCTTGTAACATCTTGTTTAGATTTTCATAGAAATTGCATTGGTAAAATGATGTTATTGTGTTTACTTTCGATGCGAATCAAATTTTCATTGGGAACAGAGATATTTAAACTACATTTGTTTGTAATTATTCAATTTATTATCCATAGCGTAATATATTCAATAATATATTCAATATTGTTAAAATTTTTATTTAATAAATTCGTAGACAAAATAATCAGATTATTAGAATGGGCAGAGAAGCTGCAACAGACAAGCTTGTCTTCGTCTGTTTGCATATCTAGAGGATATACTTGGGGGTACTCTTCGTCTGGTGTAGGGGTGTTGCCGTTTGACATTATTGTGGTGGCATAGGCAGTTTCCTTCCATTCCTTCTTTTTCATAATCTTGAATTCATCGAAGTTTTATTTTGGAAACCTCTGACAACGTTTCCTCCGCTATGATTTCCTGTACAGTGTTAGGATCGTCTTTATTACCGCTAAGAGTCTGTATGCTGGCGTAGCGTGTACGTTTGGGTTCCAGCTGATCGGTTTCAACTTGTATCCACTTGTACAACTTGTATGTCCACTTATGGGTTTCGAACCATTCTTGCGCTGATTCTCTGTTGACTTTTTCGAATTGTCTTTTCAGCTTGTCTATCAGAGTCTTAATCTCCCTCCTTGTGCTTGGGCTTTCTTCGACGAACTTGACGAGCTGGGCTGTGTGCAGTGCTATCCAGTGTACAGCTCCAATGATATTGAAGGCAGTCACACTCCACACACACATTCTGTGGAGCAGCCTCTAAGTAATCAGACGGCCGGATTCCTTCCTGTGGAGGACCGGCACGGGGATATTTACTTTTACTATCGCTTTTCATCGCCTAGACAGACAAGACTACACAGACAAGATTAGACAGACCAGACTAGATATACTGTTGCCTGGGAACAACCAGAAGTTAAGGATATACCGCCATTTACCGAGGAGGAACTCACTAAAGCAAAAGACCCGAACTAAGTGCCGGGAACTTTCCTAAAAAAATGGAAGTGCGCAAAGCTCGCAAGAGTGACATACCTTTATACGATCCCTTATCGTATGGACTATGTATTCTGGACATGCCGTGGAAGCTGCTAGAGCAGCTCCTTGTGGACAGACTTAAAAGAGGACTTGAAGCAGGCATTCGATTGTTCAGTAGATAATTTGGATTCAGAGAGGGCAGATCCACTATTAGCGCTCCAAAGGGACAAGGAAGGTATGTGCACTAATTACTTTTAACGTTAGAAACTCTTTTAAAAGTGCTAGTTGGAATGTAATAGTGAAGGAACTAACCAAAAGCGGAATAGCGCCTTACCTCCTGCGCATGGTAAGAAGCTACTTCTATAAAAGAACACTGTTGTTACAGGCACATGGAGCTTCGGTAGAGAGAGAACTGAGTACCGGGGTCCCACAAGGTTCAGTCTTAGGCCCTACTTTGTAAAATACCCTATACGAAGGCGTGCTAAGACTGAAACTTCCAGAGGGTGGCAAACGCATTGGCTTCGCGGGCGACCTGGTCCTCGTGGTCTCAGCAAAAACTGAACCCTGCTAATGAAAACGGCAAAATAATCGATTGGATGACATCAAACAACCTGAGCCTTGCGCCCGAAAAGTCTGAAGCAGTGTTACTAACCGGCCTAAGGAGACTCAGCGCTATAAAGTTTAAAGTGCAAGATACACATATAAGCCCAAATAACCACATCACATACCTCAGGGTAGTAATACACAAGAGTCTTTCCTTCGGACCACACCTCACGAAGGCAGGATCTGAAGGCATGAAAGTAACGGCGGCGTTGGACATAATTATCCCCAATGTAGGTGGGCCGACAAGCTGAAAATGTAGGCTCATTGGTACGGTCATACAATCCAATGCTATATGCTGCCCCAATATGGGCTAAAAGCATGACAGTAGAAAGCAATGTCTACAAACTGGCGAGTGTTCAAAGAAAAATTGCAATTAGAATCTGAAGCGCATGCAAGACGATGTCGGCGGAAGCAGCTTTGGTAATCGCTGGTATTGCCCCCACAGAGCTCCCCATAAAAGAGACAGCCGAACACAGAAGTCGCGAGAGATAGGAAATCTAGAATGTGAGCGTCTGAATGGTGAGCGTCTGAAAACAGCCAATCGACTAAGTTGATCCCATCCGATATCACCACATGGGTCAACAGAAAGCTGACTAACTTATACTGACCTAGTTCCTCACAGGGCAACGGTGCTTCCGCGACTACTTAAAACAAATACGTGCCGCCGCAGATGACAAGAACGGTAATGGATACATGCTGCAAAATAAAGAGAATTGGGATAGGATGGTCAGATTCATTATATTCATAATTTCCTCTGAGGAAAACGACGAAAAACTGAGGCGCAATAGAAAGACCCACCTGTAGACACAAATAAGATGAATCAACAATCATATTTACTACAAGAACCACTGGAGATATGCTACCTGCGGATCCGGCGTGATTGGAGATGTTCGTAGGGCCACTTGTCTGTTCAGGTCTCAGCTGCCAGCACTAGATATACAAGACTAGACTGACAAGTCTAGACAGGCTAGACTAGACATACAAGAGTAGTCAGATAAGATTAGATAGACAAGTCTACGCAGACAAGAAATTATTTCGGAAGTAATCAAAGAACACGTTGACCACCTGGAAAAATCTAATAACCGATTTAGCCAAAAAAGTTACGCTGTTAACGGATATGAACGAGAAATTAAAAAAATAAGAAAATAAAAAAAAAGAACGAACAAAATAAGCTGACTGCCTTTGAGCGGAATAAGCCACAAAATTGCCAGATATCAAGTCAAGAGGAACAATGTTCAGCGAAGGTATCCAAATCACTCGATTGATAAAGCCGAAAAAAATTAATCCCCCTAAGAATGGATGCGCTAGCGCAAAACAGGATAACAAACATACTAACTCGTAAGATATGGAAGGTCGACCGGTTGGAATATTAAATAACGATAATTGGGAATCGCAAAGATACCAAAAAAGAAGAGCCAGGAAATCCAACATAATTTTCGGAACTAATGACGGAACTACTCAAATACGAGCGGCTACGAGATCGCGCACTTGCATGTTTATCGTCTAGATCCGAAGGTTTCAGCAGAAGAGGTTACCCAATATTTATTTAAGAAAAAAATTGATCATGTCTTATGTACGAAACATGATTCAAACCACCCTGATGAGTTAAATCTTTTAAAGTTGCTGTATCGATAGAAGACCTAGAAAATATAACAAAAGCCGAAATTTAGCCAAGAAACACCTGTCTGAATCGTTTTTTGTTAAGACTGGACAAACACCGAGTGTCACAATAAACCAGAATTAGCGCTCGAATAATCAACAAAGTCGTACAGAATCATTAATAGCAAAAGAGATTTTAGATCTAAACATTAATAAAAATCTATCAGTGAAGGACGCAGCATCCAGTACACCTATACATTTGATATTCTTTTTAAATGTTCAAAGCATTCAAAATAAAATACTTCAACTGGAATTACTAATGGCTGAAGACATGCCGTATTTCTTGTGTTTGGCAAAAACCTGGCTCACGGATGAATTAATTCAATACATTAATATAGGCAAATACAAACTAGTAACAGCATAATATAATAGATCAAAATTGACAGGTGGTGGCTCAGCTATCTTGATTAAAGATACTTATTTCAGTAATTGCAGCATCCTAGAAATCGCAGATAAATCGATCGAAAAGCAATTAAAAATGTGTGCAGTTATGTGGAAATCGGGGGTAAATAACTACACTTAACCGCAAAATTAACGCACCACATATATATTTCGATTTATTTTAATTGTCGTCAATATTATCATACATTTTGAAAAACATATTAAGAATAGAACACATAAAGAGAATTATTTCGATAATAATAATAAATTTGACTTAAATAATTGTGGGGATAAAACGAAAACCAAAAATATTGTTTATTTAACAAAATTATGTAAAATGATTATTATTATTATAGACACGAATACAGCTTCTTTTGAAACGTTTTTGGCTTATCAATAAATAGTGTTACCACCTCTAGATGTTATTACAGCCTGACATCGCCGTGGCATACTTTCAATTAGATATCTAATCAATAGGATGGTTGCGACAGTTACTACGTGGTAATTCGTACTTACATTGAATTGAAAAATTCACTATGTTTTTATCACACTTATACTATGTAAAAATGACCGTCAAACGTCGAAACTTAAGTCGTGGTATGTGTAGAAATTTATATTACAAAAAAGTTGTATAACATTTTTACATAGTATAAGTGTGGTAAAAACATAGTGATTTTTTCAATTCAAGATATCTAATCGTTTCTTGAGGGATATCTTCCCATATGCGGATAAGACTTTGTCGCAGCTCGTCTAAGCTGTTAGGTGGTGGAATTTGACTTCTAAACCTGCGCCCTATTATGTCTCAAAGATGCTCTATTAGGTTCAGGTCTGGACTGCAGGCTGGCGACTCCAGGACTTGAATATTAACATAATTTAAATATTCAGTAACAATATGTGCAGCATTTGGCTTAGCATTATCCTGTATAAGAACGAATCCATCCCCAATGTAAGATGCTAAAGGTACCACAAAATGTTCTAAAATGTCTGTTATCTACCGTTCAGAATGCAGACGTCCACCATCAACAATCAAAATCTCTGTGCGGGCTGTTAAAGATATTCCACCCCATACCACCACTAAGCCACCTCCATATAAAGTGGTTTCTCGAATGTTGCAAGCGGAATATCTTTCTGGCTTTTGGCCATTTGTACACTCTTGGGCGGCGATCAGAACTTACAAGGCAAAACCTTGACTCATCTGTAAATAATACCTGCTCTCAATCATGGATTTCCCAATTCACATGCCTCCTTGCAAAAGCCATTCTGTTTCTTCGGTGGTCTACAGACCAATCTGGAACCAGTAGCTGCTACCCGAGGACGTAAATATGAAGCACGAAGTCTTCTTCTTATGGTATCTTGCCTAACAGCAGTGCCATGAACTTCAGCAGCAGTATTTGGAGACTTTGTGCAGTAGTGAACCTTTCCCTCAGTGTTCCAAGCATTAAAAATCGGTCCTCCACGACATTAGTAGCTCGTGGTCTACCTTGACCAGGTCGTCTAGCGTGATCTTTCTTCTCTATAAACCTCTGCAGAACCCTACCGACCGTTATATGAGACACTCCATATCTTCTACCAAGTTCGCGATTTGTTAGTCCTTTATTGGACAAAGTTACAATTTCAACACATTCATCACGATTTAAATATTGTGTAGCACGTTGCATTGCGAGCAGGTGTATTTCACGAATGACAATGATCGTATCTATTGATAAAACTAATGAAAACCAATATTAGAAGGGAGGTTTAATTATTGAAAAAACTTACTAATTATGAAAAGCTGTTATGACTTCGAGATTAAATAAAGGGGACATCTAAAACGTACAAAAGGCGTAACAATAAACATAAATATTATACTTGTAATTGACGAATCGGAAAACAATATTATTTTTCGAAATAAATCAGAATGTATAAGTGGTGCGTTAATTTTGCGGTTAAGTGTATATTATAATTACAATATACAGACCACTTGCGGTAAATATTAACACTTTTATGTTAACTTTCGAGGAGCTACTTGAGTCAATCTTTCATAAATGTGAAAACATATTTGTTGTTGGTGACTTCAACATTCATCTTGAAACTGACTTCAAAGAAAAGGTCAATTTAATAAATTTGCTGCATTCGTATGGTCTGGATTATAAAGTAAGGGTTCCCACTAGGGTAACGAAAACATCAAGTAGCATCATAGATAATCTGTTTGTAAAAAGAAATCAATCAATTTTATGATCAAAAGAAATCATAGTTTTAGATGTTTTAAAGCACAGAAACAATGAACTAGAATAGACTACTATTACCCGAAAAATTTTTGTCCGGCTAACAAACTCTGTCTTCAACAAGCGCTTCAAATGGAATCGTAGTCAGAAATATATAATGTGTATAATGTGTGTAAGTGATTGCGATCAGATGACCAATGCTTTTATTCAAATGTTGGAATACTATATATCCAAATTCTGTCCAATGAAGAAAATAAAGATTACATCTACATCTTGGATAACTAAGGAAGTTCAATTGTCAAATAGGGATTTAAAAGACCTACATACACATCATCCAAAAGAAATATCCAGTATTGAAACACATTTATACCTAAATGAAGAAAATTCATCAAAACTTACTAGTTATTACTAGAAGAAACTTTTATAAAAATAAATTAGAGACATCCACCAATAAACAAAGAACTTTATGGAAAACAGTAGATGAACTGGCGAATAAATCAAGGAGCAAACAAGACATTTATATTAAAACTAACGATAGCCTTGTACAAGATCCTAAAACAGTAGCTTCGATGTTGAAAGATTTCTTAAAGTCTGCACCGGAAAGTAATATGCAAAATATGCCCTCTATAAAGCTGGAAAATACCATTTATTCCACAATAACCAATCTATGTATCTAGAAGAGTGAATGTATCTTGGGAGTGAATCCAATGAGATGACTGTAATTTTTAAAATACGAAAAAATAAAACTACTTTTGGCCCAGAAACACTTCCTGGTAATATTATTAAGGAATTCCAATATGAATTGATCGAACCTATTACACATATTGTTAACTGTTCGTTTGCTGCTGAAAAGGTACCAGCAATTTTAAAAACTTCCACTGTCATTCCAATTTTCAAAAACGGAGATCGTTCGGATATGAACAACTACAGACCAATATCGTTGATGTCAGTACTGGCCAAGATCTTTGAATTTTCTATGGAATCTAGGCTAATGCCTCTTATAGCAAAGCACAACCTCATACCTAAGGAAAAACACGGATTTTGTAAGACCAAATCCACCACTACGACAATAAACGAAGTGTACAATAAAATCGTTAGCGAGACTGATCAAGGTAAATTTCCGGTGGGTGTCTTCTGTGAGCTGTCAAAAGTATTTGACTTCATCCCTCACTATGCACTATTACAGAAGCTAGACTCATATGATATTGGAGGAAAAACAGGAAATTGGAACACATTAAAATCGATTCAGGGGAGAAGATTGGCCTGTCAAATCTTCTGCCAGTGTAGTGAATACCAGGGTAGTGAACTTGGGTGTACCTCAAGGAAGTATTTTAGCCCCGTTGTTATTTTCTTTAACCACAGCGGATATGATTAAATATATTGGACAAAATCAGTACACCACCCTCTACGCCGATGACACGAGCCTTATATTCGCGGAGGGATCTTTGGCCGAAACCACCAAACAAGCTAATGCCACCTTAGAGAAGCTATACAAATGGTTCTGCGAAAATAACCTATTTCTTAATATCAGTAAAACAAAGTATGTAGTGTTTCAGTGTAGTCGGAGAACTCCTTCAAATGATATTTTACTTAAAATTGATGATTGCGGATTACAACGAGAGAAGAAAGTCAAATTTCTGGGGATATATATAGAAGAGCACCTAAAATGGAACTCAACTATTGAAGAAATAATTAAAGATTCACAGTAAAGCGTTTTTGTTGAGACAAGTGCGCCAAACAGTGGGAGAAGAAAGTCTTCTTAATGTGTATCATGCAGAATCCACTCCATCTTGGCGTATGGCATATTACTGTGGGGAAGTTAGTCAAAAACTCATGGAGTTTTCCTTGCACATAAAAGGTTGCTGCGGTCACTAACCGGTATCAGAACAAGAGCTTCCTGCTCTACTTTAAAAGGTTAAAATTATTTCTGTACCTTGTATATAAATTTGGGAACCAAGCAGCCTATCATATATTTAAAAATAGATATATAATTGGTACCAGCAAAACTCATCAGGGCTACAAAACACGAAATTGACATAATCTAAAAATGGTTAAAAGCAACCTATCCATTTCCAAAGGAGCTCCCAATCGAATAGGCATACATATATATAAACACATTCCCGGGGTGAATTTGTGTTTTTAATTAAAGATCAATACAACTAACTATACCGCCTTCAGAAGAAGCTTGAAATTGTTTTCAATAGATAAATGTTACTTTAGCGTTAGTGAGTTTTTTGAAAATAATTGATAATGACATTGAATTAAAAAATTCACTATGTTTTTACCACACTTATACTATGTAAAAATGTTATACAACTTGTTATTCACAGTTATATAAATTTCTACACATACCACGACTTAAGTTTCGACGTTTGACGGTCTTTTTCAAGTGACTTAACAAATTGATGATATTGAAAATATAACCCTATAATTTTGGTGGGGAGGGGGTTTGTTTGTCTGTAGTTGAGGATCTGCCGGAGATTTTGAAAGATTAATAAGTTGCGAAAAGATTAGATCAGTTTGCTCGTTTAGGAGATTAACGGAGGGATTACGGGTTGTTTTGAAGATTTTTAATGACTCTAGGAGATTAAGTGTGAGCCTTTGTTGCAGTTATGCAAGATTTTAAGATTCGCTATTTCGGGGAATTTGTGATTATATTCTAGTCAATGGTTAGAGAATGATCTTGTGTCTTTTTTAAGACGGAATGCACGGGAGTGTTCTGAAAAACGAGTTGTTATGCTTCGTCCTGTCTGACCTACGTAGACGCTATTGCATTCCGAACACCGAATCTCATAAACGCCAGATTTTTGAGTGGGTCGATTTTGTCTTTGGCATTAAATAATGTGTGTGATAATTTGGACGAAGGTTTAAATGCCACTTGTAGATTTTGTCCTCTCAAAACGTTAGCTATTTGTTCGCTAGTTTTGCCAAAGTACGTGAGGGAAACGAAAGTTTTATCTGAAATGGGCTTTCTCGGGTATATTTGGTACTTTGTGAATTTGTGAATTTTTTATTTAATAACTTTTGGATGAGAGTTATTGGGAAGCCATTCTCTGTGGCAATTGATTTGATAATGTTTAACTCTTTTGTTCGGTTGTCAGTAGTGAGAGGGATGGAGAAGGCTCGATGTATCATGTATACTAGAATATATATCATGTATACTAGAATGATACGCAGCTAGTTTATGTGATAGTGGGTGATTTGATGAGAATGGTATTGTACAGTTGACGCTAGTCGGCTTTCTATATATATATATATATATATATATATATATATATATATATATATATATATATATATATATATATATTGAATTCAATCTGGTTGTTTTTATAAATTAAGGTTAGATCTAAGAAGTTTATATGGTTGTTGTTTTTTACCTCGAGAGTGAATTTAATTTTTGGATGTATAGTGTTGATCAAATTTAGAAATTGAATCAGTTTTCTTTCCGTCCCATTGAAGCAAGTCATCTACATACCTATACCAAAATGAAATATGTTTTCTAGCAAAATCTAATTTGAAGATGCGTTCTTCAATATGTGCCATGAATATGTCGGCCAGGAGTGCACTCAATGGAGATCCCATTGCTAGACCTGTGGTTTGCTGGAAGACTTTGTTATTGAATGTAAAATAATTATGGTTGACACAGGTTCCTAAACACTCATAAAGTTCGGTTTTTACCATTGGTTGCAATTGGCTTTATCGAGCAAGTTTCTAATGATTCGGAGGCATTCTTCAGTGGGTGTATTAGAGAACATACTACTAACATCAAAGGATACAAGCTTTGAATTGATCGGGGTTGTTTTTGATTTAAGGAGTTCGGATAAAGCGAGTGAATTTTTTACAGCATATTTTGGAATAAAGTTGATGTATTTCTTAAACAGGGTATTTAGTTTTATTGCTAAAACTCTTGCTGGACTATTATTGTACGAGACATTGGTATTGGTCTGATTGGGGAATCGGGTTTGTGGGTTTTTATAAAACCATAGAGCCTGGGACCTATGGGATTTTGATTTATAATTTTTCAAAATCTGTGAACAGCGTCGTAATATTTTTTAAGAGGTTTCTAATTTAGGTTTAAAATTTTGTACTTTTCCATGCACTAAATGCATTAATTTATGTATTTATTTTAAGTTATTAATTTTTGCTCTAAGTTAATAATTTTTGTTTTAATTTATAATCTTCTTTTCTGTTTTGTTCTGACTTTTCTCACTTGAATTGATAACCTTATTCCAGAACTAAACCCAAATTTGAATTTGACTAGACAGACAAGATTAGACAGACAAAACTAGACAGACATGACTACGCAGACAAGACTAGACTAGACAGGCAAGGCTAGTCAAACAAAACTAGACAGACTGGACTAGACAGACAGACCTAGACAGACGGGAATAAACATACAAGACTAGACAGACAAACTAGATAGAAAATACTAGACAGACAAGACTCGACAGGCAAGACTAGATAGACAGACTAGACTAGGCATACAAGATTATAAAAACAAGATTAAACGGATAAGATGAGACGACAGAGATAGGTTAGACAGACTAGACATACAAGACTAGGAAGACGAGACAAGACAGGCAAGGCTGGAGAAACTAGACTAGACAGAAAAAACTCGACAGACAAGATTAGACAGACAAGACTAGGAAGATAAGACCAGACAGGTAAGGCAGACATACAAGACTATATAGACAAGACTAGACAGGCAACAATAGACAGATAAGATCAAACAGCCAAAACAGACAAATTAGAATAGACAGATAAGATCATACAGACATGACTTGATAGACAAGGCTAAATAGACAAGACAAAAAAAGGCTAAACAGACAAAGGCTAAACAGACAAAGACAAATTCGTGAAAATGTTTAAATGTTTGTGTTGTGTTTGGAATCTGAAATATTTAAACAGTTGTATGTTTAACTGGATAATATTTTATTTATTATTTTGTCAATAATATATAATAATCATAACAATATATACTTTTATTAAATGTAATAATACTTGTATATAATGGTAAACTCTTCATACTACAATAATAACTCTCATTTTTCAACATTGTTTAAAAAACCTTGTATACAGTAAGAGATTTGTGGTGGTGAGAAGAACGTAAAATGAAATCGTAAAGTTTGCAAATTAGGAAATTTAAGAAGTTTTTTTACACAGGCAAAACGTACTAACAATAAATAAGAATAGTTGTGCTCGACGATCAATCACAGTTTAAATAGATTCAAGAATAACGTTAATACTAGGCGTTCAAGTTTTACTTTGTTTCCTTGGTGTTTTGATTAAGTTGTTTTGGTTGCTTTAGAACGTTAAAATTCCCTTAAATTTTGCTCTAAATTTAAAATGTTCGTTATTCGTCTTCACTTTCTCGATTTAGCGAATGACACGACGTGCTATAGCTTGGCACACACTGAAACAAAATTGCACTAGAATTAATCAATAAATGAAAATAGACAACACACATTCAATGATTTAGGCTCGGTTTCGCAAAAACAAAAACATAAAAACAAGTCTTGATATATAGGATTAGATTATTATTAGATAGAAATTAGGCAAAACATTACAATAAGATCTTGATATATTAGAGCATTAGATTAAACGTCGCACAGACTAGGCACAGATGGATAAAACATACGAGTTACTTTAGACTGACTATTGGTATAAAACAGGGGGGTAAGGTTAGAAAATGATTTATGAATCAAACAAGAAATGGCTTGGTATGATTTAATACTTGACTAGACAAACAAGTCTAGGTAGATAATACCAAATTTACAATTAGATAAACAAATGTTTTACGATTTTTATTAGCTACGTTTTACTAGATACATCAAGCAACACAGAAACTCAAACAATCTTTTACTGTTTGGTTCATCCGAAGTGTCTGAGTTCGATATTACTTACGTCGGCGATGCAAACCCTTTGGGACAACAACGTCTGCTCGGGGTAGATCCAGGGCTTGAAGTGGGGATTGCACTGCTTCTTCTTCCACTCCTCGTAGCCCTCAGCGGCCTTCGCCAGTTTTTTCACCACCTTCGGCGCGAATTTCTGCGTCAGCTTGTTGATCAGCCAGGAGGGCAGTTTGCCTTTTGGGTCCGTTTGTGTGATGTAACCCAGGAAGCATCCACTCTCTATTGGACGAATGACGAAACCAGTCAACAATGATTCACCCCTAGAACATTAATTTTACATATGTAGATATTATTACATATATATATATATATATATATATATATATATATATATATATATATATATATATATATATATTATATATATATATATATATATATATATATATATATATATATATATATATATATATATATATTATATTATCTATAAATATTTTCTAATAAATAACTACCCTTGAAGAAATTACACAAAATTTGGCAAGATTAGTCAGTCTTGACCAGACTAGGCTAAGACTAGGAAAAAATAGATAAGATTAGATAAAACTAGATAAGGCTAGTCAAAACTTTGGCTATGCCAGACTAGACAATAATAGACAAAGCTAGACAAGGTTAGACAAGTTAGCCTATGCAAGACTAGCCCTAGCAAGACTGAAACTAACCTAACAGGCCTAGGCAAGACTCGACAATATTAGACAATACTAGACAAGATTAGACAAGACTAGACAACACTAGACTAGACAAGGCTCTAGAAAAATGGCACTCTGCAGATGTGAAGGAATGGAGGGCGGAACTTTTCACCAATACCGAGGTAATTGTTGGAAATCCACTCAACAGGGATGACGGATCGGTAAAGATAGTAATCGTGGATCCAAACGACAGCAAGATGGAGAAGAGCATCCAAAGAATCTATCGAGAAAAATATCCTGAAATAGGGGAACTAAACGGTGACTTTGAAATCTTGGAACAAGTAACGAAAAACAGGTCAAAAGATCCCGAGGAAGTGATTCACAGGAAAATTATTAAAATGACGCACGACGGAACAGAAGAGGACTTATGGGATAAGCTCAAAAAATTAAAGGAGGAAACAGGTGATTGTGATGGGATTGCAATCCACCACCTTGCCAGTCTGACCACACTAAGATTCCAAAAAATTAAAGAAGCTATCTTTCACAACACAAGAACCAAAGTATATATATACACAAGAAACACGCACGGTCTAGCGGGAGATAATCGAAACAAGCCCTATACAGAAAACGCAGGAGGAAACGGAGGATGGATTAAACCAAATCATAGAAGGGCCAAACAAATAAAAAAAAAACATAGAAATAATGCCAACAACTTCTAGCGGAGGCACCTTCGCGCCAGTGTCTTGAAAACGATGAGACAAGAAATAGATGTAGAGGAAGTTGGAGTGCAGGTTCAAGAAATCAATAAGACTAAAAGTGGAAACTACAGGATTACGGTCAAAGAGAAAAGAGAAGGAGCAGAAACTCTGTCTAAAGAAAAAGCTCTAGAAACTCTAAAAGACATAGCCACAGCCAAAGAAATGGAGCCATATAGGAAAGTTATCATAATCAGGGATATACTACAGGAGACTACAGAAGAAGAGATCAAGGAAGCGATAGTCGATACAACGGGAATAGTAACCCAGAGGAATGATATAAAGATCAACACTCTAAGAGCCACAAAAAAAGGAGACACCATGGTAGCGACAGTAAGTCTATACAAGAAGAAGGCCGAGGAGATCATTAAGACTGGAAGAATTAAAATCGGCTGGCAAAGATGCAGAATAAGCGAAATCCTGTCCCCAATCAAATGTTACAAATGTTTAGGACATGGTCACGAAATGAAGGACTGCACAGCGGAAAAAAAGGATATGAAAGACCGGTTCTATAAATGTAGTAAGAAAGGACATCTGGCAGTAAACTCTGAGAACGCTCCATTCTGCTACGAATGTGACGAAGAAGGTCATCGAGCTGCCACCATGGCATGCGGCAAATATAAAAATGAAGTAATTAAACTCAGAAACCAAACTCCAAAAGAGAGAACAGGATGCAAAAGAAAGGTGTCAAATGCGGAGAGCCATAAAGATATGCGACCACTCCAAAATGACCCTTAAGTTCCTGCAAACCAACCTGAATAGATGTGACCCGGCGCATGACCTATTATATAAGACCCGCACGACACTACAACTTTATCTGGTACTAATATCTGAACCTAACATCAAGCATGTCAATAAAGGACCCTGGTTCCATAGCAATGAAAAAAGTGCCGCAATAAGAGGCTTCAGAGACACCAAGATCACTAGAAGCGCAAGCGGAAAAGAATATGTATGGGTAGAGACTTTAGGTATCATAATATACAGTTGCTACTGCTCACCAAACATAAGTGACGACGAGTATGTAGCAATAATACTTAACGGAATACGCGAAAGCATGTTCCTAAATGGAAACACCAAGAAAATTTTGGTAGGTGGCGACTTTGGTAGGTGGCTACGGGGATCTGGAACAGAGGACAGAAGGGGAAAAATATTATCCGAATGGCTAGCCGCAGATGACCTTCAGCTACTGAATACAGGGGAAGCTCCCACTTTCGTAAGAGAAAACAGTAGGTCTTATATAGACATTACCTTCAGCACTGCAAACATAAGCGGGAAAATAACGAACTGGAGAGTACTGGAACTTGAAAACTTGAGCGACCATCAGTATATTTATTACGAAGTTAAGATAGGAAGGACCAATATGGAAATAAAACAGCAACATAAACCACTAGGCTGGAAAATTAAACCTGACGCCAGGTTAAAAACCAAAATATTGAAGACTTAAAGGGAAAACAAGAAATCATAATTCCAGAAGGATATATTAAAATTATGTGCGAGCGAACACTACCAACAAAGTCAAGCCAACATATAAAGAAACAACAAGTATATTGGTGGAACACTGAAATAGCAAAACTAAGAAAGGAATGTATAGCTAGAAGAAGGAAAACCACAAGAACCAATGCAAATTCAGACGCAACCATAGAACAAAGGAAAAAATATCTAAGCGAATACCATGAGCACAGAAACTCTCTTAAGAAGGCCATACTGGATGCTAAGAAAAAAGCATGGAAGAAGGTCTGCGACGAGATAGATCACAATATATGGGGAGAGGGCTATAGAATAGTATGCAAAAAAATGAATGTGGCACGAAAAACCTTCCTCACAGAAGAGCAGATGGTGGAGGAAGCCAACAAACTATTCCCGAAAAACCACGTACTGCAATGGGAGAAGGAGCTGGCTGGTCTGCCGAAAGCTGAGCCCACATATTTCACCGTGGATGAACTAAAAGTAGCAGCAAGCAAATTGAAATTGGGAAAGGCACCCGGACCGGATTGAATCCCGGCGGAACTAATCATGTTAACAGCTCTCATACAACCGCAATGCTGCCTGGACGTATATAACAGACTATTGAGCAGAAGAGAGTTTCCAAAAATATGGAAGGAATCGAGACTAGTCCTGTTGGAAAAACCTGCAAAAAAATGGGATGCAAAGCTACCGTCCCTTATGCATGCTAAATACGGCCGGCAAACTGCTGGAACAATTAATCTATCGAAGACTCAATGAAGAGCTCGAGCAAACAGGAGGTTTAGCCGTCATGCAGTTCGGTTTTAAAAAGGGTCGCTCCACCATAGGTGCAATGCAAATATTTAAAAACTAGGCAAGAGAGACAAAAAGGATTTTTGCGCAATGGTTACGCTAGACGTCCAAAATGCCTTCAATAGCGCGTCTTAGAAGGGTATCATAGATGACCTTAAAGCAAGAAAGATTTACACATACTTAATAGAATTGATATGCAGCTACTTCACCAACAGAACAATGCTGATAGGACATAAACACTCAACTGAAGTGACATGCGGTGCACCACAGGGGTCCATACTCGGTCCACTGATGTGGAACGTTCACTACGATAGCGTAATAAACGTGGAAGTGCCGCAGGGAGTGACCCTTGTAGGATATGCGGTCGACCTAGCTGTAGTTGCCTGCGGGCGAACAGGGATATCACTAGAAGGTAAAAAAAAACCGCAATCCTTGAAATCCAAAAGGAAATGAAGAAGAAAAAGCTCCGGTTAGCCCCCCAGAAAACGGAATGCGTACTGCTAGTGGGTCGGAGGAAATTAAAGGAGATAACTATACAGATCGACGGAATAATGATTAGCACCATTAAAGTTCTCACGTATCTAGGAATCTACTTTGACCATAATATGAGTATGACCAAACATGTCGAAAACATCGCAAAAAAGGTGGAAGAGTTATCGACCAAACTGTCTAGGATAATGCCTAACGTGGGGGGTGCAAGAAGCAGTAAAAGGAAAATACTTGCATCGGTAATGTACTCGAAAATGCTGTATGGGGCCAATCTGGTGCGAAACCATGAAATGTGCTAAATATAGAAACATAATGGAAAGTGTCCAAAGGAAAACACTCATAAGAATATGTAGCGCATACCGCACCACGTCAACTGCAGCACTTCAAGTGATCGCCGGAGTACCACCAATAGAACTACTGGTGGACGAAAGATGCCGTATGTATAAAAATCAAAATGGACAAACCACGGCACAAATAAAAGAAAAAACTAAAAGGAAATGGCAGAAGAAATGAAATGAACTGCAAGATGGGCGAGAAGGGCGAGAACCAAAAAACTGATCGCGGATATAATAAAGTGGACAAATAGGAAACATGTATAGGCGGGATACCACATCACACAAATTCTGAGTGGCCATGGCTGTTTTGCAGCCTACCTCAAACGGTTCCGTCTACGGGAATCGGAAGACTGCACCTACTGTGGGGAGGCAGACACAGCGGAACATACCGCTTTCTACTGCCCCCGATGGACAAGCGAAATACTTGAGATGGAGGTACGCATAGGAGAGACCTTAACCAACACGAACATGACGGCACTCATGCTGAGGAGTGAAGACTGGAAGGTTGTAGAAAAGGGTATGAAGAAAATTATTGAAAAGGAATAGGACGAAAGAAGTAGGAATAAAGAACAAGTGAGAAAGAAATATTAACAGCCCTCCCTTGAAGAAATGCTTTTGCGATGCCGAGGGATACAGGGAGAATTCCAGGGGGACCACTTGTCAAGTTAACGAAAGAGCTTGCTACGTGTCCAAGACCAGGCAAGACCGGGTAGGACAAGACAATAGATCAGACCAGACAATACCAGACAAGACTACACAATACCAGGAAAAAACCAAAGAAGACCAGACAAGACAAGATCAATCAAGACCAGACAAGTCCAGATAGAACTAGACAAGAGACCAGGCACGATGAGAAAAGCTTATACAAGACCAGAAAATGCCAGATTAACAAACAAGAACCAATGGCACGATACAAGACCGGGCAAGACCTGACAGGACTGGACTAGATCATACAGGACTAGGGAATATCAGACGGACAAACAAGCACATTCAAAACCAAACAAGAGATCAGACAAGACCAGTCGATATCAAACAAGGTCAGACATGATCAGACAATACCAAACAAGACCAGGCAAGACGATACGAGGCAATGCACGGTCACACAATGCCAGATAAGGCAATACAAGGCCAGATAAGGTCAGAAAAGACCAGATAAGGCTGGACAGTACAAAAGAAGAACAGACATGACCAGACAAGACCAAATAACACCAGACAAGACCATACAAGACTAGACAAGGCTAGGCAAGACCAAACAAGAACAGATAAGACCAGACAAGATCACACAAGACTAGACAGAGCCAGATAATGCCGATAATATCAGACAAGACCAGACAAGAACAAACAAGACCATGCAAGACCAGACAAAACCAGACAAGACCATACAATAGCAGAAAAGATCAGACAATACCATATAAAACCAAACAGACCAGACAAGCAGAAACAAAGTCAGACAAGACAAGAGTAGACAAGACTAGACAAGACCAGATAGTGCCATATATTGCCAAACAAGGCTCAAAGACACCAGACCAGACAAGATAGGACAAGATCAGACAGGTCCAGATGAATAGCCAGACATTATCAGATGAGGCTATACAAGACTAGATAAGGTTAGACAAGACCAGAATTTTTATTATTCTTGTCCAGATCGTCTGCTCTATTCTAGACTTGTCTGGTCCTGTGTGGTCTTACTTGGTCTTACCTTGGTTTGTCAGTTTTCATTTGGTCTTACCTAGTCTTGTCTGGTCTTGTATATTAATCTTGTTACGTTCTGTCTAGTTCGTTCTACTTTTTCTAGTCTTCTAATATTGCATTGAAAATTACCATATAGTAACAACCATCCTATTTCTTATAATATTGTACTTATTAAGAATTGTTTATTAAAATTATTTGAGGAATTTGGAAAGGTATAATTTAGGCAAAGGATTTGTTGCCAATTAGAGCCGAAATTCAGTGATTGGGTTTAATAAACAAATGTTAATAGACAGATTAGACTAACAAAGACAAAACCAGACGCGGACAAAGTATAAAAATCTGCAAATTAAATTTAGCTAAATTAAATAAATAAATGCTATATTGTGCTATTTGAATTGTCAAGGCCAAAATTTTAATAAGAAACCCTAATTAAAACTCAAGGTCTAAATATTACAAATAATTTAATTTAATTTAAACTAAAATTTTGTAGATTTTTATTATAAATTCCTCAGAAAAGTAAATACCAGAACCAGAAGGTGACTAAGCCAGGTTGATTAAACATATAATAATACGACATATTTACCTTATATAGCCTTTCTTGGGTGGATATAATTTGTGATCGACAGAATGATTAAAAATGAGCTTTTCATCGCCGAAATCCAGCCATGAACGTTGTAAGACGAAATCGCGATTTTTTACAGGTGAAGGACATGAAACTAAAAAAAAACACATTAACAGTCGCATATTCAATATAAACATCTATTTAGAATTCTTAGAATATGTATCTAATCTCAATAAAATATACTATCATAATTACTTAAATTAATAGCTAATAATAGGTTTTTAATAGTTATAATAAGTAGATTAATAATATGTTAATAGTTTAGAACAGATTTAAATTTATTGTTCGCTTCGAATAACGATCCGGAATTTAAGGGATTGTTCGTAAGTCGAAGATTTGCCGTTGAGAAAGGGAGTAATAAGCTTCATATTGGTTCATTGTCATTTATAAAGATTAATGAGTATAAGCATTATTTTTGTTTTAACTAAAATTAGATCGCATAGAGTAAATAACAAAATCAATCATCAGATAATGCCTGGAACAATCAAAATTGCGAAAATTAAATTAATTTGTATACTATGAAAACGGCTTTATAAATTACAGAATAATGAACATTTTCAGCTCAATATATCCTTAAAATTAATAGCTGTAAAATGCAGATACCTACTAGATTGCAGAAAATGTGTGCAAGAGCCACTGAAAACTTTTATAAATATTAAAACAGATTTTATGTTACAATCCAAGCTTTCTATCGCAATCTATTACCATCTAGTTCGCCTATTTACTTAGTTTTATGGGAAATATTTACGTGAGTAGTAGCCGATGTCGTTGTTGGGATTCAAGTAGCCTATTTCTATGGAAGATAGCATGTGCTCGTCCCATTCTTTCCGGTATTCCGGGTCGTGGAGAACGTCGAACATTGTGCTTGGAGATACGTTTTGGAATACTGAGTGCACTTTGACCATTTTGAAATTACTGTTTAGTGTCATCTTCGTCCAAACCTACAAAGATTACATTCGTTAGTATGTATTTGTAGCTTGATATTAGGGTATGCAATAGGTTAGGTTAGTAAGGTTAGGTTAGCGATAGGTTCACTCATTCGAGGAAAAATGATAGTTCAACAAGAGTTTGCTTTTGTTGAAACAAGAAACATGTAAAAATATGAAATTGATTTTGTTTCAAGGTTAATTAATAACTTAACGGACGGAAAATCACTATACAGCAAGATTTCTTATATTAAATTTAATTCTCTACAAGTTTTATTTGAAACATTTTTCAAAATTTTGCTTAGGTTTTTTAATTTAGAGTAATTTTCGCATTTTCGAGACAAGAAAATGCAAAATAAATAAAACGAAAATAGGTTTTGATTTTGTTCAAGGTTTTTTTATTGCCAAATTGATAAACTAAAAATCAGTAGATAACAAGGTATGAAATTTAATTATTTACAAGATTTATTTGTAACATTTTCCAGAATTTCGCTTGGTTTCCGAGTTATTTTCGCGTTTTCGAGACAATAAATGTGATACAAAATATAAATGGAAAGCAAAGGTTGTTTGACTTTGTATAAGGTTGATTATTAGCAAATTGACAAAATAAAAATCTCTAGATAACAAGTTATCTTATAGAAAATTTTCTACAAATTATAATCAAATTATAACATTAAAACATTTTTCAAAATTTCGTTTAATTTTCGAGTTATTGCAATTGCAGATTTTTTTTAAAGTTGATTATTTGTAACTTGACCGACAAAAATCATAAAGTAACAAGGATTTTTATAGAACTTTAAATTTTCTTCATGTCTTATTCGAAACATTTTTAAACATTTCTATTATTCGAGTTATTTTCGCATTCTTGAGACGAGAAAGTGTAAAACAAAAACTGAATTATTATTAGCAACATTACATTAAATGAATAAAATAATCATAAAATACACCCAGGTAGAAGTTTCTCAAGGTTTCTATTTGTCTGAAACAATCCCCTTTACCCAAACAATATTGATCAATCCGTCTTAATATTATTCTTCGTGTTTCTTGAATAATCTACATATTATGTTTGTTCGCAAATAAATATATTCAGAGTTAATTAAAGGTATGCATTATTTAATTCAACAAATAAAAATACAGAGAGGAGTACGTCAATGGTGTATATTTTCACTAACTCTTTTCAATCTGTCTCAGAAGATATAGTAAATAAAGCAGTCGATTTCGTAGTGTACAGAGTTAGAGAGTCAACTACAAATCTGGAGGTCCCGGGTTCGATCCCTGGAGCGAGTGTCGGGGGCATTTGTACCAGAAGACATATGCATAATTCTTCTTCTTGTTGTGCCTATCTTAATTTATCCTATATTATTTTGTGATATGTCAGTTTTGGATGTTCTGAATAGTTCTTCACTCGTGTGTGAAGTCCATGTCCTTAAGTTTCCAAGCCACGAAGTTCTTCTTCTTCCTCGTCCTCTTTTTCCAGGAATCTTTCCTTGAAGAACGTTCTGCAGCAGTTTATACCTGTATCCATTCCTCATTACATGGCCTAGATATTTTGATTTCACTGTTTTCATAACTTATTTTCCTTTCTTCATTTTATAGAGAATGTTATTGTTTGTAATTTTATTTGTCCATGCCTCCATGCCACTCCAAGCCTTCTCCTGTAGAGCCACATCTCAAACTCCTCAAGTCGTTTACCCATCGTCTCGGTCAAAGTCCAGGTCTCAGCTCCATAGATAAGAATGGAAAATATATAGCAACGTAGAAATCTTAATTTTGTTTCCATCGAGAAGTAATGGCTCTTAAACACAATAGCCATTTTACAAAATGCAGCTCTGGCTTTCTCGATACGGACTCTAATTTCGTGTGAATTATCCGATTGGTCATTAATGTTGGTTCCCAGATATATATTTTTGCTTACTTGCTCAATAGTTTGGTAGGTTTATGTGTTTCTTGCTGATGACCATGAACTTTGTTTTATTCATGTTGATATCTAAGCCATAACGCTCACTACCTTCGAGAGACAAGGTGTTGAATACCATCCAAGCTATCAGTATGTATAATTAATTAACGCCAATTTAAATAACACCTAGGTTTCTGGGTTTCTAGGTTTCCTATAAAGAGAATGTGGGCAAAATACAATATGGCACTTGGCCGCAGTGTTTGTAAGGGGGTTAATAACCCGGTATTCACATTAGGCCAAACTTAAAAAAAATATAGCAGTTGATGCAGCAGCTATGATCAAGACATAGGCATTAAAATTAACGACATGGCAATAAATAATCTAAGGTATGCTGACGACACCGTTCTTATATTAGGAATACTCGAAGACTTTTAAGATTATTAGATATAAAAAAATACGAACCAGAAAAATACAGGCTTTTCTGCTCCCGAGATCTTGAATTTAAACTTGAATTAAAAATGCGACTGGTGAGATGTTATGTATTGACAATACTATACTACGGATTGAAGCCTGGACGTTAAAATGGATGGACGAAAAATAACTGGAGCCATTCGAGCTATATCGTAGGATATATCGGAGAATACTAAGGATTTCTAAGTAATAACTAAGGTCTTATACTAAGGTCTTCTAATAGGGTCTTCCAAACTTTGACAGTTGGTAGGGGCCATAATGTTGAAGTTATACCTGTCGAATTGGCTGTCATTTATTAAGTCTGTTTTGCCAAATCACCATAGACGGATATAGAGTTCAACAACACGTGCAAATAATAATAATAATAATATACTTTTTCTACTGATATATGTGAAAATGGCATTTTTTCCACGGCTTACCCTACATGAAAGTGACATTTTTTCATTCTAGGGATGAAAATATTTTCACGTCTAGAGACGAAAATGAGATTTTAAATTTTTGATTTTCTCGATTAAAACACTAAATTAACCAAATTTGCATGGACTTTCTTATTAATTACATCAATTTCAATGAAATATTTTATGTACAAACGTAAAACGAGCCTGAAACTATTTAAAAAACCGAAACAAAATTAGGACATTTGACTTGAAAAGTATCACCTTCTATGAGAATGCAATATGTTACCGTGGAAACGGCAAAACTAACAATTAAATTTGTTTTGACTGTTCTGACAGTTCGCTTCGAATTGAATTTATGAAAGTCGAATTATGGATTCTACAACCGAAATCAGTAGAAAAAATTGCATTTACTACTCGAGATGAAAGTGGTTTTTTTTCTGGTTCGGTGTGATTGCTAACTCGCTGGCGCTGTGAACAAACTTCCACCTCACCAAAAAAAGCCATAACTTTCATCTCTTGCTGTAAAATATAGTATTATTAGCAAAAGCTATACAGCTATAAACATATTCAGGATTTTCTAAATAAAACAGTTTTATTGAAATAACGTCTAAATAACTAAGATGACACCTTATTAAAAATTTAAAGCTGGTCAGTTTTTTACAATTTTTTACTTCGGTAGGCAGCATATTGTATTGAATCAGTCCCCTGCTAAGTACAGTATTGAATTTCATAAGTGTAGAAGACTTGAACAGCGAAATCCTTTACATTCCTTAAGTTGTAGTTAGTTTTATGTTTGACCAGTAACACCTTGTCATTTAGATACTTTGGTATAAGATTATTTTTAATTTTGTATAAAAATAACATAGTGTTATATTCTATTCTGACTTTAATAGGCATAAGTCCCAGGCACATTAACATAGACCTTACAGGTGTATATATGTTGCATTTGATTATTTTACGCATACATCTGTTTTGTGTAATCTCTAAAAGTCGGAACTTTAGGCATTAAAAATTGTTAGAATAGGTAGGTTATTAGGTCCTCAAAACACACAAAATAGGTTTTTAATAGGTTCTATAAAAATAAGAAAGATATGGCAAAAGCAGATTTGTTTCGGTGTTATATTTGCTGTTGCAATAAACTACCATTATTTTTTCTAAATTGTCTGGTGTAAGGCCGTGCCTTCTGTCAGATAAAACCATTTTATATGCGGAAAAAGAACGATCAACATCGTATGACGTTATCGGTGCATAATGGACCTTTTTACGATTAGTTAAGCGCATGCGCAGCCGCCAAGTTTGAAAGGCGGAAAACAAAAGGGAAAGTTTCGGGCACATTCTGTTATCTTCATTGGTTATACGTAAAAAAGAGCCCGAAAAACATGGCTGAAATTTACACATGCGCACAAAAAAATTTCAACTGTGAAAAGGTCTATTCAATATTACCGCTGTTTCTGGCGTTATGTTTTCAGGAACCTTGTACAAAAAATGTACAGCTAACAAATATGGAATTGTAGGTTCATTTGTACTTAATTTTCCGGGCCTTTAGTGTCAGTCGTTTCATCAACATTCACATATACACAACATTCGCCAATGTCAGAGCGAATTTGTGCCAGTCTCTTTTGTAACATATCGGCAAATATTTTATGCTGGTGGGTTCGTTTGGAACGGAACGTTGTAGTATTTTTCTAAAAACTGTCTAAACATTTTGGGCACTATAATTTAAACCATGGTAAATGCGCTGCCAGCATTGCTTCACATGGGTCTAAATAAAACACTTCATGCCTACTGTCAGCTATGTTTTCAGTTAATAAAATCTGTTTTCCACGTTGGTTTGGTTTCTTTAAATTGCTTTGATGCAAAGTTGTTTCTTCTTCATGTTGATTTATGTGCGTTTTTTAGAATAAGGCACCTATAATTAATCAAAGAGATGGATATATTAATTCAGAATTATGTACTTTTAGTAGGTATTTAGGTACATGCTTTTCACAGCATAGACAAAACACTATTTAACCATCTGTTGTAAACGCTTCTTTGTTTTTAACCCAAGACCTTAGTAAAGCGTTTTGACTGCTTTTATCTTTCGGCATTTTAACAAACAACGGTCCCCTCAGAAGTATTGTAACTCTGTAAACAAAAGTGTAATTTTGAGGTTCGGATTCACAAATATGTGAAGAAGACGACGAGAACAAATTTGATGGTGTCAAATAGTACCAGCTGCTAATGCGTAGATAAAAAGAATGTTCAGTAATTTAAAATAGACTAAGAATTTATGAATAAACAATTTTTCACCATTTTAGGTCACAAATTAGGCAGTAGAAATTTAAAACAGCAAAATAGGCAAAATAGGTTTTTTAGAACTACTGTAAAACGATAGAGAATCATGTAAAACGAATGAATTTGCTTGTCTTTTTCATCTGCCTATAAAGGAAAAAATAGGCAATTACCCTAAAGTTCCGACCTTTAATAATCTCCAAATGATAAAATTGTTTTATCAAAATGTGTTTTCTGTTCAAACTTGGCAACGTTCCGCGCGCGCTGCGCCCATTTTGCGGTCGCCATAATTGTCCTACCGAGAGAACAATTACCTGACAATTACCTGAGTTCACAGGTTCATTAAACAATAAACCAAAACTAGTACGACAACGAAACGCAAGACCTACCGAAAACATCGCCGCTGTCCGTGAGAGTGTGCAGGAGAATCCGTCGCAGTCGATTTTAAGTCGCTCACAAGAACTCCACCTTTCGCAGACCACTACTTGGCGAATTTTGCGTCTTAACATGAGCCTGCACCAGTACAAAATTGACCCAGGAGCTGAAGGTACATATCATACCCAATGACGTGTGTTCGCCGAATGGGCCCTGGAGCAGTTGGAAACTGACCCTAATTTCATAAAAATCATCTTCAGCGATGAGGAACATTTCTGGATGAATGGGTACGTCAATACACAAAATTGTCGAATTTAAGACGATACCAATCCACATAAGATCCACGAGCGTCCAATGCATCCCGAAAAGTCACTGTTTGGTGTGAATTTTAGGCTAGCGGCGTCATCACCGTCAACGGCGAGCGCTATAGATCGATGAGTACCAACTTATTTTGGCCTGAATTGAATAATATGGACACCAACGACATGTGGTCTCAATACGTGTGGTCAGCGCTACGTGCCTCACAGCTCTTACCACATTGGACATTCTGCTCGAGCGATTTGAAGGCACGGTCATCTCACGTAGAGGTAATATGAACTGGCCACCCAGATCGTGCGATTTGACCCCGTTAGATTTTTTCTTGTAAGGTTTTCTTAACTTGCATATCTATGCGAATAAGCCACAAATGACAGCGGCCCTCAAAGCCAACATAACTCATACCAACATCCATTACAGTCATGGAAAATTGTACATTTTGGATGCGCGCCCCCCAGCGAAGCCGTGGCGGATATTTGCAGGATGTTATATTCCATACATACCAAAAACCTAATGGTATCGACAGGCTTTTCAAACAAATAAAAAATTTCGATGATATCTCACACACACTTTGTTTCATTTAAATTTAGAAATAGGAAGCGCTTAATGAAAGACCCTATAAAAGTGATGACTCGCATGAGCAGTGGTTCTCAAACTTCTTTTTGTAGCGGCACCCTTATCGAACTAAAAAATCTCGCGGCACCCTCGTCGGGCTACAAAAATTTCGCGGCTCAGATTTCTTTTTTTACAAATTTTGACTTTTTGGACAAATATCGTTTGAAGATTTCTTTCATTTTTATTTATTTATTTCACGTTTATGTACTAAATCAGACTGATCTCATTCCAGATGTCTTTTTAATTTGTATGGAACCAAGCCGCTGTTAGCAACAATTTTACGACAGATAACGCATTGCCCTTCCGGTGCTTGTTCGTTCCCAACAAAAACAAAGCCAAACGACATGAGGTAGCTAGGATCATATTTCCTTATTTTTCCTCGGATTATCTTTTGGTCGTGAGTTGCGCTTTCGCGAACTGAGGCAGACGAACTTGAATCATTTAGACCAGAGGTGGCGAACCTTTTTATGATCGCGTGCCATTTTTCTTAAGTTTCTACATTATGAAATGCTGACGTGCCTGATAACTTTGCTTGAATATCAGTTACTTTATTAGCCTAAATATAATATAATACCGTGTTAGCCTCAAAATAATGTTTGAAAGTATCAAAATCGGGACGCCTTTAACTACAGACCAATCTGTATTCAAAGCCAATTTTCACAAAAAAAATTAAGATAGCATTTCTGACTCGATCATCAAGTTTCTTGGTAAGTAAAAACATGCTGGCAAAAAGTAAACACGGCTTATGGAAAAGTAACTCAACTTATACGGCTCTGATGGATTGTGTTAATTATATATATATATATATATATATATATATATATATATATATATATATATATATATATATATATATATATATATATATATCACTTCTTTAAATTGTAATCAGGAGGTTCTTGCTTTATTTTTCCACCTAAGCAAAGCATTTGACTCTTTTGATCACAAGCTCAAAAAGGAGTTAAAAGCGTCACCAAGAACTGGGAAAAATCTTCCTTGTATCAAACGGTTCAAAATCGGAAAATAAATTAAGAAAGTAAGAAGAACCCCAAGGCTCTCTAATGGGACTAACTCTATTCTTGATATTTCTTAATGATCTAGCGAAAACAAATAATGTTGCAACTATATTTTGTACGCCGACGATACCAACATTTTAATATCTAACCCAGACATACACGATTTAAATAAAAGAAGCAATTTTAAAATCACAAACGTTAGGAGGATGATCTATACATCTTTAATGGACTTGAAATATACTCAAAACATGATTATAGTTTACTTCTAAGATTTAATCAAAAATCATCAAAAGTTAAAATGGGAATATCCTATTGAATTAACATGTTCGATATTAAGTACTGTGTGTTATCTGATTGGAAACCTAAGAGGATGTGTGAAAGTTGATATTCTGCAAATATTTTATCACGCCATCGTTCAGTCTAGCTTGTCTGACATTTTGGGGTCAGCACCTAATAATGATGCGATAAGCACCTAATAATGTTGGTGCGGCTAATATTGATGCGGTATTTAAAATGCACAAAAAGATATTATGAGCGATGCTCAATTTACACCCTCTTCAATTCTGATGATCTTTGTTCAACAAGCAGAACATTTTAAGGATAGCGTTAAAATGTTGTGCTTGATGAAAGACCTTCTCCTTTTTCCTTCTCTAACGTGCCAATAAAAATTTTCAACGTGTCAGCTGTGACACGCGTGCCATAGGTTCGCCACCGATGATTTAGACCAATCCATATTTTAGCCAATTGTCCATAACTTTGCATTAAAAGTAGGAACTCAAATTCGTTTACCTCCTCATGTAATTTTCTTTTTACATTTCTTGATTATTACTGCGGCACCCCAGGCATACTCTCGCAACACCCCAGGGCGCATGAGTAATTCCTACAATCAAACGAAGAAAACTGTTATATATGGGACATATCAAAAAGGACAAAAATATCAAATACTGCAAGTTCTCATGCAGTGAAAAATAACTCGAAAGAGATGAAACTCATGCCTAAAAAACCTTAGGATTTGGTTTGGCTGTGCTAACAACCAACTATTTAGATCTGCGCTCTCAAACATAAAAACAGGGACATATCATGAAAGGACAAAGATATATACCGCAAGTTGTCATGCAAGGAAACAAAGAGAAAAGAGATACATCGGAAGGAGACGAAACTCTTAAAAACCTTAGCTAGTGGTGTGGCTGTACTAAAAACCTAAAAGTATTTAGATCTACGGTCTCAAAAATAAAAACAGCTTTAATGATTGCCAACCTTCGGAGCGGAGACGGCACCTAAAGAAGATGCATTCTTTTGATTTGAAGGGTGTACCATCTAACGTCTGGAAATTCAAGTACCGTTTATTTTTATTTTGAAAGGTATAATGTTATTCATGAGTTAACAGAAATTTAGTTTTATGTTTAACATTTATGAAATGGGACGCTTTACTCTTGAACAAACTTAGGAAATATTAAAAACTGACTTCGAAAGTCTTGAGTCTTCTACTCAAATGGTAGGAAATTTAAGAAACAAATTCGATAGAAAAGAAGTGCCTTCCTTCAACGCACTTTGTGGACCAATTTGTGAAGCGAGATCGCTGCATCTTTAGTGGATAAAACAACACCTTCACATTCTTGTTCAGTGCGCTCAGCCGAAAATATTGATGCTGTTGCTCCGAGTGTGCGTGAACGTGCATCAATATCAAGTAGTCATCGTTCTTAGGTTCTCTGCGGAGAATTTTGCATAAAGACCTCGGTTTGAAAGACTACAAAGTACAATTTATCTAAGAAATGAAGCCTCGTGACCATCTGATGCATTTTCAGATCGACCAATGCGCTAAAGATTGTTTGGCCAAAGATGAGCATTTTTGTCGAAAAATCGTATTTTCCGATGAAGCTCATTTCCAACTCGGAGGGGCTATGTCAATGAGCAAAATTGTCACATTTCGAGATTAGAGAATCCACAGTTGAATATTGAGAAGCCTCAGAGAATAGATAGAGAATCCACAACGAGTAACTGTTTGGTGTGGTTTTTGGGGCAATTTTTCTTCGAAAAATAACAAGGAGCCGCCGGTACCGCCAATAGCGAAAGTTACTCTGGCATTCTAAAGGAATTTTTGTTTCTGAAAATTGAAGAGTATGACATTGATGCCATTTATGTTATCAAGAAGAGTATGACATTTATGAAGAGTATAACATTTGGTTTCAACAGGATGGGGCGGGCTATTTGCCACACAGCCAACGTAACCATCGATCTTTTGCGCACTATTTTAGGAAATCGAATAATCAGGCGAAATGCTGATATCAATTGGCTGCCAGGAGCTGTGATTTGATCCCATTGGATTTTGTTTTGTGAGGAGCCCTTAAAGATAAGTGTTACGCTCACCATCCAGAGACGATTGATGCATTGACACCCGAAATCGAAGTTGACATTCATGCGATTGGAGCCCAAACAATCGAAAATTTACTGAAAAATTGATTTGATTGGATGGGGTACTATGTATATGTGGCAGTCATTTGAATGATGTGTTTCATTCTTAAATGAAAATGTCCAATCTTTCTAATAAACTCATAATTTAAAAAAAATATATTCATTCGTTTTTTTTTTATAGCCTTTATATTATGAAAATAATTATTGTTCACTCTCTTTTGAACCAAATCAGCTTTTTCCGAATAGCACGAACAGCTGTATACTTTTATTGGTTTATTATATCATATTTTCGATAAATTAACGTTTTCGTTGAATATAGTGGTTAATTATAGCGAAAATTTGCATCAGAAACATTATTATGTAAATCGAAAATTTATAGGATTATGCAAATAGAACATATATTTTTAAATCGATCGTTATTACACAAAATCTATTTTGATATTATGAATTATGAATAATGATATTATGAATAATGAAATAAAGTTTCAACAAGTAATTCCGCAATCAATCAATTATTTCCAATCAATCAATCTATTTTGTAATAGATTGATAATTAATAGATTGCTATTGTGTTTTTACAGATATTTGGAAAAATGTGATGAGTTTTTCCAGATATCTGTTACAACAATTTGCAACAATTATTGAAATCAAATATATCAGCGCAAAAATATTAATATTTGAGAATAAATCTTTCAGGAGCTCTTAGAGGTACAACCAAATATGTAACTTTAAATATTAAACTAATAGTTTTTTAATGTTAATACGATAATAAGTATGAAACTTTAGTTATGAAACGCATTTTGTATTAAAAATAACTACCTAGGTAATTACTTTATTTAACGAATATTGTTAATATAATCTTGAATTCCTAATGTAGTTTATTATATCATTATTAATAATTCCTCTGTAATTTAAAAAGGCAAAATACTAATATTAAACTTTCGTAATTAATGGTTTGCAGAAGTTTTATTACACATTAGGGGGCGGTTACACTGGATGCTAATTACGAACATTTGTTCGTAATAATTAGTGTCTACACAGCATCATTAAAAGTTTTCAAAGCATCTCATCTGTTTTATTAAATTTTAGTATGAATAACTGCCCCTCAAATAAGTAAAAAATAATATAGTAATTTGAATTTATTTTATAATCAATAATCACTTTCTGTATTTTGACAAAAAAAAACTATAAAAAATAGATAATGAAAAAAAATAATAATGCAAAATAATCAAATACTTAATATAACATATTAAAATCATATCAACTGTGTTTATTAGAAGATACATTATTATTTAATAATATACATTATTAAATAAATTGATTGATTCAGTGCGCTCAGAACAAAGAAAATACCTACGACATGATAGTCGGTATCAGCAGATAAAGATATTTCTACTTATAGATCAAATTGAATTTGAAATCAATGATTTTTGGAAATTTTTGGAAGGAAATGAATATTTATTAATCATAATATTTACAATTTTTGAACAATTTAGAAAAAATTGTAAATCGGGAAAATTTGTAAATTGTGAAAATTAAAATTTAAAATGGCGGTCTATCACAGTACTTTTTATATACTTTCGTAGAATACCGGTTACTTTATCTTACATTAAAATAAAACAAACGTAAAGCTATGTAATCAAGTAAATAAGCGTCAAGATTAGACCATGCACCGCCCGTGCATTATACTAGCTTTCATTGTGTCCCAGAGGATTGCGCTTAAGGCGGGAAACCACATTAGGAGGTTCAAAAATTCAGATTTTCTTTTTATTGCATAAATCGTTAGCTTAACTATCCAAGAATATGCTGTCCAAATTTCAAATAGAAATTCACATTTGTTTAGATTTTATGAGCATAGAACCGAGTGCACTTCGGGTACGGACTACAGGCTCGAGCGGAGCATTTACCTCGTTTATCTCGAAATGACTTTTTTCACATTTGCGTGGAATCTAACTCAAAAAGTTTAGAACGATTAGTTTAGAATATTCTTTATAAAATTTCGAATTATATGAACCAACTTGTGAGATGATATCATGATTTTAAGGGTATTTTTCCTTGCATAATTAGAGAAAAAAAATCGAGCAAATCGAAAAAAAATTGTTTCAAAACCTGCAAAATTTTTAATTGTCATTTTTTTTGCCTGCATTGAGGTTCATATTCTAAGAAAATAAGTTATTAATGTAACATCAAAACTTTTTTGATTTCACATGAAAAATCGGAATGGCTACACTGCACGCAATTGGAAAACTATACTTGCAACCTTCGGCGGACATCACACCGTAACTTTGTTATTTTTTGCTTTATTTAAAAATTGTTCGAAATATGAATGAAATGATGTCAAAATTTGATTAATATCTAGTTAATTCTTCCCACCCAAAAACAATCCAAAAAAAAAAGTATCAAAGCGTGTGGCAAAATGTGGTTTCCCCACTTAATAGGAGGTTAACGGTGATATTTTAAATATATTTGTTCCAGTTTTTAAGTATTAGTAAAGGGTGACGAATTGAGAGTTTTTTTTTGAGAGTCTCTGTTTTTTCTCAATAAAAACGAAATGAAGTAATGGCTTATTTGCCTTAATATTAACTGTCAGTTAATATATTATTATTAATAATATTCAGTGAACCTGCAAGTTTTTTAATGGAGCGTTGGCCTATTGAACAAAATATTGCTTATGTAGAGCAATTTATTAGAACGAACTCCATTATTCAAACTCAAAGGTTGTTTCGGCAACAGTTTAATTTTCCAGCACCGCCGAACCGCAGGACAATTGCAGGATGGGTCGTAAAATATCGCCGAACAAGTTCTCTTAAGGATGCCAAACTTGCAGAGAGGAAACAATTGCTAGATATCAATTGCCAGCAGAAGTGAATGCTTTCTATGCTAGGAACAGAATAGAAGAAACTTCCAATCAATCCGTGCGAAGTTCTACGCAGCAGGTAGGAATTTCACGCAAGTCGGGAAGAACAATTTTAAAGAAAGATTTACTCTTTCGGTCTCGCAAATGGCCAAAAGCCCAAAACCTTCTTCCAGTAGACCGAAACTCACGTATATAATTCAGTTGGCGGATAATTTTGTCAAACAAAATAAAATAAAATTTGCGTTTGCAAATTCAAAATTGACAAATTCACAATGGAGGTAGAAAATCATGAACTACTCCCTTTCTTGGATGTTTTGGCACAGAAGAAACCAGACGGCACCTTGAATCACACAGTGCACGGGAAACCAACGCATACGAACAAATAGTGAACGCTTCTTCACACCATCACCCAATGCCGGATTTCTGCCTAGGCCTAGGGGCCCCGGTGGCGACACTGAAGTCAAATTCAACCGTCGTGAAGAGTCTTTCTCACACAAGATGTTTTGCTCGAGCTGACGCCTGTCGAAGTCTATGTTGCTCCTAGGATGAGATCATGGCAGCTCTTCAGATAATTGCAACTTATGCAACTAAAAATGCAAATCCACTTATGCAAATAAAAAACCATTTACGCGTTCTAAGGCTTCAGGTCTTCTGAATTCATTAGACTTCATGGAAACTTGCCTTTTATCATTTCTCTGGAGTGACATCTTGGAAAGCTTCAACAAAGTAAGCAAATCTCTCCAATCTATTAACATCGACCTGGGTACGATCGTTTAACTGTATCAGTCTTTGGTAACATACCTAGAAGACTTAAGGAAACCCAGTACCTGTACCTTTGATTATTATGATTTATGTTTTTTGATTTATGTATTATCGCAAGTTATTGAAAAATCCTGTGAAAATAGCTATGCATATGACGTGCAGAGGAAACGTAAGCGTAAAGTCGACGAAGTAAAAGGAAACGAGACCGAACTCTCTGGCAGGGACAGATTCAAAGTTTCCGTTATTTAACGTCATTATAGATAGACTCATTACAGAAATACGGAGACGAGGATCTGCTTATTAGGCCTTAATTAATAAGTTTGACTTTTTTACGAAACTACATCGTTTGGAATCTAAGGATATCCGTGAAGGAGCCAGAAACCCTATAACTTTTTATCCGGGGGATTTGGACAGGTCCTTGGAAAACGAGTGTATGCACCTGCAAGTTCATTTGTCGTCGAATGATGAAATAGAGTATGAATCGAGTTATCGTCACTGAAGCTATACAAATACTTATCGGAAAAAGGCTATTTGGACATTTATCCAAACGTAAGATAATTGTGCTCCGATTGCTGTTGTGTACATCATCGTCTAACTGCTCAGCAGAACGGTCGTTTTCAGAAATAAGGCAGTCAATTGACTACTATGATGACGTAATTCGTTCTTTTTCACAAAAGAAAGTTCGTCGTATGATTCTATAAATTTTATAGAAAAACGTAACTATTGTAACATATTATGTCTGACTATATTATTTTGATGTTTATTAAAGTCACGAAACTTAATTAAAAATAATATGTTACGTACTAGCGCATTTAATTTGCTAAATTTCCAAAATAGCAATATAGTCAAGTGCCTAGGGGCCCTGCGATCCTAAGTCCGGGCCTACCATCACCACAAATAACTCGCATCTCTAGTCAACACCCAATCCACCCGATCCAAAAGACTAGCTGACCAGCTCAACTTACCAAAGGAACTGAAGAACTTACGAGAAGCTCTTTCTTCAAATGGATATCCTAACAGCCAAATATCGTCGTACAGAGAACCGCAACCAAAGAACTGAAGAACGCCAGAAACCCGTCAGCACAGCATACCTAACATATGTTCATGGATCAACTGACAAAATCGCCAAAATTGTAAAAAGACACAACATCGACACCATTTTCAAACCAAACCACATTAGAATTAAGACAACATTATAATACCATGAAATTTACGATATATCCTGCGGTATAACAATTGAACGATGTAACATTATAGCAATATAACATTTGAACGATAATTGAACGACATTTGAACACCTATATTGGACATACCAATAGAAAAATATCATACAGAAGAAGAAGAAGAACATGCAGTTTAAGTCACACGCAAAGAGAAAGTTTCATCCGCTCTTGTCCAACACACCAACACCCGCCACTGGATGGATTTCCGAAACTCAAGGACTCTTGCACAGATAAGTGACGAAATGTCACGGGTACACAGAGAAGCCATAGAGATAGAAAAACGAGACTACTGCCTGAACACGAGAGATGATTCCTTGCGACTCCCTCCAGCAGGGCGATCGACTATATCCACCCTCAAAATGCAATCCCAGACACATATACAACCAACAAGACAAACAAACGAGCAAACCGAAGCACCGCACACAGCGCACATGACCCGAAGCCAGATAGCTATAAGTAGTCGCGTCCCACGAACGAGCGCTCAGTATGCGTGTACTGCACGGACGCATTCTCTTGAAAATGGCGAATGGTAGTTAAATTCATCGAAAAACACAATTATCGGCCACATAAATATAATGGTTGTCCAGTGGATTTACAGTAATTGGCCAATGCTTTATAATAAATAAAACTAATAAGAAAATATTTAGAACAGTCTTTTATAGATTCTTATGATATGTGTGTCTAGTCTTGTCTGCCTAGTATTTTATGTCTAAGTCTTGTGTGTCCAGTCTTGCTAAAAGATCTGACCGGGATTGATGTGTCTCCAAATCTAATGGAACAGAAAATCTGTATGCTTCACATTAAACACCCGGCAGAATTTATACGAATAGATTAGCATAACAGCATAACAACAGTCCAAGCGTTTAAGTCTATAGTGATGGTTCGAAATCTGAAGTTGGCGTAGGGGCATCATTTGTGGTATATATTGAAAAAATCGAGATATATCATGAGATTAGAGGTAGAGATAGAGATGAGATGAGGTAGACATGAGATAGAGACTAAGGAGTACTGTTTCGTTTTCCAGGTGGAACTCCTAGCTATCAACAGAGCGCTAAGGTACATTAGATCGGAGCATAGATCAATCCCTGAATGTTCAATCCTTTCGGACATCTTATTTATTTAATTTGTATGAATACATTGCCGGCTCTCCGCTTTCGTACTGAGCCGTATCCTCTCGGACAGAAGATCCGCTCTCCATGCATTAAAATATATGACAAAATCAACCGAGCTCCTTTTGGAGACGTGGCTGCTGGCACATGATATCTGTCGTAGGACTACTCTTCGGCTGCACTGGGTTAATGCTCACGTAGGTCATAGAGGAAACGAAAGACCGGATTATTTTGCAAAACAGGCTTTAGGAACGGAGAATACCAGTGTATATGTACAAGTATGGATATATATATATATATATATATATATATATATATATATATATATATACATCCCATATACAAACCATCGAAGACATTTACTCCAAAAATTCCACTACTGACTTTTACGTGTTTGGTGACTTCAATTTACCAAATGTTACGTGGTCTAATGACAATCTAGGCATAGTTATGAATGGTCAAAGTAATTTTAACAGTGAAACTCTAGCACAGGGTTACGGGTTTCTAAATTTTAAACATATCAACATTATAAACATATCAATAATATCTAAACATATTGACATTCCCAATTCTAGAGGTGTTTTCTTGGATCTTTTATTTTCAAATAGGCCGAATATCTCTGTTAACATAGTTGCAGATCCACTACGTCCCTCCTCTTTTCATCATGAAAGCTTCTCCTTTGAAATATCCTGAAATGAATCAAATTATCCTAGTCTGAATCTTTGGGAAGCTTAATATGATTTCTTGAAAGCAGACTATAACGCAATCAATAATTACTTATCGCCAATAAACTGGGAATCTCTTCTAAATTCAGCTAATGTGAATGAGGTTGTCGGTACATTTTATCGAATATACCGAACCGCAACCTTCCCAAAGTGGTTTAGCACAGAGTTAAAGCATACAATAAAGTGTTAAAAATAGCACATAAATCTTACAAAGTATCAAATAATTCGCTGCGCTACAATGAATTTGTAGCTTTACGTACGCAATGCAAACAACTGTCGAAAACTTGTTATGAACGTTACATGAAACAAATAGATGACAATTTGCAGACAAATCCAAAATCATTCTGGAAGTTTGTAAATAACAAAAACTCATCTTACAGCATTCCAGATCAAGTGTATTACGGAGATCAAACAGCTAATGGTGGTCTAGAAATATCCCAACTTTTTGCAGACTATTTTTCCACAATTTTTAGTAACCACAAAGACTCTTCTTTTGAATATAAAAATCATATCAACCTCGACATCCCATGTCCCAAAATAACATTAGATCAACTTCTAAAAACAAATTAGCAAACTGCCAAATAAACTTAGCTCAGGCCCTGATGGAAGCCCCAATATATTCTTAAAAAGCTGCTCTCTTACTTTTTCCAATCCTCTCATGATTATATTCAACTTATCCCAAACTATTGTAAAAATAGCTTTATTTTACCTACATTCAAATCTGGCGAGAAAAATAATGTAAAGAACTACAGAGGTATAACAAAACAATCTGCCATTCCAAAGCTGTTGGATAGTCTTGTTTATGACCAACTAGCATTTTCTTGCAAAGAAATTATCGATAATCAGCAACATGGCTTCTCACAAAAAAAATCTACGGTTACAAACCTATTAATCTATGAGTCTGAAATCATTTAGGCTTTAGAGAATAAAATCCAACTTGATTCCATATATACTGATTTCTCTAAAGCCTTCGATACTGTTGATCACAACATTCTACTTAGAAAACTGCACTGCCTTGGCTTTAGTGATGTATTACAGAAATGGTTCCGTAGTTTTTTGACTGGGCGCATTCAGAGGGTCAAAATAGGCTCTTCTATATCTTATGAAATAGCAGTGACATCTGGGGTTCCACAGGGTTCGCACTGCGCACCACTCATCTTCAACTCTTCAACTCATATAGGGAGTTGCTTCAGTCATAGCAAATATTGACTATTCGCTGACGATCTAAAAATGTTTAGGCCTATAAACTCTCACTCTGAACAATTGTTACTACAAGATGATTTAAATCACTTTGTCAAATGATGTAATCTGAACAATCTACAACTAAACATTCAGAAATGCTGTTTCCTAAGCTTTTCCAAATCTATTAAAAAACATAATTCAGAGTACACCCTAAACAGTAACTTATTGAAATCTACAGCAACTGTAAAAGATCTTGGCATCTATTTTGATGAACGTCTAACCTTTGCACATAAATAATGCATCTTTGAAGGCTTCGAAGATGTTAGGCTATATTTTAAGGAATTGCGATAATTTCTCCATTCGCGCTGTAAAGATGGTTTACATGTCATTGGTTGTCTCCCACCTAAATTATGCCTCTGTTGTGTGGTCTCCCCACTATCAATAACACAAATATACAATCGAGAAGATTCAAAACAAGTTCCTGAGGTTCTGTGCATACAAACTCCATGTAAACATTGAAAATCATGATTACTCTGCTATTACTAGAATGCTCAACACGCATTCCTTAGCTAACCGTAGAACGGTTAATGATATAAGCTTCATTTATAAGTTACTGAATGGATTGATAACTAGCCCTGAATTGCTCCGAATGATAAACATTAATGTGACTAAGAATTCTACATTATAACAATACTTTCCATATAAAGTTCCACGCCAGCAATTATGGTAAATATTCACCTATTGAAAGATCCTTGAAATTTATTAATGATCATAATATAGATATATTGAATGGTTCGTTGCCAACTCTCAAAAAACTCATATACTCTCTCGAATGTGATTTCAGCACACTATGTGTGCATGTGTTTATGTATGTATATATGTGTATGTATATATGTTTTATACCTATGTTTTATACTTATTCTGTATTGGGGCAACCCGTATATTTCTTAAAATAAATAAAAATAAAAAAAAAATAAAAGTAGCTGGTCAGGCAATAAAAACAGGACTATCAGTTAAGATCCATAGAGAGTGGAACGAGCCATGGGATAAGGCCACAACTGAACTTTGGACCAAAAAATTATTCCTGCAACTGAGAAATGGAAGAACATTGATATAAGACCCACACATCACATGGTTCAACTGATAACCGGTCATGGTAATTTTAAGGCTTAACTACATAGATTCGGGAGAGGCTGTCTCGCCTCTGCACATGCGGAGAGGAAGATACGGCCGCATATGTTCTCTTTAGATGCCCGCTTACAGAGAACTGACGACAAAAAATTGAAATAAGCATGACTACGGAAGGATGTCCCTGACCAAGGAGCGAGGAGGACCGCATCATAATTGATAAAAGTAGTGAAGGTGGCACACATTTAATATAAACTGCGCAAAATTAAAAAGACTAGATCATGATCTTTAGAGTTTAGGAATATTTAAACTGTAAACCATTATTGTAATCGATAACCAGCATAATGTTCATCTGGACGGAGTACTGGTTACATAAGTTATGCTTATGAATAAACAAATAAGAGGTCTAGTCTTGCCCGTCTAGTTTTGTCTGTGCAATTTTGTCGGTCTAGTATTGTCTATTTAGTCTTGTCTGTCTAGTCTTATCTTGTTTGTCTAGTCTTGTCTGTCTAGTCTTGTATGTCTAGTCTTGTCTGTCTAGTCTTGTCTGTCTAGTCTTGTCTGTCTAGTCTTGTCTGTCTAGTCTTGTCTGTCTAGTCTTGTCTGTCTAGTCTTGTTAGTCTAGTCTTTTCTGTCTAATATTGTCTGTCCAGTCTAGTCTGTCTAGTCTTGTCTGTCTAGTCTTGTCTGTCTAGTCTTGTCTGTCTAGTCTTGTCTGTCTAGTCTTGTCTGTCTAGTCTTGTCTGTCTAGTCTTGTCTGTCTAGTCTTGTCTGTCTAGTCTTGTCTGTCTAGTCTTGTCTGTCTAGTCTTGTCTGTCTAGTCTTGTCTGTCTAGTCTTGTCTGTCTAGTCTTGTCTGTCTAGTCTTGTCTGTCTAGTCTTGTCTGTCTAGTCTTGTCTGTCTAGTCTTGTCTGTCTAGTCTTGTCTGTCTAGTCTTGTCTGTCTAGTCTTGTCTGTCTAGTCTTGTCTGTCTAGTCTTGTCTGTCTAGTCTTGTCTGTCTAGTCTTGTCTGTCTAGTCTTGTCTGTCTAGTCTTGTCTGTCTAGTCTTGTCTGTCTAGTCTTGTCTGTCTAGTCTTGTCTGTCTAGTCTTGTCTGTCTAGTCTTGTCTGTCTAGTCTTGTCTGTCTAGTCTTGTCTGTCTAGTCTTGTCTGTCTAGTCTTGTCTGTCTAGTCTTGTCTGTCTAGTCTTGTCTGTCTAGTCTTGTCTGTCTAGTCTTGTCTGTCTAGTCTTGTCTGTCTAGTCTTGTCTGTCTAGTCTTGTCTGTCTAGTCTTGTCTGTCTAGTCTTGTCTGTCTAGTCTTGTCTGTCTAGTCTTGTCTGTCTAGTCTTGTCTGTCTAGTCTTGTCTGTCTAGTCTTGTCTGTCTAGTCTTGTCTGTCTAGTCTTGTCTGTCTAGTCTTGTCTGTCTAGTCTTGTCTGTCTAGTCTTGTCTGTCTAGTCTTGTCTGTCTAGTCTTGTCTGTCTAGTCTTGTCTGTCTAGTCTTGTCTGTCTAGTCTTGTCTGTCTAGTCTTGTCTGTCTAGTCTTGTCTGTCTAGTCTTGTCTGTCTAGTCTTGTCTGTCTAGTCTTGTCTGTCTAGTCTTGTCTGTCTAGTCTTGTCTGTCTAGTCTTGTCTGTCTAGTCTTGTCTGTCTAGTCTTGTCTGTCTAGTCTTGTCTGTCTAGTCTTGTCTGTCTAGTCTTGTCTGTCTAGTCTTGTCTGTCTAGTCTTGTCTGTCTAGTCTTGTCTGTCTAGTCTTGTCTGTCTAGTCTTGTCTGTCTAGTCTTGTCTGTCTAGTCTTGTCTGTCTAGTCTTGTCTGTCTAGTCTTGTCTGTCTAGTCTTGTCTGTCTAGTCTTGTCTGTCTAGTCTTGTCTGTCTAGTCTTGTCTGTCTAGTCTTGTCTGTCTAGTCTTGTCTGTCTAGTCTTGTCTGTCTAGTCTTGTCTGTCTAGTCTTGTCTGTCTAGTCTTGTCTGTCTAGTCTTGTCTGTCTAGTCTTGTCTGTCTAGTCTTGTCTGTCTAGTCTTGTCTGTCTAGTCTTGTCTGTCTAGTCTTGTCTGTCTAGTCTTGTCTGTCTAGTCTTGTCTGTCTAGTCTTGTCTGTCTAGTCTTGTCTGTCTAGTCTTGTCTGTCTAGTCTTGTCTGTCTAGTCTTGTCTGTCTAGTCTTGTCTGTCTAGTCTTGTCTGTCTAGTCTTGTCTGTCTAGTCTTGTCTGTCTAGTCTTGTCTGTCTAGTCTTGTCTGTCTAGTCTTGTCTGTCTAGTCTTGTCTGTCTAGTCTTGTCTGTCTAGTCTTGTCTGTCTAGTCTTGTCTGTCTAGTCTTGTCTGTCTAGTCTTGTCTGTCTAGTCTTGTCTGTCTAGTCTTGTCTGTCTAGTCTTGTCTGTCTAGTCTTGTCTGTCTAGTCTTGTCTGTCTAGTCTTGTCTGTCTAGTCTTGTCTGTCTAGTCTTGTCTGTCTAGTCTTGTCTGTCTAGTCTTGTCTGTCTAGTCTTGTCTGTCTAGTCTTGTCTGTCTAGTCTTGTCTGTCTAGTCTTGTCTGTCTAGTCTTGTCTGTCTAGTCTTGTCTGTCTAGTCTTGTCTGTCTAGTCTTGTCTGTCTAGTCTTGTCTGTCTAGTCTTGTCTGTCTAGTCTTGTCTGTCTAGTCTTGTCTGTCTAGTCTTGTCTGTCTAGTCTTGTCTGTCTAGTCTTGTCTGTCTAGTCTTGTCTGTCTAGTCTTGTCTGTCTAGTCTTGTCTGTCTAGTCTTGTCTGTCTAGTCTTGTCTGTCTAGTCTTGTCTGTCTAGTCTTGTCTGTCTAGTCTTGTCTGTCTAGTCTTGTCTGTCTAGTCTTGTCTGTCTAGTCTTGTCTGTCTAGTCTTGTCTGTCTAGTCTTGTCTGTCTAGTCTTGTCTGTCTAGTCTTGTCTGTCTAGTCTTGTCTGTCTAGTCTTGTCTGTCTAGTCTTGTCTGTCTAGTCTTGTCTGTCTAGTCTTGTCTGTCTAGTCTTGTCTGTCTAGTCTTGTCTGTCTAGTCTTGTCTGTCTAGTCTTGTCTGTCTAGTCTTGTCTGTCTAGTCTTGTCTGTCTAGTCTTGTCTGTCTAGTCTTGTCTGTCTAGTCTTGTCTGTCTAGTCTTGTCTGTCTAGTCTTGTCTGTCTAGTCTTGTCTGTCTAGTCTTGTCTGTCTAGTCTTGTCTGTCTAGTCTTGTCTGTCTAGTCTTGTCTGTCTAGTCTTGTCTGTCTAGTCTTGTCTGTCTAGTCTTGTCTGTCTAGTCTTGTCTGTCTAGTCTTGTCTGTCTAGTCTTGTCTGTCTAGTCTTGTCTGTCTAGTCTTGTCTGTCTAGTCTTGTCTGTCTAGTCTTGTCTGTCTAGTCTTGTCTGTCTAGTCTTGTCTGTCTAGTCTTGTCTGTCTAGTCTTGTCTGTCTAGTCTTGTCTGTCTAGTCTTGTCTGTCTAGTCTTGTCTGTCTAGTCTTGTCTGTCTAGTCTTGTCTGTCTAGTCTTGTCTGTCTAGTCTTGTCTGTCTAGTCTTGTCTGTCTAGTCTTGTCTGTCTAGTCTTGTCTGTCTAGTCTTGTCTGTCTAGTCTTGTCTGTCTAGTCTTGTCTGTCTAGTCTTGTCTGTCTAGTCTTGTCTGTCTAGTCTTGTCTGTCTAGTCTTGTCTGTCTAGTCTTGTCTGTCTAGTCTTGTCTGTCTAGTCTTGTCTGTCTAGTCTTGTCTGTCTAGTCTTGTCTGTCTAGTCTTGTCTGTCTAGTCTTGTCTGTCTAGTCTTGTCTGTCTAGTCTTGTCTGTCTAGTCTTGTCTGTCTAGTCTTGTCTGTCTAGTCTTGTCTGTCTAGTCTTGTCTGTCTAGTCTTGTCTGTCTAGTCTTGTCTGTCTAGTCTTGTCTGTCTAGTCTTGTCTGTCTAGTCTTGTCTGTCTAGTCTTGTCTGTCTAGTCTTGTCTGTCTAGTCTTGTCTGTCTAGTCTTGTCTGTCTAGTCTTGTCTGTCTAGTCTTGTCTGTCTAGTCTTGTCTGTCTAGTCTTGTCTGTCTAGTCTTGTCTGTCTAGTCTTGTCTGTCTAGTCTTGTCTGTCTAGTCTTGTCTGTCTAGTCTTGTCTGTCTAGTCTTGTCTGTCTAGTCTTGTCTGTCTAGTCTTGTCTGTCTAGTCTTGTCTGTCTAGTCTTGTCTGTCTAGTCTTGTCTGTCTAGTCTTGTCTGTCTAGTCTTGTCTGTCTAGTCTTGTCTGTCTAGTCTTGTCTGTCTAGTCTTGTCTGTCTAGTCTTGTCTGTCTAGTCTTGTCTGTCTAGTCTTGTCTGTCTAGTCTTGTCTGTCTAGTCTTGTCTGTCTAGTCTTGTCTGTCTAGTCTTGTCTGTCTAGTCTTGTCTGTCTAGTCTTGTCTGTCTAGTCTTGTCTGTCTAGTCTTGTCTGTCTAGTCTTGTCTGTCTAGTCTTGTCTGTCTAGTCTTGTCTGTCTAGTCTTGTCTGTCTAGTCTTGTCTGTCTAGTCTTGTCTGTCTAGTCTTGTCTGTCTAGTCTTGTCTGTCTAGTCTTGTCTGTCTAGTCTTGTCTGTCTAGTCTTGTCTGTCTAGTCTTGTCTGTCTAGTCTTGTCTGTCTAGTCTTGTCTGTCTAGTCTTGTCTGTCTAGTCTTGTCTGTCTAGTCTTGTCTGTCTAGTCTTGTCTGTCTAGTCTTGTCTGTCTAGTCTTGTCTGTCTAGTCTTGTCTGTCTAGTCTTGTCTGTCTAGTCTTGTCTGTCTAGTCTTGTCTGTCTAGTCTTGTCTGTCTAGTCTTGTCTGTCTAGTCTTGTCTGTCTAGTCTTGTCTGTCTAGTCTTGTCTGTCTAGTCTTGTCTGTCTAGTCTTGTCTGTCTAGTCTTGTCTGTCTAGTCTTGTCTGTCTAGTCTTGTCTGTCTAGTCTTGTCTGTCTAGTCTTGTCTGTCTAGTCTTGTCTGTCTAGTCTTGTCTGTCTAGTCTTGTCTGTCTAGTCTTGTCTGTCTAGTCTTGTCTGTCTAGTCTTGTCTGTCTAGTCTTGTCTGTCTAGTCTTGTCTGTCTAGTCTTGTCTGTCTAGTCTTGTCTGTCTAGTCTTGTCTGTCTAGTCTTGTCTGTCTAGTCTTGTCTGTCTAGTCTTGTCTGTCTAGTCTTGTCTGTCTAGTCTTGTCTGTCTAGTCTTGTCTGTCTAGTCTTGTCTGTCTAGTCTTGTCTGTCTAGTCTTGTCTGTCTAGTCTTGTCTGTCTAGTCTTGTCTGTCTAGTCTTGTCTGTCTAGTCTTGTCTGTCTAGTCTTGTCTGTCTAGTCTTGTCTGTCTAGTCTTGTCTGTCTAGTCTTGTCTGTCTAGTCTTGTCTGTCTAGTCTTGTCTGTCTAGTCTTGTCTGTCTAGTCTTGTCTGTCTAGTCTTGTCTGTCTAGTCTTGTCTGTCTAGTCTTGTCTGTCTAGTCTTGTCTGTCTAGTCTTGTCTGTCTAGTCTTGTCTGTCTAGTCTTGTCTGTCTAGTCTTGTCTGTCTAGTCTTGTCTGTCTAGTCTTGTCTGTCTAGTCTTGTCTGTCTAGTCTTGTCTGTCTAGTCTTGTCTGTCTAGTCTTGTCTGTCTAGTCTTGTCTGTCTAGTCTTGTCTGTCTAGTCTTGTCTGTCTAGTCTTGTCTGTCTAGTCTTGTCTGTCTAGTCTTGTCTGTCTAGTCTTGTCTGTCTAGTCTTGTCTGTCTAGTCTTGTCTGTCTAGTCTTGTCTGTCTAGTCTTGTCTGTCTAGTCTTGTCTGTCTAGTCTTGTCTGTCTAGTCTTGTCTGTCTAGTCTTGTCTGTCTAGTCTTGTCTGTCTAGTCTTGTCTGTCTAGTCTTGTCTGTCTAGTCTTGTCTGTCTAGTCTTGTCTGTCTAGTCTTGTCTGTCTAGTCTTGTCTGTCTAGTCTTGTCTGTCTAGTCTTGTCTGTCTAGTCTTGTCTGTCTAGTCTTGTCTGTCTAGTCTTGTCTGTCTAGTCTTGTCTGTCTAGTCTTGTCTGTCTAGTCTTGTCTGTCTAGTCTTGTCTGTCTAGTCTTGTCTGTCTAGTCTTGTCTGTCTAGTCTTGTCTGTCTAGTCTTGTCTGTCTAGTCTTGTCTGTCTAGTCTTGTCTGTCTAGTCTTGTCTGTCTAGTCTTGTCTGTCTAGTCTTGTCTGTCTAGTCTTGTCTGTCTAGTCTTGTCTGTCTAGTCTTGTCTGTCTAGTCTTGTCTGTCTAGTCTTGTCTGTCTAGTCTTGTCTGTCTAGTCTTGTCTGTCTAGTCTTGTCTGTCTAGTCTTGTCTGTCTAGTCTTGTCTGTCTAGTCTTGTCTGTCTAGTCTTGTCTGTCTAGTCTTGTCTGTCTAGTCTTGTCTGTCTAGTCTTGTCTGTCTAGTCTTGTCTGTCTAGTCTTGTCTGTCTAGTCTTGTCTGTCTAGTCTTGTCTGTCTAGTCTTGTCTGTCTAGTCTTGTCTGTCTAGTCTTGTCTGTCTAGTCTTGTCTGTCTAGTCTTGTCTGTCTAGTCTTGTCTGTCTAGTCTTGTCTGTCTAGTCTTGTCTGTCTAGTCTTGTCTGTCTAGTCTTGTCTGTCTAGTCTTGTCTGTCTAGTCTTGTCTGTCTAGTCTTGTCTGTCTAGTCTTGTCTGTCTAGTCTTGTCTGTCTAGTCTTGTCTGTCTAGTCTTGTCTGTCTAGTCTTGTCTGTCTAGTCTTGTCTGTCTAGTCTTGTCTGTCTAGTCTTGTCTGTCTAGTCTTGTCTGTCTAGTCTTGTCTGTCTAGTCTTGTCTGTCTAGTCTTGTCTGTCTAGTCTTGTCTGTCTAGTCTTGTCTGTCTAGTCTTGTCTGTCTAGTCTTGTCTGTCTAGTCTTGTCTGTCTAGTCTTGTCTGTCTAGTCTTGTCTGTCTAGTCTTGTCTGTCTAGTCTTGTCTGTCTAGTCTTGTCTGTCTAGTCTTGTCTGTCTAGTCTTGTCTGTCTAGTCTTGTCTGTCTAGTCTTGTCTGTCTAGTCTTGACTGTCTAGTCTTGTCTGTCTAGTCTTGTCTGTCTAGTCTTGTCTGTCTAGTCTTGTCTGGCTAGTCTTGTCTGTCTAGTCTTGTCTATGGCACGCGTGGCAACGCGAATCTGTGGCACGCGTGTCACAATTGACACGTGGAATATTTTTATTGGCACAAGTGAGAAATATGGGTAAATAGTACAGTTGCTGGCCAGTCGACAATGATTGACCATATTTTGAAAAACTATAAGACGACATATTGGTGACAATTGTTTATTAATACTAGAAAATTACGGTCAGACAAGACTAGACAGTCTTAGCCTGCTACAGTCTTAGCCGACTGTCTAGTAATCTTAGCTTACTAAACAGTTTGACGCGTGCCATAGGTTCGCCCGTTATACTAGCAAAATCTATCGCAAATATCAAAATATGTGGTTACTTTCCAAAATTTTATAACAATATTTTAATCTCGACGAAGATAATTATGACGCTTCATTATGTTTTGATCCAAAACTCCATTCACAAACAAATGTAATGCCAAATAATCAAATGTTCATCAAATTAAAAAATCTTATTTTAATAGCCCATGATCCCAAAAAGTTATTTATCTCACGAAAACTACTCAATCGCGCATAAAACACAACTGACACAGAACTGGGTCATGTTTGGGTCATAAAAATGTATATAGCGGTCGTTATGTAAATCCGTTTTGCTTTGTTGAGAGTTTCCAAACAAAAATTCTATTTTAAGATTGAACATAAAAAGAAATTGATAAGTTATCATAATAGTGCATGAACGTTTTAAATAATTTAGTATTTGAAGTGCGCGCATGTAGCGTTGGAGTGTAGTGTGTATCGGAAATCGCGCTTGCGTCAAACATTAAGTGTATAGGTAAATATAGACACAAAAAGAGGAATATAATAAATAACAAATAAGTGAAATGAATAGGTAAATGTTTGGAAATCAAGTGGCTATTTTTAAACTCACCTTGGTCCCGCCATCTTTATCGTATTCCAATTTCCAGTTGGTATCGTCGTCGATAAGTTTTTTCAGTAAATAGAAATCGCTGTCTTCCGCGATCTTAACGTGCCCGATCTCCATTGCAAAAACTGAAAGATAAAATCGGCGCGTTGATTAAATGGACAAACAGACAGACAAAATGCATATCTCTGGTGTGTTGTTCGAGTCTTCTAGGGCTAAAGAACGCAACGTGCGCACAACCACCACCGTACTACCCTCCCTTGACATTCTGTACAAGACTAGATCGATATCCACATAAAATAAAACGAGCAAAAAAAATAATAATCCTCACTCACCGTTCGAACTAATACTGAAACTGATAAGCAGCTGTGTGGTGTGAATTGCATAATAAACTCTAAACACGTTATCTCCGGCATTTATGCGACATACATTTAATAATATTTAAACAAACAAACCTAATTGAACCCCTTTCTGCGCCAAGTTTTAATGAAAACGTGAGTAAACTATTCCATTACAATTCACTTCCGCTTAAATAAAAACACGATTTCCTTTATGAAAAAATGATGTAAAATGAAACTGAAATTTATTTAAATGAATTTTTCTGATGACAGGTGTGACTTGTCATGAGTTCGAATAATCAAGTGAGTGTCGAGTTGGCGATCAAAATCGAGGAGTGGACGAGGTGGAACAGGGACGAAAAAGCCAACAAGGAAATTAGCACGCTGCTGGAAAATGGAGAGATTGGTAAACTGGAGCGGATGTTGCTGGAGAGGATTTCCTTCGGGACCGCCGGATTGAGGGGCAGGATGGCCGCCGGCTTCGCTTGCATGAACGAGCTGGTCATCGTCCAGACTGCCCAAGGACTCTTAAGGCATCTCGAGGAACAGTTTGGAAATACCTTGAAGACGAATGGAATTGTTATTGGATACGATGCTCGACATAACAGTACTAGGTTTGATAATTCAATTTCCTTTATAGTATTCAATTACAATGGTAACAAACTAAATCAATATCACAGCAAACCAACTTTCAATCTTTATATATAATTTATAATATTAGCATTTTCACCTAGTTACATTATTTAGTTTTCACTAAAAGCTAAATCAATAACTTGACACTAATTCGTGAAAATGGGTAGACGTATAAAACAGCGAATAATTGAATATAAAACTCATCTACAGAACTCCCATTTTCTGCTATTCCAAATTAATTGTTTTTTAATCTACAGCCATTCGTTTCTGACGTAATTTAATTGTAAAATTACTATTCGTAATAAAGTTTTATACGCATGAATCAACAAACTGCAATGGAATATTCAGGAGGTTTTATTTGTATATAATTTATGTTGAAATTGTTGGGGGAGTTAAGTAAATGCAGTTTTAATTAAGGTGGATTAGGTATTTTTAGGGTTGCAAATCTATCGGGGGTGAACTGGCAAGAGTGACCAAGTCAAAAATTGAGAAAAAATTGATAATGTGTCGTTTTAAAAAAATAGTTCAAGGCATTATACGTAGCTAATCATAAGCTTATAACATGGGCTAAAAATGACCAATTTTTTTAGATCACAATCTCTTCAGTTTAAAGTGTCCATGTCTAGTTAGTAATTTTTGCCAATTTTTGACTTGGCCACTTTTAGCAGTACACCCAAGTATCCTCATTTCAATTTGTTTAGCCAAAATACAGAGATCAGAGAAAGTTTCAATGTACGGACATTTAAAAACAAACTCAAATTTGAATTTCAAGATGGACTAGTGCAAGTTTCAAACTACAGACAGACAAACTGTACTAGTTGTTTCATTTGTTTTTATTGTATCAACTGGAATTTGAATTTCTGGACGGTCCAGATAAACGTTACAATCACAATCGGATAGATTGCTTGCATCAATTGCTGAATTAAAGTGAGTCCAATGTTTCGCGTGGGGATATCTGGTAATATAATCGTACACGATTATATTAACAGATGGGAATGTAATCATGTCTGTGCTCTCTCTCGCATACGGTATGCTGTATAAAAAAAGCCAAATCCAAAGGCCCAAAAGCCCGAAATACGTAAGTCAAAAATCCAAAACTTCAAAAGCCCAAATTCTAAAAGTTCAAAATACAAAGCCCAAAAGATCCACAAGTTATGTCATAGCAAATTCAAAAAGTCCAAAATTGCAAAAGCCCAAAATCCAAAGTTCAAATATATATTTTTTTCAGCTGTTTTCTACCTCTTGGGTATAAGCCTCCCTCTTATCTCGCCAGTTGTCACGATTTTGTGTCACCTGGCACCAGTTCAGTCCTGCTGCTCGTTTCAAATCGTCGCTCCATCTCATTTGCGGTCTTCCTATACTCCTTTTGTTGCTCCATGGTCTCCATCGAATTAGTTTACCACTCCACTTATCCTGGTCTCTTGCGACGTGTCCCGCCCAGGCCCATTTCTGAGCGGCGGCGCGTCGCACGACATCATGTACCTTTGTTCTTCTCCTGATCCATTCATTTGTTTTCAAGATGTTTTTTGTTTTGGCATATGCCGCCCAGGTTTGCCGTATTCTCTTATTTATTTCGAGTTCTTGATTAGCCTTGCCACTAGTTAGTGTTTGTCCTAGGTATTTGTATGCAGTTACTTTCTCGATTCTGTTGTCTCCTAGGATAATTTCTCGTTCGTCATCTACGTTTGATATTTGATGTCATGTACTTTGTTTTGTCAAATTTGATTTCTAGGCCTATGCGTGGACTTCGTGGCCCTGTAGATGTCATCGATAAGTGTAGCCAAGTTCTTCTCTGCTTTCGGCTATCACTACTATGTCGTTGGCAAACATTATGTGGCTAAGTTTCTCCCCGTTGACATTAAAGCCTCTGTTTTGGAGGTCGATTGTTTTTAGTGCGTCTTCCAGAACTAGTGTGAAGAGCTTGCTGACGTAGGGTCTCCTTGGCGCACTCCTCTGTTAATTGCTACTTTGTCGGATTTTTCATGTAGCTGGATTTGTAGAGTCGCGTTTCTGTAAATGTTGTTAATTAGGTTTGCGTATCTGTGGTCTATTCTGGCGTGTTTCAGGGCTTGCTGTAGTGCCCATATTTCCACCGTGTCGAAAGCCTTTCTAAAATCAATGAATGCTAGCCATAAAGGTATATTGTATTCCACAGCCTTCTCGATTCGTGTTCTCATCGTTTGCAGGTGTTCTGTAACACTGTAGCCCTTCCTAGACCCAGCTTGCTCTTTTGGCTGATAATAGTCTAACTTTGATGTGAGACGGTTGGTTAATATTTTCGCGAATAATTTGTATATTTTCAGGGTTCTCGGTGTCTCCCTTTTTGTGAATGATTATCACGATGGCATTTGTCCAGTCCTGTGGTATGTCCTCCTTTACCAGGTATTTGTTGAACAATATTTCTAGTTGGTCTTCTATCGCCGCCTTATATTAACATTTCTGTCAGTATGCCGTCTTCGCCCGCTGCTTTCCCATTTTTCGTATGATGTAATGCTGATCTGATCTGTTGTAATCTCAGGTATGTCTTCAGAGTTCATGTTCAAGACTTTCACTTCCTGGTTTTGTTCGGATATGTTGCTCGTTACTTTCGTCTCGTATAGGTCTGCGTAAAATTCTTGTACCGTTCTTATAATTTCGTGTCTTCCTTCGATTCTTTGTCCTGTTTTGTCTTTGATTCTGACGATTTCTTTCTTTGTGTTTGTCGCTAGTCTTCTGAACACTTTCGTCCCTTTGTGTTGTTCCAGTACTTTCTGCGCGATTTGCACATTGTGTTTTCTGATGTCCTCCTTTGCCATCTTTCTGGCGATTTTATTTGTTTCGGCGTATTCTGCTGATGACCTTTTGTTATTTGCTATAAGTTGTCGTCATGTTGTCAGCATGTTGTCATTGTCAGTATGTTTAGTGTTTGCGCGCTTAGTTTATTTTGCTTTCTAGTTTTTGTTTCTGTGTACGCTTCTGCTGCTTGGTTTACGGTTTTAGTGATTGTTTTGTTTGTTTCGTCTATGCTCTTATGTCTCTGCTCTTTGAATCTGGTTCTCAGGTATATTTGGAATTTATTTGGGTCTTGTTGGAGCTTCTCTCTGTCAATCTGTTTGTGTATCGACTTTATGATTTTTTACAACCCTCTAGTTTTTAGTTTATGCTTATCCTTGCCCTCACCAGACGATGGTCACTTCCAGTACTAAATCTGTTCAATACCTCGACGTTTTGTAATATTTGGATGTACTTAGTTAGAATATAGTGGATTTGGTTGAAAGTTCTCCCGTCTGGGCTTGCCCAGGTCCATTTGCGGTTGCATATCTTTTTGAAAGAAGGTGTTAGCGTTATAGAGATGATCTTCTTCCAGAAAGTCAGCCATCATTAAGCCTCTGGGATTTCTTTTACCTAGCCCGTGTTTGCCTACGTTGAAGTCGCCGATCACTAAAACTGGTGATGTTTTATTGCTGCGCATTCCTTCCGAGATATCCTCGTAGATTTTGCTGACGGCGTCGTCTTCGGCGGTGCTTGTGGGAGCATATGTCTGAATTATCTTTAGTGCGTCCAGTCTATTTATTTGTATCGTTACGTATATCACTCTTTCGGATATAGCTTTGAGCATTTTTACGTAGTCTGTTAGTCTCTTGTGTATCAGTATGCCTACGCCTCCTAGACTGGAGTTTTCGTATCCTTTGCAGTAGAGCTTTTGCCCGGATTTGAGCTTGGTGTAGCCTTCGCCTCTTTTCCTTGTCTCACTTATGCCAATCACGTCCCATTTGATTTTTTCAGTTCCGCTTCCAGTTCTTTCTTCCGTCGCCCTTGATCTAATGTTGTACGTAGCAATGGTTCATCTTTGTGTGGCAGCCTGATCTCTTCCAGTTATTCTTCGCACTCTCATGGAACTTTCCGCCTGCTGGGGACTGAGGGCCTTTGGCTATTCTTACTATTCATTTAATTTAGAGGGGGGGGGGTATGGCATTTAAAACACCACGCTGGCCGAGCGGGTTGGTGAGTTTATATTTCAGCCGCCCCTCTGGGAACAGATGCTGTTAATAGCCGCCAAATCTGGGTCAGTTTGCTAGTGTGCTAGTTTTGGTCCACCCTGGGTATTTCATTTCCCCGGTACCATCTATATCTAGGAGGCTTTCCCCTAGCTCAGCCACCTGAGGAGGCGCCCGATGGGGGACTAGCAACCCCGCACGAGAAGTTTTAAAATTCGTTCAAAGTATAAAAGCACAAAATTCTAAAATCCAAACGCCCAAAATCTAAATGTCAAAAAGACCAAAATGCAAAAGTTTAAAATATAAAAGCCCAAAATCCAAAAGTACAAATGCCCAAAATCCATAAATCTCAGATCCCACTATATAAGTTCAATATATAAAAGTACAAAATCCAAAAGTTCAAAATCCAAAAACCCAAAATCCAAATAACAAAATGCCCAAAATCCAGAAGTCCAAAATCTTAAAATAATTTCATTGATGCACCTTGTGATACACGACATTTTTCGTTTTGTTGTCTGGCTCGAGAAGGAACAAATCGTATGGTTTGCCGGCACGTGTACATGCTACGTACAATTGACCGTGAGAGAAACATTGATTCTCGAGATTCAGATCACAAACACTAAAGACTGGCCTTGTGATTTGTTGATCCTCATGACAAATGCAAGACGAATTGGAAATTGAATTCGTTTAAACTCGAATGCCATATCGGTTGGCCTCATCGGAATTCTCGGAATGAGAACTTCCTCACCTTGGAATTGTCGCGTTTAAAATATCGTCGCGTGAATCACATTGTTCATAGGGAACTGAAGAAGATTTTCTTTGGTTTTCGGAAAAATCTTTACTTACAATTTAGAGCAGACTATAAGGAACAGAAGACGAAATTTATTTGAAAATTTGGAGTTTTGCTTTATTTCTGGTCCAGACTAAGTGGAGTTTCTAGATTATCAGCAATATTGTTATATTGATTATGGACCAAACTTTGGGAAACTGAGAAAGTTGTTTAAGATTTGGAGATTCCCCTTGATTTTCGGAAAAAATGATTTTTAATTAGACGATGGAAAACGGAACAAATTGTCGGAAAATTCTTAATACGGTCTTGATATTTAATAAAATTACAGCTAGGATTTTGGACCGAGTCTTGCGAAACTAAAAAATTTCTAGAAAAAATTCTCTTTTTCCCAATTGGGGTTTGGACGGGAAATCGAGAAACAAAGTAGAAATTCCAACATCCAAAATCCCATTTAAACTTGCTGAAACATATGGAAGAAGTTGGAAGAGAGTGAACGGAAAAGTATGAAAAAGTTCTAGGGTTAAACCATTCTCAAGCAAGTATGTTTTGTTATTTTGTTTTTGACATTTACACGTGATGATAAGACTACTAATGATGATTTGGACTAATATTGTCTCAAGACAAGCATTGGAATAGTTTCACTACAGAGTTTTCTTTAGGTTCGGTGGATGTTGTTAGAAGTATTGAGGTTAATGGTGAGGCCCCAATAATCTCCCCACAGAAATGCAGGGAGCTGATGAATGAAAAGCTTAAATTGTAGTAGTAATAAATATCAGTTTATCGCAGCCAATATGCCAAATTTAAAAAGAACATATTTTAACACTTTTTTATAATCATACCTTAATAATCTAGTGGGACAATATTAGTTAAAGCCTGGAGCCAGAGGATAGGAGTTGATTTTAGGGTTCCTGTCACGAGTCTCAGTGTGTCGTTAAGATATACGTCAATCTTGTTTAAGTGGGTTCTTCTATACCATACTGGTGCGCGGAATTCTGCAGAGGAAAACACCAGTGCTAGTGCTACTGTTCGTAATGTATCTGCTAGTGCGGTTAAATACGTAAGTACTTACACATAACAGACATTCGTGATCAATTCATAGATAAAATAAAAGAAAGTACTTTTGTATCCCTGCAGTTTGATGAATCTACTGATATTGCGGGTTGTGTGCAGTTTTTAGCTTTTGTGCGTTTTGAATCCAATGAGAGATTGATGGAAGAAATACTGTTTTGTATTCTGCCTACGAATACAACAGGTTAGTGCTTGTATAGCATGTACCTTGAAGCTACAAAAGACCAAATCGATTGGACAAAGAAATGCATAGCTATTAGTAGTGACTGAGCTAAAACTATGGCTGGCTCGAGAAGCGGCTTTATTACAAGACTTGCACTGATGCCAAACGCATTGTTGGATGCATTGCTTTCTTCATCGCCAAGCTCTTGCGTCCCAAACCTTGTAACAGGAATACAATGACGTTCTTATAATAATTATAAAATTAATTAAAAAAATTATATTAAAGGAAAACCGTTACAGATACGTTTATTTCGAAGTATTTGTGAAGATATGGATTCACTGCACCTAAGTTTGCTTTACCACACACAGAGGTTAGGTGGTTATCGAAAGGAAAAGTACTGAGAAGAATTATAGAACTTCGAGCTGAACTTTTGGTGTATTTATAGCAGGTCCGAATATATCAAATTTATTTGCGACTCGGAAAAAAATTGTGACTCCTTTTGAAACTGGCTTTCCTTTCTGACCTATTCTAGCATTTAAACACTTTGAATAAAAGCCTTCAAGGAAGGGATGAAAATTTCAATACTGCTAAAAACAAAATCCATGGCTTTGCGAAAAAAATAAACCTGTGGTCATCACCCATAAAGCAAGACAACTTTGATTCGTTTTCTTCTGCTCATTGTCATTTTTTTTATTGGTGAAGTGGGATCTGAGATAAACATCAAATCATATAAACCTGGCTTGGAAATTGTATTGCAGAATTTGAAAGAAGAATAGGGAATATGCAAGAAATTTAGATTTACTTTATTTTTTATCCTCGATATTTTGTGATCTTGACATTACACCTATACCATTATTTTCTCATTTAGTTTTTTGTATTTAATTCCAAATTTGCGAAACGCATCACCATTGGTCATATGTTATGTGACGTGCACGTTGACATTCATTGGCCTCGATATTCACAGATGTAGGTAGGGTGGACTATACACCTCGATAGGGACTTTATCAAACACTTTATCTGGTGTACTTATAATAGTTTTTTTGCATTCCGGTACTATTCAATATCCATACAATTGTTTTTTAGCTCTTTCCATTATCGAAATAGTAAATTCAGACAGAAAATCCTGAAAATATGCTATGCAACACTGAATGTCATGTGTTATGCGACGTCATCCATAGCGCGAAATCAACAATAGCGCGAACCAAAACTATATTCAATATTCAACAACTATATTCAACTATATTCAACTATAGACCACTCAATATAAGACGATCTTTTTTTCTACTACTGTCACGAGTGAACTACCTTAAGGGCTCTTTATTTTAAATTTTAAAATAACTGCGATCCCTTTAAAAAACCTTCGCGACCCCTTTAAAAAAACTTCGCGACTCCCCTGGGGGTCGCGACCCCCAAGTTGAATAACACCGAGCTAGACCAATGGTGCGCAAACTATTTTCATTTGCGACCCAAAATTTGGTGTAAAATTTTATCACGACCCCTTGATAGAAAGTAGACGTTTTTAAAATTTGTTTATATTGACATTTCAATATTTTTTAGATTGCCTGAAAAATATGAATTAGTTTACCAGTTCTCTGCGATTTTCGCTCGATTTCAAAACTATATCAAGTCATATCTAGCGAAGCAGTTACCTAAGGGAAGCAGCTACCGAAATGCAATTTATATATTTACAATCTCCAGGGTGCACTTTGCAACACTTTCAGGTGCACTTTGAATTATTTAATTCATTTGATAAATATGATTTTAAGGAAATACATCTCGCATCCGCGAATTTCACGATGTTATAAATTTTGAACGGCTTATCGCAGAGACTACTTAGACTAAACTTCTAGTTTGCACCAATCGATTCAGCATCTCAAAATTATTCGCAAAACATTTATCATAATCCTAGCAAGCTTTTAATTAAATTCTATTAGTATCTAAATTTACTTCTCGGACAATTTTTAGTCGATTTCAATAAATTTGGTCTCGAAAGATGCGTAAGGAATTCTGCTAATTATTCTGCAGGAAAAACTTGCAAAAAGTCAGAAGAAATGGCTAAAAATTAGTAAATAGCCGCTATCTTTGGTATTTTGACCATTTGCAAGATAATAAACTGGAAAATCGTATTCATCACTTCCATTTCGTTCGGATTAACTGAAAAAAACGGCCCGAATTAACAGAAAAAAAAATTCCGAAAAAATGCATCATTTTGATCAGAAAAGTGCGTATTACGTTTTTTACAATCCTATCTGAAACTATAAATCCCAGCGAAATAATTTTCGGCACATTGAAAATAGACGACAAAACGAACAAGTCGATGTGTAAATTGTTTGGAAAGATTCAATTTTTTATTGCGAAATTCTGAATTAAACATTTCCAGAATTCCGACTTGATAAGTCGATATCTCGAGAACGGTTGGAGAAAATTATAGACGGATTGCAGCATCGTTTTCAGGAGGAGATTTTCCTACGAAAGCACTTAGATTTCCTGAAAAATATGAATTACTTTCCCAGTTCTCTGCTTGGGCGACAAAATCACTCGAAATTTCGCCCGATTTTGCCAATTTTATCAAGTTATATCTCGCCAACGGATGCGGCTAGAAAATGCAATTTGTACATTTGTTGTAAATAGCAGGGAAACAGCAGGGAAAACATTTTTGATACACTTCGAAATTCGCTTGATAAATGGTTTTAACGAAATACATTTTACGCATTTCCGCAGATTTCACGATATCATAACTTTTGAACGGCTTATCACAGAGACTTCTAGTTTTTACCAATCGATTCTGCATCCCAAAATTCATCGGAAAACGTATATCATATTCCGAGGAAGCTTTAATTAAAAAATACCGCGCTATTTTCCTTTGCGACCCAACATTTTCTGTAAAATTACATAATTACAAATTACAGGTTTATCTAACATCTGATATTTTACTGCTATCTGATACTTACACACAGCTTTATCATAATAAAAAATTTGTTATGAATTCAAAGATCAAAAAAAAAATCTCTATCGACCCACGGTTTGCGCACCACTGAGCTAGACGATTAGGTGGAAGGCATTTACATCTGTCTTAGATCTTCTTCTTAGAGTGCCCTATCCATTGAGGATGTTGTCGATTAGCATGAGAATCTTGGCTTTATCAACTGCTTGACGAAACAGTTGAATTGATGTAAGGCCGAACCACAGTCTTAGATGGGTTTGGGTATAGACGTCATTTTTTTGTAATATTGGTTAAGTATTTGTAGGTCTTTTATTAGGGTTTCTTCATGTTCCTTCATGTGGCTATGTCTATGTTGTCAGCATAGCAAAATTGTTGAGAATTTCTGGCATCACATCTGGCGTCACTCGTATATAAGTTAAATATAAAGGGGGCCAGCACTGATTCCTGTGCAAAACCGCTTATTATGGTATATGAGTTGCTTGTTGTTCTGTCGATTATGACTTTAAAATATCGATTTCTGAGCATGATCTTAAAGAGTTTAGTTAGTTTTGAGCAAGGGATGGTCTGTTTTAGTTTTAATATAAGCCCGTCCAGACATACTGCGTCGTACGCTGTAGATAGGTCGATGAATGCCACTGATGTTTTTGGATCCTTCTGGTAGCCGGATTCTATGAACGATGTTAGAGCTCGCCTGTCTTCTTCTTCTTGAAGTTCCGCCCCTATCAGAGATTGGGAACCATCACCATAACCCATCGACCTTGCCGATGGCCTGTCTGAAAAGTTCTGCGGACGTGTAAGCAAACCACTCCCTTAAGTTACGCAGCCAAGAGATTCTTCTTCTGCCGATCGTTCTTTTTCCCTTAAGTAATCAGCTAAAGGATGTTGTACCTATCTCCTCTCAGAACATGTCCTAGATATTCCAATTTTCGCCTTTTTATGGTGTTATGGTTTCTTTATTTGTTTTATTCGGCGTAGCAATTCCTCGTTCGTAACCTTATCGACCCATGGTAGTCGCAGAATCCTCCTATACCACCACGTTTCAATTGCCTCTATGTTCTTCATGTTTTCTGAGTTGAGTGTCCAAGCCTCCATTTCATATGATCACAAGCCTCCATTTCATATGATCACAAATAAAGCCCGCCCGTTCTGGGCAAATATTATATTGTTTCTATTGGTGTACAGATTCTGTTAAATCTGATATCTATAATGAAAGGATGGTTGCAACCATTTCTACGTGGTAATCCATACTTACTCTGAATTGAGAAATTCACTATGTTTTTAGCACTAATTTTTGTGAAATATTATATTATGAAGTAATATAAATCTTCACAATTGACATGACTCGAGTTTCGATCGTTGAAGGTCATTTTCAAGTCATTTTCACTTGAAAATGAACTTCAACAGTCGAAACTCGAGTCGTGTAAAGTATTTGATTCATATAATTATATAATATTTTTATAAAAATTAGTGATAAAAACATAGTGAATGTTTCAATTTATAACTTATACTTATAAGCAGACGGTTATTGAAATTGTGTTTTTTTCTTCATTGTAGGTTTGCAAATCTCACCGCTGCAATATTCTTGAACAATAATTACCCAGTGAAGATGTTTTCCAAAATTGTCCCGACTCCGTTCGTGCCGTTCGCCGTTTGGAAGTACCAATGCGCGGCAGGCGTGATGGTCACAGCGTCGCACAATCCCAAGGAAGACAACGGTTACAAAGTAAACTAATCTCGAAAACATTTTCGCTTTACTTCACAAGATTCATTTATCCAGGTTTACGCGTACAATGGAACACAAATCATTCCCCCGGCCGACAAAAACATACAAAACCACATTCTAGCAAACCTTGAACCCTGGCCAACGTCCTGGGACACCGACAACATCGCCACTGACACCAAACTTGTATGTCCCTTAGAAGAAACCATGGATGCTTACATGCAGATCATTTCGGACAACGTTCTGGACGACCACAAAGCCGTAAATGCACAAACCAAACTGAAGTTCGCTTACACTGCGATGCACGGTGTAGGATTTGAATACATCAAAGCTGCCATGAAAGCAGCGAACTTGACTATAGTCCCTGTTGAAGAACAAGTTTATCCAGATCCTGATTTTCCTACTGTCAAGTAAGTAAATATTTTTAGAATAACATATAATGTAATGTATATTGTAAGGCAATACAATTAATATTATAATGATTAGACTAGGTAGATAAAAGAGATTAAACTAGGTAGACAGACTATACTGAAAAGATTAGACAAGACTAACTGATAAGACTAGACAGACAAGACTAGATTGAGAAGACTAGACCGACAAGACTGGACGAACAAGACTAGATGGACACGACTAGACGCACAAGACTAGACCGACAAGACGAGACGGACAAGACTTTTTTTATAGGAGGCGTAGCAAGCACAGCTGGGTTAACTTGAAAAGTGGCCGCGGAACCCCTGGTATCCTGGTACTGCTCCTGGACTCCTGGCTCCATGAGTTCAGGATGCTGGTGTATTAATATATTTAGGCACGTACACCTTACTTCCCCTATCCAGCTATGCTGATTAGGGATTCGGGTTTTATCGTTGTTTTTCTATTTTCTGCTTGGTTCTCTCGTGTTGTTCCTTATAGGAAATTATATTACGTATAATGTTTTGAAAGTTTTCCCAATTGTCTTCAGACTGTCTTCAGCATGAGGCGTACTGTCGTTCGCGGTTCGATATCTTCGAAGTGGAAAGACAATGGAGACCTATCGGTCTCCACTGTCTCCACTCTCGGTCTCTACTGTCTTTCTCTCCGCAGCACTCGCTCAGGCTGTCAGCTGTCATTTTGTGGAGATAGTCCCGCAAACACCTATGGCCACTGAGTGCCAGAGTGAGGTGGTAATTTACTTCTCCGTGCTTCCTAGTGATTCATGTTTCCACTTCGCTTATCAGGAGTTTTTGTTTTCAGTGCTTCTGCCATGTCCGAAGTAGGTCTCTTCTTGTCGTATTTTTTATTTCTTTTTTGTTGACTAATGCAACTGAGTGCCTCTGAATCCGTGAGTATATGCTTAACCTCTCTATGACTAGCAGATCTATTGGCGGCATGCCCGCAATTACCAGTGACGCCTCCCTTGACACGGTGCTGTAGGCACTGCTGGCTCGAATTGCGAGGGTTCTCTGGACCTCACCCAGCTTGTACTTGGTGACTTCTACGTTCATGGCTCTAGCCCATACTGGGGCAGCATATAACATTGCAGAGTGCGCCACCGAGCATAGCAGTTTTCTTTTGCTGCTTCTAGGTCTTCCGACGTTAGGCATTAGCCTTTCCAACGCGCACAGGGTTTTTTGGGCTTTATCCGCTGCTTTTTTAACGTGCTCCCCGAAAGATATATTTTTATCTATTTCAACATATAAGTATCTTATGGCACTCTTTGGTGTGATGACAGTGTCTCTCAGCTTTAATTGGATGTCCTCAATTTTCCGCTTTCCCGTTAATAGGACCGCTTCCGTTTTTCGACAGCCAGCTTAAGCATTTTGTTGTCCATCCACAAGTTAATCAAGAGCATCGCGTTATTGGCCTTCCTCATTATTCCCTGCTCGGTTTTGTCTAGTACTACAAGCGCAATATCGTCTGCAAAGCCGACGGACTCTACGCCTTCAGGCTGCTCAAGTTAGATGAGTCCGTCATACACTGTGTTCGATAGTGTCGGGCCCATCACTGATCACTGCGGCACTTCACTGAGGAACTCTTTTGTAGTGAAACCGTTGTCTGATTCGACGACGATCTCTCTTTCAGCTAGGTATATGTCTATCATCGCCAGAAGGTATGGTGCGAATCTATGCCTCGTCGCCTCATCGAGGATGTCTTGCCAGCAGGCCGAATTGAAGGCTTTGCGCACATCCAGTGTGATAAGTGCGCATATTTTCCTAGTTCTCATGTTTCCTTTTCTGGCCTCGCCGGCGATGGCCACTACTTTATGTAAGGCGTCAATGGTTGATCGGCCTTCCCTGAAGCCGTATTGGTTTCTTGAGAGGTCTTCTCCGCTGTTTAGTTCGTCTTTCATCCTTTTGAGAAGTAGCTGCTCAAGCAGTTTACCTGCAGTGTCCAGCAGGCCTAGAGGTGTGTAGGACGTTGCCTCATCGGCCGGTTTATCGCCTTTTCGTAAGAGTATTAGTCTGGCCTTTTTCCATATTTTTGGGAAGACACCCTGTTTGAGCGTGCCATTCATGACACGGATGATATAATGTGGAACGACCCTACATGCTGCCTTACGATTTCCGCGGGTATCAAGTCCGGTCCTGGAGCTCTGGCCTTACTGAGTTGGTCGCTGGCAACTGCGAGTTCTTTATTTCTAAATTCCGGCACCTCGCATGGTGCTGGTCTCGCACTGCGTGTTCGGGCCGGGCGAGTAGGAAACAGGGTTTCCGTCGATACTCATGCAGAGGTTTGTCCAATATCGCCTTTTCTCATTGTTGAACAACTTCCGCAGTGTTCGCCTTGGCTCTAGATAATTTAATCTGAGGAATTCGTTCCTAGTCTCCTCCTATGCGGTTTTCTTTTTGGCTCTCTAGTACGCTCGCCTGGCTTGTCCACATATCTTTCTGGTGTTGCTTATTTCTTCCGTACACCAGTAGACTTGTTTCTTTCTGGTAGAGCTTTTCTTGGCCGGCAGACAGTCTTTACATATGGCCGTAAGGTAGTCGATCATTCCTTCAGACAAGTTCATCAAGCGTCGCTCCAGTGCATCCGCTATTTTTTCCTCCTTAATGTTTTTCGTTGACCACACCCCGTTGTGGTGCCGGCTTCCAGGTTTCTAAAGTCCGGTTTGCTCCCTAGTTCCAGCTAGATGTAATTGTGGTCGCTGAGGGTTTCTCGTTCGAGAACTGCCCATTTCCTGACCTAGCATACAAGCGGAGCCGCGGCAAGTGTAAGATCAATTATGGAGCTCGACTCCCGCCTTTGAAACATTGGTTTCTCGCTCCTGTTTATTACCCCCAGGTCCAGTTCCGTAAGTCATTCCGCGACGATGACTCCTCTCTTGTCGTTTTTCGGAGAAGGACAAGACTAGACGCACATGACTAGACGGAGGAGACTAGATGGACAATACTAGACGGATAAGACTAAACGGATTAGACTAGACAGACAAAACTAGACCAACAAGTCTAGACGGACAAAACTGGACGGACAAGACTAGATGGACACGACTAGACAGATAAGACTAGACTGACAAGACGAGACGGACAAGACTAAACGGACAAGACTAGACGGACAAAACAAGACAGACAAGTCTAACAAAACTAGACAGGCACGACTAGATAGACAAGACTAGACAGAAAAGACAGGTAGTCAAAACTAGACAGACAAGACTAGACAGACAATACGACACAGACAAGACTATTTAGTACAGACACACAAGATTAGACAGACAGGACTAGACAGACAATAAACCTATTCCACCTTGCCTTTTAGTATGCGCCACCCTGGTATCGCATATTTTTCATTCATTCAGGGTGGGCTAGTTGTTGTCTCCCCGACCAGGATTCGAACCCGGGTCTCCCGCATTGAAAGGGGGGTATGTTGTCAACTACACAGACAGACAATAGTAGACAGACAAGACTAGACGGACTACAGAGATAAGACTAGACAGACAAGACTAGGCAGACAAGATTAGACATTTAGCCCTGAATATATCCTAAATGTCATGAACAACATTTTGGCGGATGGAAACTTTCTGAATATCTGGAAGAGATTGAGGCTAGTCCTACTTAGAAAAGGGGACAAGCCCATAGAAAACCCATTGTTCTATCGACCATTGTGCCATCTCGATGCTGCTGGGAAACTGCTTGAACAGTTCGTGCTACACAGGATAAAGATTGAGCTAAGTCAAGGGAAAAACCTATCAGAAAAACAACATGAATTCATGGAAGGCAGGTCAACAGTGGACGCTATTATGCGAATCCTGGACGTGGTGGAGAAAGCGTCAGCTGGTACGAGGGCAACAAAAAAGATTAGAGTGCTCATGACTTTAGACGTTAAGAATGCTTGCAATACAGCAGCATGGGAAGATATGAATGAGGTTAGTGAGAGAGGCTTCCCCCCATACCTGCTGAGACTAGTGCGCAGTTATCTACATGAACGTAAGATCATAATCTAAGCAGACGGTGAAGTCGTGGAGCGAGAAGTGCACAGCGGTGTTCCACAGGGTTCAGTAATGGGTCCTACACTATGGAACATCCTGTACGATGGAGTACTAGGGCTAAAGTTACCAGGAGCTGTTGAGATAATAGGCTTTGCTGATGATATAGCACTGGTAGTAGCAGGAAAAGACGAGGAGAGAGTAATGGAACATGCAAATAGGGCGATTGCACATATTAATAAATGGATAGAGAAAAAGCGCTTAAGGCTGGTAAAAAACGGGAGCTGATCTACTGACCTGAATGAGGCATATAGGGCCAATAGTATTTAAGTTCAGAGACGTAACTATAACGCCCAAGGAGGCAGTTCAATATTTTAGTGTGATTATTGATAAGAAACTATGTTTTACACCACATATCATGCGAGCAGCGACCTCAAGGTAACAGCTGCACTGGAAAAGATGATGCCCAATGTTGGCGGACCAAAAAGTAGTAAGAGAAAGATTCTATGCTTAGTCGCTCACTCGGCAATGCTCTATGGTGCCCCGTTCTGGGCAGACGCAGTCAAGAAAGAGACCATTAAAGATAAGCTGGTCACAGTGCAAAGAAAACTGGCACTACGTGTGTGCAGTGCTTACCAGACAGTCTCAACGGATGCAGTGCTCGTGTTGGCAGGCATAGCACCCGTAACACTCCTATAATAAAGAATAATAGAATAAAAGAAAGAAAGAATAACAAGAATACAAGATAAAAATACAGAATAACAAAAACAAAGAAAGAATAGATAAAAGATAGAAAAGAACTGTACAAAAAGCGGAATAGCGGGCAGAAGAGAGAATTAGCAAAATTGTCAAACAACATCTTTACCAGGAGTGGCAAAACCACTGGACATGCTGTATAAACGGACAGTGGACAAAATTATTAATCCTACATGTGGGAATGTGGGTAGAACGAAAATATCGGGAGATGAACTACTATCTCACCCAAGCGTTCAGCGGGCATGGATGCTTCAGAAAGTACCTGCACAATATCGGCAGAGCCTCTGACTATTTGTGTGTCTACTGTGGACAGACGGACAGTGCAGCGAACACGGTCTTCGAATGTGAAAGATGGATTCCGGAGAGGGACGACTGGACAGCGAAAACAAAATCAGAACTCGGAGTAAAGACACTGTTGGAGGTCATGTTAAAGTCCGAAGACAACTGGAGAGCAACGGATGATATGATAAGAAGAATTATTAGCATGAAAGAGACAGACGAACGTGCCGGACAGAAAGCCAGGAACTAACCTAACTAAGAAAATGACTGAACCCCTAAACACATGATGTGAAATGGGGGATGTAAGGCAACAAATGCGAGACATAACAAAAACAACAGCATCCTGACGACATGCGAAAAGCGGTACCGGGCCCATGTTCGTGAAACCCCCCGAGGGGGCCACTTGACAAGTTAATGCTAGTGCTTGCTACGTCCCCATTAAAAAAAAAAGACAAGATTAGACAGACAGGACTAGACAGGCAAGACTAGACAGGCAGGATATACTAGACAGATAATACTAGACAGAAAACACTAGACGAACAATACTAGATGGACAAGACTAGACGGACAAGACTAGACGGAGAAGATTAGACGGACAAGACTAGGCAGACAAGTGTAGATAGGGAAGACTAGACGTACAAAATAAGACGTACAATATAGACGGTGTAACGTTTGGTCTTATTTATTTTTATTTGTCTTGAATAGAAATAGTTCTCTTTACTTATTTAGTTTTTAATGGATTGATTTGTTTTGATAGATATCCAAATCCGGAAGAAGGTAAAAGTAGTTTGGACTTATCGATTAAAACCGCCGAAAAAACTGGATGTAAAGTGATATTAGCTAACGATCCAGATGCTGATAGACTGGCAGTCGCTGAACAGCAACCAAGGTAAAATAAAGTATTGTAAGTTTCGCGTTATTTTTATATTTGTCTGTTCTTTAGTGGTAAATGGAAGGTATTCACGGGCAACGAAATTGGAGCCTTGTTGGGTTGGTGGCAGTTCAACTGCTACCAGAAACGATATCCAAATGAGCCTTTGTCCAACGTTTATGTCTTGGCTAGTACTGTTAGCTCAAAGCTGCTGAGGTCAATGGCCGTAGCTGAGGGCTTCAACTTTTTGGAATTGCTGACTGGATTCAAATGGATGGGTAAATAAGATTTACTGGTACTTAAATATTATTTTTTAAACAGTTTCTTCCATTTCGCTATTTTTTTATAAAATGTCTTGAATCTGAATTCAACAGCCAACATCAAATTCCAGGCAATAAAGCGTTTGACTTGATCAAGGAGCACAAACGCGTCATTTTCGCCTACGAGGAAGCTATCGGTTTCATGTGCGGAGAATCTGTCCTCGACAAAGACGGAGTTTCAGCTGCTGTTCAAGCTGCTACCCTGGCCACACACCTATACCACCATGGTCTGACTATCGAGCAGCAACTACAAGAAATCTACAAGGAATACGGACATCACGTTTCCAGTAACTCCTATTACTTCTGCTATGATGGAACCAGAACAAACAAAATTTTTGATAGACTTAGAAATTATAATGGACCAAATAATGTAAATATTTATAAGTTTTTGTAAAAGTAGACAGGCAAGACTCTAAGGAAAAGACAAAACGGACAAGACTAGATACACAAGAGTATATTGACAAGACTATATAGGTAAGACTAGATAGACACGACGACATAGATAAAACTATATACACACATTATATACTAATCTATAATTTATAAACTAATTTTTGTAATATGAATTCGTTGATCTAGAAAATTATATGTTTTAGTATCCAACATCTATTATGGATGGAAAATATACAATAAATACTGTAAGAGATTTAACGACGGGCTATGATAGTAGTCAGAGGGATAAAAAGGCAATATTGCCTGTGTCGAAGAGTAGCCAGATGATAACGTTTGAGTTTGCTAATGGACTAGTGGCGACTTTGAGGACGAGCGGAACCGAGCCAAAGATCAAATATTATGCGGAATTGTGCGCTCCTCCGACTGAAACGTAAGAATTTATTGATAAGGAAAATGATAATATAATGATAAATTGATAATATACAATTTGAAAATGTTGTTTTCTTTTTAGGGATAAAAGTCAAATTGAATCAAAACTAAATGAAATGGTAGAGGCTTTAACTGAAGAATTTTTACAGCCAAAGAAAAATGCTCTTACACCAAAAGAAGATTAAACAAATTAACGAAACGCTTTATTACTATTATTATTTATAAACGCTTTACCACTGTTATATTAATTGACAAAGATATTAACAATTCTAATATCTATAAAACACTTTGTTTTAATACAATGCCGATTCAATTCCATCGTTGGTTTTAACACAGCAACGATTCGATTTTTCCATCGGATTTAATTCAAAATCGATTCGACTAATTTGAACTTTTGGATTTTCCCCGACGTCGTCTTCGGGAAATCCTCCATCGTGATCACTCTGGTAGGAACTTTAAAGTGGGCCATCTTTCCTGAACAGAATTTTGACAAAGTCTCTTTCTTCATTTCCGTTCCTGGTTTTAATCTAATACAGGCACATACTATCTCTCCTAATCTCTCATCAGGCAATCCAACAACCTAAAAATTATAATAATAAATAGAGATTGGAATCAATTAAATATTTTACTGGCAAGACTAGGCAGACAAGACTAGACTACCAAAGCTAGACAGACAAGACTAGACAGGTAAGACTAGACAGGAAAGACTAAACTGACAACACATATACACTGTCAAGACTAGACAAACAAGACTATATATACAATACTCGGCAGCGTAGACTAGACAGGCAAGACTAGACAGACAAGACTACATGAACAGGTGCCGCGCAGCCCACGATCTGCTAAATGCCGCAACATTAGAATTAGAAGTAGATTTGTTGGTCCTAAGTGAACCAAATAAAAACATCGTGAGCAATTCGGAATGGTTCACCGATGAGAAAAAGGACGCAGCTATAAAAATCACCAACAAAACAATGATAGTGATAGACTAGGGTAGTGGACCGGGCTTTGTATGGGTGGAAATGCAACAGTTTAAGCTATACAGTTGCTACTTTTGACCAAATAGCAACTAATTTCACCCGAACAACTAACACCGTGCCTTGCCGCCCTCGGTAGCGATATAAGAAACTCTTCCAAAGAAAAAATCATTGCGGGTGACTTCAATGACAAATCCCCATACTGGGGATTCCACAAAACAGATCATAGAGGAAATATAGTAACCGATTGGACAGCCGAGACAGACATGTACGTTCAAAACATAGGCCAAAAAACACTTTTGAAAGAGGAAAAACGGGCTCTATAATAGATCTCATCTCTGCGCATAACATCTCGAGTGAAATCACCAACTGGAAAGTTCTCGACCACTAAACCCTTAGTGATCACAAATACATTACATACTCCCTGGAGAGCAATGCGTCAAATAAAACAAATCAGGCTAAGAGATGGAACATCATGAAAATAGATGAGGAAAAATTCAATAAACAACTGACGGACGACATCAACAGCAGAAGAACTGACACAGCAGAAGCTCTCATTGAAAATCTGAAGAGGGCTTGCAACGTTTCAATGCCAAGGAAAAAACCGCACAAAGGTCGTAAACAAATGTATTGGTGGAATAATGATATCGCAAATAGCAGAGCAAAATGTAAGGCAGCTAGGAGAAATTATCAACGGCAAAGGAAGAGACCTGGCGAAGAAAAATTCTCTATACTAGCGAAGCTCAAGTACACTATCGCCAAAAGAGAACTCAAAAAGAAAATCTTCAAATCGAAAAAGGGACAATGGAAAAAACTATGCAAAGAGATTGACGAGGATGTGTGGGGAGATGCGTACAGGATTTCAATCAGAATTCTAAAAATCTACCAGCCAAACCTCCAACTCCAGGCAGACAAAGCACAGTAGATTATAAACGCGCTCTTCCCGATCCATGATCAAGTGAGGTGGAAACAACCGACAGTAACAGATATAGAACAATTCTCAGAAACTGAAATGAGAAATGCTTGCAACCATCGCCGTGTCGATAGAGCACCAGGACCTGACGATTACCCGCTGAGATAATAAAAAGGACAATCCAACTACATCCGCAATACATTCTAAAAATTATGAACAATTGCCTCAGGACTGGAACCTTACCCGAATTGTGGAAGAAAGCAACGTTAGTGCTGCTAAAAAAAGGGACAAGCAAACACAAGAGCCAGGATCTTACAGGTCAATATGCCTTCTAGATTAAAGTGACCACATTTTCATTGAGACAAAGCGGGACAATTGTATTTGTTATTAATTATTGGTAACTATAAAAAAAATTAGGAAAAAATTACTGTGTGAATTTCCATATTACAAGAAAATAATTCTGAAATGACTATGTTCTCTAATTCACACATGACTTATAAAATAAATAAATATAATTACAAGTACGATTTGGTTTCTAAAAAATACTATAACCTGATAAATAATAATAATGAATATAGACGCGTTTCTGCCTTTTGGCTTCATCAGTATGTACTTATCGAACGAAAGTGCAGGAAACCAAATCTTACTTGTAAATATATTTATTTATTTTATGTCATGAGTGAATTAGAGAACATAGTAATTTCTTAATTATTTTCTTGTAATATGGATTCTTGAAGTAATGAGTGAATTAGAGAACATAGTAATTTCTTAATTTTTTTCTTGCAATAATTTGAACATAATGATTTTTAATTAATTTAAATTTTTTATTTAAAAAAAATATGATATTCTTTCACGGTCATATTTTTGATCCGATTGAATACTGTAATATATCCGGATCATTTAATAAAATGTCGTGCAATTTCTCATATGAATTGGTCAAATTATTTTTTACGCTTAATATAGATTTTAAAGTTTAATGTTCAACTGTGATTTTTCAGTTGTCCATATTTTATTGATACTAGAAAAAAAACTCTCATTTTAAAACAAATTCAAATTCTCAACCAATCTTTTAATTAGCAATTCGCAAATATTATTTTTCGGAAAATGTTTACTAATATATTCAAAAGATTTTTCCACATATTCTCATAAAATCTCCTCTTTTAATGTCACGCAATGAAAATTTCAGAACAAGGTGCTATTAAACGACCGGATTTTCTGAAAGAAGTCAGAAATTTTTATAATAAATACTTGGAATATCTTTAATAATTTGACATTTAAATTCGAGTATATTAAAAATTTTCATGTGTTAACATTAAAAAAGGAGATTTTATGGGAATATGTGGGAAAATATTATATTATATATTACAGTACATTTAAAATAAGAATTGCAGATTTTTTCTAAAAAGTGGGATATTTTTTAAAATCGGCGGGACGCGGGACAGGCTTCCAAAAAGCGGGATTGTATCGCCAAAATCGGGACGTGTGGTCACCTTATTCTAGATACAATGGGAAAAGTATTAGAGCATATGATACTGGGCCGAATAAAGAAGCATTTAAATACAGCCGGCTCAGAGGAACTCTCTGAACGGCAATTGGGGTTCAGAGAAGGTAGATCAACTTGTGACGCAGTACAGGCAGTTATAGATATAGCAGCACAGGCAAGAAACGCCACACGACGAACTCGACGAATGTCTGTTCTTATAACGCTGGACGTTCGAAACGCATTCAATTCTGCATCTTGGCAACACATTATGGATGAAATGACAAAAAAGACATGCCACCCTATCTCTCACGGATTATGAGAAGTTATCTCAGTGACCGCAAAATCATCTATGTTACAAATGGAGAGTCTAGAGAGCATAGTGTTAACAGTGGTGTCCCACAAAGATCTGTACTAGGACCCACACTCTGGAACATCGTCTATGATGGGGTGCATAAACTGGCTCAAGCGGAAGGTGTAACAACTATAGGTTTTGCGGACGATCTGGCGCTTGTCGTTACATCGAAATCTGAACAGGCATTAATGGAAAAAGCGAACGCAGCCATAAACCGCATAAACAACGGAATGGCCAGCAACGACCTGCAACTGGCACCGGAAAAATCAGAAGCCGTTCTCTTGACTGGAAGAAGAAAAGTGCTGCCAATGTGCTTCAAAATACAAAATGTGGTACTCAAAAAGGAATGGGTAAATTACCTAGGCATAATAGTCGATATTATTATATATCAAATTTTGAGGCACATATTGCGATAGCTGCGGAAAAAGGACTAAAAGCAGTAGCTGCACTGGAAAAAAAATTTGCCTAACGTCGGAGGACCAAAGAGCAGCAAAAGAAAACTGCTCAGCTCGGTAGCCCACTCAGCTATGCTATACGGAGCTCCTGTGTGGGCAAACGCACTGCTCATGACAAAAAACAAACAAGTTCTTGCAAGCATCCAAAGGAAAGCGGCTATAATAATATGCAGTGCAATATGCATAGGACTGTATCAAGGGAAGCGGCCTTGATAATTACCGGAATTCCCCCAATAGAATAATACAGAGCTAATAAAAGGAAAATATGCTATAAAGCACCTTCAAGAGAACATAGACAAAAGTAATGCAAGACAAACAACTATAGATAACTGGCACATAAATTGGCAGAATACGAAAAAAGAACAATGGACGAAACTGCTAATTCCGGATATATCTAAATGGATAAACAGAAAACATGGGAAATTAAACTACCACTTGACGCAAGTTTTGAGAGGACACGGATGCTTCAAAGACTATCTACATAATATTAGAAGAGCATCAGACGGACAGCGCGACTACTGCTGGCAGCAAGACAGTGTTGTGCACAGCATACTAGAATATGTCAGATGGGAAAAGGAAAAAACTACAGCTCTGAGAGACGCTACTATGGAACCCAGAAAACTAGTAGATTTCATGCTAGAAAACGAAAATGGGACACTCTAAGCACAATGTTTTCGGACATTTTGGCACAAAATGAAAAATACGAGAGACGTGATACAGAGTGGAGAAAACTCCAAAAGGCGCAGCTACATTCATGAGCAAATATAACAAAAAAAGACAAGACTGGACAGACAAGACTATACAGACAAGACTAGACAGACTATACTAGACAGACTTGACAAGACTAGACAACCTATTTTGTTGTTTTTTCATATGCAAGCATATGAAAGCCAGCATTCCGACAAATACGACACTATGCTGGCTGTAACGATTTCTACTGGACTATTTACAGAAGCGTCTATTGACCAAAATTGTTAACACCTGAACTGACTGTAGTGGTCCAATCTGGACAATTTTTTGGCGTGTTTATCGAACATGTACCACCACTTTTTGGGTTTATCTACTCTACTTAAATCATTCACATTGTCGGGCCACGTCAGTCCATGCTGTTGCATTTCACTAAGGATCGTCTCCATAGTGCTGTATCTGGACAGGAAAATATCACGTGTGCCGCATCGTCGTTTGCCCCACACTCGCAGAGAGGAGAATCTCTTTTCCCAAATCTGTGGAGATATGCCTTGAAGTTGCCATGTCCTGTTATAATTTGAATTGCATGGTGGGATAGACTGACGTTTAAGCTGCACCAAGCCTTTATTGATGGTATAAACAGCTTAGTCCACAAGCCTGTTGTAGCGGCATTCCATCTGTCCTGCCAGAGTTTCTCGAAATGTCCCTTGGAACCAGATTTCAGCGCCTGTTTAGGCAATTTGTTGTATGCAATTGGCAGATTACTATTGCTTGCTGCGAGTTTTGCGAGACAATCCGCTCGCTCATTGCCTTCGACTCCAGTATGGGCTTTAATCCAATGCCATCGAATCACATTTTTCCTTAAGACCATTGCAGCTGTCGTCCATGTCTCCATCAATAGTTCAGTGGCTCCTTTCAAACTTTTCAGTGCATCGAGGACATATCGGCTGTCACATATTATCGAGCAGGGACTATTGCTGTGATTTTCAACATATTGCAAGGCATGTAGTATGGCGATAGCTTTGCTTGGAATATTGAGCAGTAGTGTTCCAACCTTATGAGTTTGTGGTGAACCTCTTCGCCGTTGTAATAGGCAACGAATGCAGCTCCTGTGCCTTTGCTCGATTTCGAACCGTCCGTGTATACCCGAAGAAGGAAAAGACAGTGTCAAATGGTACCTAATCAATGATAACTTTGAAGGGTGAATGTGTTCTTGTGTATGTTAACGTCCAGTTCGATATTGTTCAAAGTATTTGGTAGGCCTATGACATCTTTAATTACCGTATCGTCTGCAAATTGGTGTGAGCTGTAGAGAGCTAGTTGCTTGAGGCGGATGTCTACTGGAAGGAGAACTGTAATCACACAAGCTGCCTCTGTGGATACTGTGCGATAGGCTTTCGCAGCGCGGATGGTGCTGAGGCGCTGTATGCCCAAGAGCTTGAGGCTTCCTTTCACGCCACATGACTTCTGCCAGATAGGACCTCCATATAATAATGCGGGTTCTATCGCGCCGCGATAGATTTCGGAGAGCTCTGTTCTTCCTAGACCCCATTCCTTCTTTGCAGCGATACCTAATTTTATACTCAGTTGTTTCACTTTACTACATGCCTGCTTTATATGTTCCTTAAAATTCAAGAGTCTGTCTATAGTGACACCTAGATACCGAAGATGCTGTTGGCATTTAATTTTTCGTTTCCTAGTGTGAAAACGGGACTCCTTTGACTTGAGGATCTGCTGAAGAAGAGGGCTTCAGTCTTTTGGGCATTGAAACTGAGACTAGTTTCAGTTGCATACTGGCGAAGATTTTCTAAAGCACGGTCAGACAAGACTAGACAGACAAGACTAGACAGATAAGGCCAGATAGATTAGACTGGTCAGACAAGACCAGACACACAAGACTAGACTGACAAGATCAGACACACCATATTATATAGACCATACTAGACAGACTAGACTAGACATTTTTTTGAGGGGTGTAGCTGTAGGTTGTATGGACAAGTGGTCCCGCTGGAAACAAACTAGGTACTCCGGAAACGCTTGTCGCATAGCTTCAGAGTGCTAATTGTGTATAACTAATTTTAATCTATTTGTTTCTCAATAGTATGTTTAGCGTCTGCTTCTTTGGGTTTAGCGTCTGCTCTCTTTTGGTAGTATTGTTTGTATAAATTTCTTTACCCTCTCCCAATTTTGTTTATCCTCCAGCATATGTTCAAAGATTGTTCGTGCATTAAAGGGGGTATCTATGTTTTTCACAACTTCGTCCCTTCTGTTCTCTCATCTATAACAATCAAAAATTGTATGTTATACTGTCTCTGTTTCACCACAGTATACACACAGGCTATCCGCTGTTCCTCCAATCAGCTGTAAAAAGTCCCTGAAGCAGTCGTGACCGCTTAGGAATTGTGTCAGGTTGTAACTGACTTCTCCGTGTTTTCGCTTAGTCCATGTATTTATGTCTGGGACTAATAGCCTAGTCCATTGTCCGTTCTCAGTATTTGTCCATCTTTCTTGCCATTGTTGTAGTAGGTTGCTTTCTTTCTACCATATAAGTTGTTTCCTAATTTTTTAAATTTCTCTCCTCTCTTTCGTCAGCGGATCAATAGGTACAATGCCCGCGATAACTATTGCTGCCTCTCAAGACACAGTACGATATGCACTGCACACCATCAATGCAATGTTCCGTTGAACGGATGCTAATTTTTCCAGGTCTCTCTTTGTTTCCAGGTTTCTCTTTGTTCTGAGTACAATGCTCCATTGCTGCGAGGGGTTTTAGATGCAGCCTCAGTAAGGTGTGCAGCGAATGTTTACGCCCTTTATCAATTATAATACCCGGGTATTTAATATGTGGTTTGGAGACTATTTGTGTGCTTCCTACTTTCAATTTTATTGGTTTTAGTTTTCTTTGCCCTGACAGTAGCACTGCCTCCGTTGTCTCCGGCGCCAATTTTAGTTTCTTAGACACAATCCACTGTGTTACTGTGTCTAACACGCGATTAGCTTTACTCATTATTGCTTGTTCGATTGGCAGTTACAAGCGCCAAGTCGTCTGCGAATCCAATTAATGTGGCGCCCTTTGGCAGTATAAGAGTTTCCACAGTGTTGGACCCAATATACAGCCTTGAGGAACCCCACAACTTACTTCTGTTTCGACCGTCTCATTTTGGGCTTGCAGCACTAATTTCCGGTTGGTTAGGAAACTTTTTGTTATCCGGAACAGATACGGAGCTATGCGTCTCTTGGTCAGTTCACCTATTACTATTTCCCAATTGGCTGTGTTAAACGCATTGCGCAATCAAAAGTTATTAAAGCGCAAATTTTCCTTGTTCTTTTTGTGCCCGTTCTAGCTTTCTCTGCGATCTTTAAAACTGAATCGACTACGTCTGTCGTTGACTTGCCTTTTCTTAAACCGTACTGCTTGTCGGATAACCCCAGTACGGCGTCAAGCTCCTTTTGTTGCCGCGTTAGTAGGAGTATTTCCAGCAATTTTCTTGATACGTTACATTAGTATACATAGAGCCCTATATGACTAAGGTTTCCCAATTGGTTTTTATCCCTCCTTAATGAGAACTAGTCTTGAACGTTTCTTTTATCTAGAAAGTTTCCAGTAGTTAGTAGAGCGTTCATTACTTCAAGAGTAAACGTAGGGTGATGCTGGGCGATGATCTTGATCACTTCTGGTGGCACGACGTCCAGTCCTGGTGCTTTTCCGTTGCGTATACGATTTATTGCGTTAGCCAGTTTCCCTTTGTTGAATAGTAGTGTTTCCATTACTTTGGGTTGTTTCTAAAAGAAGGGTTGCTGCCGTGGGAAAAGAGCTTCAACCACGTGATTCATTCTCTCCATCGTCATTTGTACACTTGGGGGTTTGATTTTAAGCTTTTCTTTACAGATTTGGAAGCCGTCTCTCCATATATTATTGTCAAGATCTTCGCAGAGTTTCTTCCAGTGTTCCCGTTTATTAGGTTGCGCAGATCCTTTTTTTTTATGAGTTTTTTCAGGTCTTGGCATCCCTTTCGTTTTAAATTCGTATGTGCTAGAATTTCCTTCGTGCAGTGACACATGCAGCCCTAATGCTAGCAATTTTATCGTTCAAGCAATACACAAATTTGCAATACCAAACAAGTCCTCTTTTCTTTATTAGGGTGGCCTCACATGCCTTCGCCTTTACGCCTACTAGCGTATTCGCATTTCGTTTGCGTGTTCGTGCTATTTCTATTGCCAGATTTGCTGTCATTTTCTGCTTATCAACATTTCTTGGATTCCATCTTATAATACTCGTCTGGCGTATCTGTTTCGTGCCTTCTTCTACGCTGTAGAGAATGTATCGGTGAACACTTAGGCTTTCTCTCTCGAGCACTCTCTAGTCTTGGATCATATTGGATAGGCTTATTGTTGAGAAAGTAAGCTCTATAATGGATTGATAATTTCCTCTAACGAACGTGCACGTAGCTCCTTTGTTTTGCAAAGCAAGGTGTAGTTCACCTGCTCAATCCAGGCACACAAGACTAGACAGGCAAGACTAGACGGACGCGACTAGACAGACGCGAATAGACAGACAAGACTGGACAGACAAGACTAAACAGCTAAGACTAGACAGACAAAACTAGACAAGCAAGACTTGACAGTAAAGACTAGACAGACCAGACTTTTTTTTCGGGGCGTAGCTGTAGGACATACAGGCAAGTTGTCTCCATGAAACCAACCAGCCACCCCGGGAACCCTTTTCGCATGACTTTAGAGTGTAGGTTGGGTCAGATGTTGAAACTAGCCATTTTTTTAGGTTTTTTTTTGGTGTGTGGATCATATCCCAACTTTCTTTGGTGTCCAGTATATGCCCTATATTTGTTCTTGCATTTATGGGAGTACCCACGTTTTGAATAACTTTTTCTCTATCACTCTCCCATCTGTAATACTCAAAAATTGTGTGGACTACTGTGTCTATTTCACCCCAGTATAAACACTGCCCTACAATATGGTGCAAAAAGTCTTGGAAACAACCGTGGCCGGGTAGGAACTGTGTTAAGTGATAACTCACTTCTTCGTGTTTTCTATTGATCCATATGCTTATGTTTGGAATAAGAAGCCAGTCCACTTGCCTTTCTCTGTATGTTCCCGTTTTTGCTGCCACTCATTAGAGTAAATAGAGATTTTTTCTGGCTTTCTGTGTGGAACGTATGTTGTTGCCTGACTTGCTTATCTCTGCTCTTTCTTTTGCGAGCATGTCGATTGGGGCAATGGCAGCGATTACTAGAGCTGCATCCCCGAACACCGTACGGTATGCACTGCATATCCGCAGATCAATCTTACGCTGTGCGGACACTGGAGCTCCATAGAGCATAACCGATTGTGCCACACTGCTTAACAGTCTACGGTTTGAAATTCTAGGTTCTCCCGCGCTTGGCATTAGTTGTTCTATAGTACCCCGTGTTTTTAATCGTTTTCCTGCAGCCTCTGAGAGATATGCAGCGAAAGTAAGCCCTTTGTCAATTATAAGTCCTAAGTATTTTATCTGCTCTTATGGGATTATATCTATTTCACACACTTTAAATTTTATTCGCAATAGTCTTCTTTTTCCAGTCAGCAGGACCGCTTCAGTTTTCTCAGCGCCAATTTTAATTTGTTTCCAGTAATCTACTTGCTTACAATACCTATCGCCTGGTTGGTAGTTTGCCTTATCCCGTGTTCATTTGTTGCGGTTACAACCAAGGCTAAATCGTCCACAAATCCAATGAGTGTGGCACCCTCTGGCACTTTTAATCTCAGGATGTCGTCATATAGGACATTCCATAATGTGGGGCCCATTATTGAGCCCTGAGGAAGCCAACAACTGACTTCCACTTATACCGTCTTGTTTTAAGCTTGCAGTACCAGTTTGCATGTTTTTAAGGTTTAGCTTAAGCGCTTAAGCTTCTTAAGATACGTAGCAGGTTTGGAGCTATGCGTCTCTTTGTCAGTTTACCACCCGTCTCTTGGTCAGTTTGTCACCCATTATAAGTTCCTAACTAACAGTGTTGAAAGCATGTCGCACATCAATAGTTATTAACGCGCAGACCTGCTCTTGCCTTAGTACTGCATTTACTGCATTCGTCGTGGACCTGCCTTTTCTAAATCCATACTGTCTGTCGGATAATCCAATTCCTGCATCAAGTTCCTATTCTAATCTTGCCAGTGAAAGTGCTACCAACAGTTTTCCAGCTACGTCTAGCAATCATATCGGCCTATACGACGATGGTTGGCCAATAAGAAGAACTAATCTTGCACGTTTCCACAGCAAGCAGAGGACTGTTCATTAATTCCGAGCATAAACGTAGATTCTTGTTGAGCGGTGCCCTTCACGACTTCGGGTCGCACGCCGTCCAGTTCTGGGGCCTTTCCGTTTCGTATGCGGTTCTTGGCATTTACTAGTTCCTCTTCTTTCAATAGTGGTACTTCGTTCACTCTGGGTTGGTTCCAGATAAAGGGTTCTTGACGTGGGAATAGGACTTCAACCACTTGTAGTGTTCCCATTATTCATTATCATTTGCACCTCTGGGTATTGAATTTTAAGCCTTTTTGCAGGTTTGGAACGCGTCTCCCCATATATCCTCGTTAAGATCCTCACATAGTTTTGTCCAGTTGTCCCTTAAGTCCCTTTTGTTTAATTTATTAGGTTGCTTAACTCTTTCTTCAATTTCTTGTATGCTTCTTCCAGACCATTCAAGTTCTCGTGCCCGCCTTTTTTAGCTTGTTGTCATTGGTTTCTTCTTCTTGCCGAGATACATTTAGCCCTCGTGCTGGCAATTTCATTATTCCACCAGTACACTGCCTTTTTCCTTGGTGATCCTCTTTTCTTTTTTAGAGTTGCATCACATGCCTTCCTCATTACTTCTACCAGGGCATCTGCGCTTCACGTATGCGTACTTGCTACTTCTATTTCCAAACTAGTTTTGATTTTTCAAATTCCATCCACTTATTTTTCCATGGCTAACTTGTTTTCTGGGTTCTTCTATGCTGTACAGAATACAGCGGTGATCGCTCAAGCTCTCTCTATCGAGCAGTTGCCAGTCTTGAATCTTATTAGATATGTCATTTGAGGTGAAAGTAAGGTCCATAATGGATTGAGCATTTCCTATAACGAGCGTATATGCTGCTCCTTTATTTTAGAGAACGTTGTCAAGTTCGGCCACCCAATCCATGACCAGGTCTTCCCTCTTAACCATCTTTGGAAATTCTCAGTAGGGAGACTTAGCGTTAAAGTCGCCAGATATGATTGCTTTCTTTCCCTGGCCTTTTATGTTTTCACTTAGTTCCCCTATTGATTCGACCAGATTTTCTGTGTATTTATTAAGTGAAAAGTAGCAACTGTATATAATGTATAGCTGTAAAGCCCCCCATACACGTGCGAACAATTTGTGCAAATTCGGTGTTTGTGCAAACAGTTTGACCGTCTATGGGGCTGTTTGAATGGTTGCGCAAAGTGTTTGAGTAAAATCGGTCAGGATCGAAATAATTTGTACAAATACTCCCTGTTTGAGTACTTGTTTGACGTGTATGGTACGGTTTGTGCAAACTTTGGGTTAGTCAACTCCTGCTCCTAGACACTCTCAGGCAGTTTCCTTTCTATTCCGTGGTTGAAAACGTAGTTTCGGTAAATCTTTTAGCGTCCATTCGAAGGTAGTTTTTGTAGTCTGCAGCTGACGTTATTTTGAGCTTAGTGACCAGGCGGTCATGACTGAATTCGTTCCTCTTCTGGAGCCAACTCTTGACCCACACTCTTTGCTTTCTTTTTCTTTTAACTATTCGTCAACTATTCGTTTAACTCAGCCACTAGGGCCAGAATAATGGCGGCACGGCAATCGTCCGTAACTGACATGTTCAACGAACAACACCACAAATCGAAATGATGTTTGCGCAATAGGTTGCTACGTGTTGCTTTTCAAATTCCTGGCACATTCCGGAATCAGCCATGTGACCTTTTTTATTACAGATTGGGCAAAACATTTCATTTTTGCAATCATTTGCTTTTTAGTCTTCTTTGCCACATTTAAAATGCAGTTTCTGTCTATCTGGTTCGTCGCACGTAGTACCATGGTGGCCGCCCCACCCCCCTATATGCCAACATCTGTAACATCTCATAAGTTGGATCCTTTCTCTCACCCTGCAATATACCCATCCTACTTTTAATTTTCCTTTCTCTATAAGTTTATCTGCTTGTTTCTGGGGAATTGATTATGTCGCCACCTGGGTCTCTCAATACGCGGGTCTGATGTTATTTTATTTCTATTTGCTCTTTTCTTATCTCAATTGCGTCTTGAAATGCCACCATTATTTCTTCGCTAGTGGTAACCGAGCCAAGATCTCTAATGTTAACGATAGTGTTTTGGGTTGTAGCACGAATTTGAATGTCCGGCAGTTTTTGTTCGATGACCTGTTTGAAACTTTCACTTTTGACTTGCGCTCTTTTATTTCCAGAAGCAATTCGTCGTTTCTAGTTTTCTGGACTCCTTCGATGCTAGCTCCTGGAGATTCTGGATTAATGATCTCTTTAACCATTTTTAAAAGGTCAAAAGTCTTAAAGGTTATGTCTTTAACCATTTTTAAAGGTAAAACGTGAGTATGTTTTTCCGTTTGCCTTAATGAGGATGCACCTGTGTGACTTTTCCATTTCTCCTTCATGTCCATTACTCCGTATTTTCATTTAATGATCTTTCATCTGTTTTAATGATGAGTATATTCGTATATCCACCTCTGACGTGTTAAATGCAAATTCTATTTGTTTTTTAATTGTTGGTCATTCTAGGACCATCGATTTCGCGAAAGAGAGTTTAGTCCTGCCTTGTGGTGTTATTTTGTTTCTAAGCTTCTGGAGGCTTTCGTGCAGGCAGACAAGACTAGATAGACTTGACAGACAAGACTAGACTGTCACTAGACAGACAAGACTAGACAGACAAGACTAGACAGACTTGACTAGACAGACATGAATAGACAGACAAGACTAAACAAAGAAGATTAGACAGACAAGACTAGACATTATACAGACACATTATACATACCAGATTACATAAACAAGATTATACATACCAGATTAGACACGAGACACAATGGCACGAGATTAATAACGTGATCGTAAGTATAATGTTTCAAAAAGAAAACAATGAGAAGGAACGGAAAAGAACTGGAAAACATGCTGAAAACCTGAACCCCTAATCATGGCTAATGTAAGGGTAAAATATGATACGGTCCCGAGATGTGTAAGTTTTTACAGGGGGGAAGTTGCTCAAGTCAACGAAACTGCGCTAACAAACTCATGTTACCTGACTTTCTATGATGTCCGGATGTTCATTCAATACGTCCTCTACTTCTTTGGGATAAATGTTTTCTCCACCCCTTATAATTAGGTCCTTGATCCTTCCAACAATTTGTCCTTCTCCATTTTCATAAAGGATAAATTTGTCCCTAAAAATAGGAAAAACCCGTTTCACAGAGACAATTATTAGTCATTTAAAACCTATACCATCTGCACATTTGAGAACTAGACTAGACTTTTTCTTACATTTTCACAAAGTCTATTAGACTTTGCAGTCAATGACTGCATTGACTGAAAAGTCTAATGCAAGTCTATAGTGCAGTCAATTAAAATGATTCAATGAACATTTGAAATATTACCTGTATAGAAACATTCTTTGCAAAATTGCAATTATAGACAATAACAACAAATTGTGGTCAGTCTTATTAACACAGGCAACATTGATTCAACTTAATGCTAATTTAAGAAAAATATAACAAATCTTGTTTTGTTATATTCTCAATTCTGCCTGTTCCATCATAATCTTGTAAGATTTTTATTTCCGTCTCCCTCTAATCTAATCTTGTTTCTTGACTTAATTTTCAAACTTACCCAGTTTTTAACCAAAATCCTTGACTCATAGTATCTTTGGTTTTCTGTTCGTCCTCCCAATACCCTAACATGGTACTAAAGCCTCGTACCCAAAGTTCCCCAGGTTTACCAAACTCCACCATATTCCCGTTCTCGTCAACGACTTTTGCTTCTATATGATCTGTGACCTTTCCAACGGTGCTCCTGGCCTGCTCCCCGCTCGTGCTGAGGTCGCCGTGGAAAACCGCACAGGTTGTCTCGGTCAAACCATAAATTGGCTAAAAGCAAATCAGTTGCGATAGTTTAGGCAATTAATCTTGGGTCGATTTTGTGGGCGCATTTACCACAATATGTTTCAGTTTTAATATGGAATACATGTCGGAAATTAGGGCGGGTGAGGCAGGCGATCCTCCGATAACACTAATATCCGGGTCGATTTCAAAATTCATTTCCTTCTGGGCGTTTATCAAATCGACGTACATTGTAGGTGTGCCCAAAATGACGCTGCACCTAAAATACAAATTAATTGAGAAAATTATTAAGGATTGATTGCTTAACATAAAATAGACAGCATGGGCGAGCTGTCTGGTGAAGAATAGATAGACAAGATTATACACGCAAGACTAGACACGCAAAACTAGATAAACAAGACGAGACAGGTAAGATTGAATAGATAAAACTAGACAGACAAGGCTAGTCAGACAAAACTAGACATACAAGAGTAAAGTGACAAGACTAAAGAGACAAGACTATACAGAGTCTTACATAAACTAGACTGCATTCTGTTATTCTACAAATTCTACAATTTGTTAAACTCACTTTTGATCCTGGATTGCTTTCAAGGTTGCCTTTGGATTGTAGGTGCTGTCTGGTATGACCAAGGTTGATCCAAAGTGCAAAGAACCCACAACTCCTACAGTTGTTCCAAACGCATGGAAGAACGGCACTTGCACGCATATTTTCTGGTTGCTTCGGCCGGTTCCTTGCATTTTAGCCATGGCGTACGAATTGTTCGCCATATTGAAATGACTGAGCAAAGCCGCTTTCGGTAAACCTGTAGAACCCTTTGATATATTTTATTTAACTATTCATTTAAAAGTACTCAGCTCTCCTTCATATTTAGTTTCATCTATTATAACTGTTTTTTTTAGTCTGTTTCACGTCTCGTTCTGATTGGTACTATCTAGTCTTGTCTAGTCTTGTCTTGGCTGTTGTTTTATCTTGCCTGGTTTTGTCTGGTCTTCTCTGGTCTGGTCCTGCCTGGTCTCGTCTGGTCTCATCTGGACTCCTCTGCTGTTATCTGGTCTCTTCTGGTCTGGCCTGGTCTGGTCAGATCTTGTTTGGTCTTGTCTGATCTTGTCTAGTCTTGTTTGGTCTTGTCTGGTCTTGTTTGGTCTTGTCTGATCTTGTCTGGTCTTGTCTGATCTTCTCTATTCTTGTCTGGTTTTGTTTGGCCTTGTCTGGTCTTGTCTGGTGTTGTTTCGTCATGTCTCGTTTTGTCGTGTCATGTCTAGTCTTGTCTGGTCTTGTCTGGTCTCGTCTGGTCTTGTCTGGTCTTGTCTCATCTTGTCTGGTCTTGTCTGGTCTTATCTGGTCTTGTCAGGTCCTGTCTGGTCTTGTCTGCTCTTGTCTGGTCTTGTCTGGTCTTGTCTGGTCTTGTCTGGTCTTGTCTGGTCTTGTCTGGTCTTGTCTGGTCTTGTCTGGTCTTGTCTGGTCTTGTCTGGTCTTGTCTGGTCTGGTCTTGTCTGGTCCCATCTGGTTTGGTATGGCCTCGTCTGGCCTCGACTGATCTTGTCTGGACTCGTATGGAGTACTCTCATCTGGTCTCATCTGGTCTTATCTGGTCTTATCTAGGTCTGGGATTGTTTGATCTTGTCTGGTCTTGTCTCGGTTTGGCTGGTCTTGCCAGGTCTGCTCTGTTCTAATATTTTCTATTCTTCTAAGGATACTTTCCATTGTAGTCTGTAATAATCCAAGTAATTGATAATCTGTTAATGAGCTTACCGAAGTAAACTGTATGTTAAATCCATCGTCAATTTGAACCAAATCGTGTTTTTCTTTGACAGCTTCAACATCAGCAGTTGTAACATCTTTAAGGAGTTTGTCAAAATTGTAGGTTCCACTAAAGCACCCAAAAATAAAACATTTTTCTCGATTATATCATTTATAGACTTACTCATAATTGTCTTTAGAAATAATGATGATTGATTCCAACGACGGCATTCGGTCACTCCGTCCGCTTTTATGAATCCCAGCATCGATTCTATTCAGAATTTCATAAAACTCCTGCCTTTTGATTTTGTCAGGACAAACCAACGCTTTGATCTGCACCTTGTTCACACAATACTCCACTTCTTTGGCTTGATACGCTGGATTCATTTGGACCAATATGAATCCAGCCCTGCTACACGCCATGCAAGTCAGTTGCCATTCTGGTAAATTTGGTGCCCAAATTCCTACTCTGTCCCCTTTGCTAACACCAAGTTTGCTTAAAGCTGCCGCCAAAGTATCTGCTTGTATCATCAGCTCCTTAAACGATATCGATTTGTTTTGCTTCGGCGAAATTAAAGCTAGGCGGTCGGGAAATTTTGTCGCTGCATTTTCTAGAAGTTTTCCGACTGTGAAACTTTTTAACGGAGTTTTTCCAACGTTGTGAAAGTAACTCCATTTCGATATCGATCTTATTCTAAAACAAAATATTGTCGTGAAAAAAATGCTAAATTAGTAAATATCGTATATAATAGACTCGGGGTCGACAGATTTTCGAGTGAGAAGAGCCAAGGAAAATAAGGAATCTCTAGTCATGTCTGTGTGGCCTTGTCTGTGTGTTCTTGTCTGTATAGTCTTGTCTGTCTAGTCTTGTCTGTCTAGTCTTGTCTGTCCACTCTTGTCTGTCTATTCCTGTCTGTCTAGTCTTGTCGGACTAGTCTTGTCGGACTAGTCTTGTCTGTCTAGTCTTGTCTGTTTAGTCTTGTCTGTCTAGTTTTGTAAATAGTGTTATTTGGACAGAGTGCTGGCCACATACGTTTTGCTTATGAATAAACAAATAAGATGTCCAGTCTTGTCTGTTTAGTCTTGTCTGTCCAGTCTTATCTATCCAGTCTAGTCTGTCTAGTTTTGTCTGTCTAGTCTTGTCTGTCTAGTCTTGTCGGTCTACTCTTGTCTGTCTAGTCTTATCTGTCTAGTCTTGTATGTCTAGTTTTGTCTGTCTAGTCTTGTCTGTCTAATTATGTCTGTTGTCTACTCTCCTCCACGTTAGAGTGGCGACAGAGGTCATCGTTGTTAATATTAAAACGTTTAAGATAAGTTTTGAAGCACCCGTGCCCGCTTAGGAATTGAGTGAGATGGTAGTCGACATTGCCGTGATTCCTGGTGGTCCACTTGCCTAAGTCTCTGATGAGTTTCTTGGTCCAGGCTGCTTTCCCCGTGTCTTGCGTCTATTTCATTTGCCATTTCTGGATTATATCCTCTTCGATGTCTCCTTTTTCTTTCTTTGTTTTCCTAGTTGCCCTTTTCCTTTGTTGGACCATGAGTTCAATGGGCGTTATTGATGCGATGACCATTACAGCTTCCGCTGATATTGTTCGATAGGCGCATGCTAGTCTTATATCTATTGTCCTTTGAGTACTCCCAGCACGTTTCTATAGATTTTGTGATTCAGGATATTTATTTCAGGATATTATATTGTGATTCAGACTGTGCTTAGAATTTTACTTTTGAAGATAGACGGCTTAATACTTTGAATTCAGTAGTACAGTTTCATAAGTACATTAATTGATTTTCGGCTTTTATTGCCGCTTGTCTAATATAACTTGCTCTCCTGAACCTTTAATTTCATTTTCGTGATTGTATTAATAATGAGTGCAATAGCACGGTTTGTCAGTGCTATCAGTTCTGCCTCCTTTTTAGCCCATGTTACTATGGCCGTATCATCCGCGAAGCAGATTATTTTAACCCCTTGGGGCATCATGAGTATTGAATCCTGCGGGACCCCACATGACAACATTAATTCTTCTTTGTCACCTATCTAAATTTTCCTATTCCGTAGGTTATTAGCTAGTGTTTTTCTGAGGATGTTGCTTATATTCATTCTTTTTAGTGCTTCCATCAGCTCGTGCCATGGTACCAAGTTAAAAGCGTTCTGAATGTCGATGGTGACTAATGTGAGTCTTCTTCGGTGCATAGTTTTTGGCAGCTCTGACCGCTTTTATTGCCTCTTCCATGGCCTCTACCGTTGATCTGCCCAACCTAAAACCGAATTGATTATCCTCTAATTTGGTATATCTCCAATAATAATATCTCCATTATATAATCCAATAATATCTCCATTCTCAATATCCCGGAAATGAGTTGCTCGTAGATCTCACCCAGCGCGTTAAGAACGCATATGGGTCTGTATTTGGGTTCTTCTCCTGTTCTGGAGGATTTCTTTATTAGAACGAGTTTAGTCTCTTTCCATACTGCTGGGAAATTTTCTTCCCTGTATTCATTGTTTATTGTTTGTAGAAATTAATCAGGTACGGCTTTGAATAATTCTTTAATTATTGATGTTGGTAACAAATACGGGCCCGGCAGTTTATTGTCTTTTGTCTTCTTTAGAGCTTTTTTAATCTCCTCTTTCGTGAATGGATCTCCTTCCTCTGTCACAAAGGTCGTCCAGCGGTTTATGTCTGGGGAATAATTCTATCGCAATTTCTTTCTGTTTGCTATCTGTAAGTGTAGCTCGTTGTATTAAGTTACATTTTTTTGTCACTATTTTATATCCTTGTCCCCATGTATCCTGCTCAATTTCCTGACATACTCTCTTCCATGCATTTTCTTTAGCTTTTAGTATGCTTGTTTTTAGCATGTCCTTTATTTTTGGTATTTATCGCTAAACTCTTTTTTTGTGTTCGGATCAAGTTTTTTCTTTATGTTTGCTCTGGTCTCTACCCTCCTTACTTGTATACATATTTTTTTGCTGAGTCGAGATCTTGTGGCCACCAATTCGGGTCACAGTAAATTTGTTATTTCCTCTAAAGAAAATGACAAAATCTAACGTATTGCATCTTTTGGTTGCACCTTTTTCGAAAGGTTTTATTCATGCTCTTTATAATAACACTCGTCAAGTTTTCTGCGCTAAGCGTGTCCGTCCCATTGATTTTCTTTCGTTCGTCTTTTGAAAATGTTTCTATTAGTAACAGTATTCGGCCGTTTTGGATTTTGCACCCTTTCTTCTTCGAGGTCTCCATGTCACATTTTGTACGCTTATCATAAAGTATATGTTCTGGTGTAGACTTAGATTTTCATCGTCTGCTACCCACCAGTTTTCCACCCTGTCGCTTATGTCTGATGAGCACACAGTGATGTCGAAATATGACGTGATGTTTCCCTAATGAAAGTGTTTTTTTTCGTCATTCATTATGGTCAGGTCTAGTTCATACATCCACTCTTTTAATATCGTCCTCTCTCTTTCATCTTTTGCCCCTCCCCATAACTTGGCTTTTGCTCTGTTATAATCTCCTGTGATTATTACAGAGTTGTGGTGACTTTTTATGCTCTCTTCCAGGTCTTGGAGGTACGTTTCTCTTTCCTTGTTTTATTGGGTGAACAGTAACAGGAGTAGATGATTATATCCTCTACTTCCGCCCACACGAATCTCTTCCCCTTTTGATCCAATTTCTTTACAGCTAGTTGATTACTCAATATTTTTATGGCGGCGTCCTTATTATTGTTCATTAGCCAGATTCCACTAGAGGCCATGTTTTTGTTTGGCTCAAAGATTACGCAGATGTCTACTCTGTCGTATGTTGGCGTCTTATGGAGGAGACACATAGCTGCTTTACCCCTGCCTATGTTGCTTTGAAGTACTTTCACCTTCTTACTGAACTTTGTTGGTGCTTTCGGTGATTTATTAGACATTGAGAATATTAATGTTGTTAATAGGATTGCCCCTTATTCTGTATTTACTTGAATTAAGTGCCGCTCGGTACGATTTGCATCTCCCAGTGCCGGCTTTGTGGCCAGTCTCCTAACAGATCGGGCATTTTCTTCATTTGGACATTCCTGGGCAATTTGCCCCTCTTCTTCACAGTTATAGCGCAAGCTAGTCCTGTCTGTTCCTTGAAAATCCGCAGCTCTATGCTCATATGACCAGCACTTGTAGCGTTTGATCATTTGCATTTTTTTTCCAGGGAGCAGTTTGTGTATCCCACCCTTATCGTTCCCAAACTTAGCAGTTTGTTGGCCTCTTCTTTGCCTAATGTGATTGCTGTTGATTGGGTACCTCTATCATTCTCCCTTAGTGTTTCTACCTTGAGGAAGTTTTCATCCAAATCACCTACGATTCTTTTTATGGCGAAAATAATCTCCCACGGGTTCGTTCCTGTTTGTTCCTATTTATGTACTTGATTACAACCGTCTCCATTTTTTTGTGCCTAATTTCTTCGTAGTGATGTCATTTACCCTTTTTCCTTGATTTTTTTTATATCCCTCAGAGCCGTTGGATCTTTTTTAGTTGTTATAATCATCCTACCATCCCTGGCTCTCCTTATTCCCGTGGCGGCTTTACTGGCCGGGTTGTCCATCAGATTATCCTTTACACTGTTGAGCAGAGATTTGTAGTCTTCTTCGCCTTTTTGTTCAAAAATTATAGCGTATGTTTTCCTATCTATTCTCTGTTCCGTTCTTTCCCCACTGTGGCTATTTCCGTTATCGGATCTGTTGGTATGAATCACCACCCCTGTACCCCCTGTTTGGAATATGCATTCGGTCATTTTCCTAAGCCACTCTACGCTGACACCGTTAATTTTATGAATGGCCACTATCTTGTCTCCAGCGGTCTCCTCCCTGATTTTTTCTAGATTTTACCAGAGATCATCCGGTCGTCCGCTTAGGGTAGCTTTTAATATTTTCTGTGTTTCCTGTGTTTTGGAGCGTATTCTTATTGCCTGCCCTATTACTCCAAAATTCCCCTCGAAAAGTGCTAGGTCGGGTAAGCATTCTTTGTACATCTTCTTATGCTTTTCTCCATTTCGGGATCATTTTGCTCTGCAAAAACTACCATTGTTTCTGCGACCTTGTTTTCTAAAGGATTTCCCACATTGACCGTAGTGTTTCGGAAAAGTCCTTCTTTCCAGTCCCTATTTTCTATTTTAGCAAAGTCCCCATAGGACCTCACTTCATTCAGCGAGGTAACTTGGACGTTTGCATTCCATGTTTCCGTCTGCACCCCTTTCTCAAGTGTGTTCGTCGTGATAGTCTGTGTTTCACCCTTTCTCGCGGTGAGACTTTGTATAGCCATGTCGACACATCTTCGCTGGTCAGTTGTTTCACATTCCAACCTAGTTTTGATACTTCTTCTTTTATTTCGCGTTTTGACATTTTGTTTGCCTCGATCTCCTATAGTAGGATATTGAAGGTTTACTTCATAACATTTATTGTTTGAATAAGCATAAGCTTTGTCTGTCTAGTCTTGCCTGTCTAGTTTTGTCTTTTTAGTCTTATCTGTCTAGTCTTGACTTTCTAATCTTGTCTGTCTAGTCTTGTCTTGCTAGTCTTGTCTGTCTACTCTTGTATGTCTATTCTTGTATGTCTAGTCTTGATTGTCTAGTCTTATCTGTCTAGTTCTTGATCCTTGATCTGACTGTCTAACAATAAGTCTTGTCTATCAAGTCTTGCCTGTCTGGTCTTGTCTGCCTAGTCTTGCCTGCCTTGCCTTGTCTGTCTAGTCTTGCCTGTCTAGTCTTTTCTGTCTAGCCTTGTCTGTCTTCTCTTGTTTGTCTACTTTTGTCTGTCTAGTCTTGTCCGTCTAGTCTTGTCTGTCTCAACACACCCGCCTTCCAATGCAGGGAGACAGCGAGGATGCATCGGGGAGACAACAACTAAGGCGGTTTTCACTAACCCACCCTGAATGAATGCAAAATATGCGATACCGGGGTGGCGCATACTAAAAGCCAAGGTGGAATAGGGGGTTTAGTGAGAGCTTCCCCTGAACTACTTAAGAGAAGTCTTGTCTGTCTAGTTAAACTGTCTAGTCTTGTCTGTTTGTCAGCTAGGGCAAATTGGTTCATGGACGAAAAAAAGGATGTAGCAATATGAATAAGGAACCGAAAACAACCAGTTATAAGAACAGACCGAGGACCATGATTTGTCTGGGTGGAGTTGCATCAATCTATAATCTACAGCTGCTACTTTTCTCCCAATGCAAAACCGGATCAGTTGTCCCAATCCCAATGCAATACCCGAACAGTTGTCCCAATCCCTAGTCCCCCTAAGTAACGGAGACCTGGTAACGGATTGGGCTGCGGAACTAGATCTATTGATACAAAACCAGGGAAAAGACTACACGTTTGGGCGAGGAAAATCTTAGTCCATTATAGATATAACGTTCTGCAATAACTTAATCGCAAGCAAGCTCCAGGGCTGGAGAGTGCTGGACAAGGAATCCTTGAGTGATCACCGCTACATCATCTACAGCATACAAGAAAACAAAAGGTCAACAGAAATAGCACCCCTATCAAGAACTAGGTGGACAATAAAGCACCACAATAAAGGATGAGGAAAAAATTAAAGAATGCCTAACTCAAGACCTAAGCAATAGCGACACAAAGAGTGCAGATATACTGGCTCAGGCGATGCACAAATCATGTAAAAACTCAATAACTGGGGAAGGACGACCAAAAATAAAAAAGACAAGAGTGGACCGAGGAAATTTCGAGCATAAGAGCTGCTTGCACCGCTGCCAGGAAGAAGTACCAACGCCTAAGGACAAAACATGCTGATAGCAAAGTTACCAAAGAGGCAAGTAAGGTATATAAGAGCCGAAGGAAGGAGTGAGAGGAATTTCTCACAAATTCCTGCATTAACAATAGAAGCAGTACGTTGAGTAGCTGATATTCTCTTTCCACACCACACTCCTTTCGATTGGCAACAGCCCGAAGTCACCGATATACCTCTCTTCACTGCCGAAGAATTATCGATCGCAAGCAGGCGAATTAATAACAACAGAGTACCGGGGCCAGATGGAATACTACCTGAAGTTGTAAAAATAGCTGCCCAGCACCAATCAAGCTTCGTATTGGACACGATGAATGCGCTGCTCGCAACGGTAAACTTTCCGAACAGATGGAAAATACCTCGTATAAAGCTCGTTTTCCTCAGAAAAGGAGATAAAGAAATAGGGAACCCCACATCTTATAGACCTATTTGCCTACTGGATGTGTCGGGAAAATTCTTAGAGCAACTTTTGCTGAGCAGAATAAAAGGAGAACTTGAGATTGTGCATGGTTTGTCAGAAAAACAATTTGGCTTAACCTATCCGTGGCCGAGCGGGGTATTTTGGGTACCCCAGATGCGGCATTTTTTTAATAACTCCAACTTTTTTTAATTTATTTTTTTCCCTAAAGGTAACCCTAAAACGTATATTAGCAAACCCTTTTCTAATAAAAATAATCAATTTTATTTCAAATTTTGCACTAAAAACAGAAATTAATTATGTGGGGTACTTCTGTTACCCGCACGGTCTGCAGTATATCGAAATCCTACGTACACAATTTACGTCTCATCGTGTCGCTGGTCGGCTGAATATGTGAACCAATTCTCATTTTGGGTTAGTGTTAGTATTTACTTTGCTTTGTGGTAGTAAGTTTGTGTGAATTAGGAAATGGCGCGAGGTAAATATTATACTGATGAGGAATTACGTGGAATTTTAGAAGAAAGTGACAATAGTGAATATGAAATCGAGATCAGTGATAGTGATCAGAAAATACCGACAATGTGGAAAAACAAGAAACAGTGGTAGATGAAATTACAGCACTTGAAAATTGTTAGAGAAAAATGCAACTTTTGAGACAATTAGAGAAATACTAAAGTCAAAATCGGGATATGAATGACAAACTCAACCACCTGCAGCTACAAGGTGCAGAGCCCATTATATGCTAAATTGTCGCGAAGGTTTACAAAATAATAGGTGAGTATACATTTGCAAAAGAAACAGGTCAATTGATAAATTAGAAGTTTGTTTTAGCGTGCCTCTTACTTCAATAAAAGACGCGTTCCAGTGTTTTATAAATGAAGATATTCTAGCTGATATGCATTCACACAAATCAACATGGAGAAGTCTATACAAACAAATTTCAATAAGTTCTTATAGTATATCAGTGGGGTATCATAGTTGCCCCGGACGGCCTGAAACGTATTTTTTTCTAGCACGGCTCCAGAAAGGTTAAGGCAAGAAACAAGGAAACTGTGTGCGCTGCTAACCGTCGATGTTAGAAACGCATTTATCAGCGCTAGCTGAAAGCAGATCATGGATGGCCTAACATCAAGAGGTACATCACCGTATCTACTACGCATGGTGAGGAGTTACCTTAGGAATAGAAAGTTAATCCTAAAAGGGGCTCGAAAAACGGAAGAGGGAAGAATGAGTAGCGGTGTTCCACAAGGATCGAGATTAGGCCCAACCTTGTGGAACGTCTTATATGACAATGTGCTGAGATTTAGACTGCCATTGGGGGCGCAGTGATTGGCTTTGCAGACGACTTGGCTCTAGTGGTAACAGCCAGAACAGAAGATGGATTGATGCAGACAGCAAACCACGCTATAGAGCAAATCATTAATTGGATGAAATCCAAAAGCCTCAATCTAGCGCCAGAGAAAACTGAGGCGGTCCTTCTCATAGGACAAAAAAAGGTCCAACCAATAAAATTGGAAAACTGACCATAATCCCAAAGTATCAAATAAAATACCTGAGCGTAGTAATAGACAAGGAATTATCTCTGACACTGCACATAGCAGAAGCTGCCGCAAAGGGGATGAGGATAATGGCAGCAATACAGCAACTAATGCCCAACATTGTAGGTCCCAGGAGCAGTAAACGCCGACTGCTCAGCTATGTAATACAGGTCACTATGCTGTACGGAGCACCACTATGGGCCAGAGTATTGGGAAAACAGGACAATAGCTCAAAATCCCCAAAAAAAAATGGCTCTAAGAATCTGTAGCGCTTTCCGCACAATATCAAGCGAGGCAGTCTTGACCATCGCGGGTATCCCGCCAATTGACTTGCTTGTGGAGGAGAAAAAGAAAACTGCAGGAGACAAATCGCATCAAACTTAAAAAAATGGCCAGGAAACAACTAATTGAAGAGTGGCAGCAAAGACGGCAGCAGGGCATTAAAGGAGAGTGGACCAGACTTCTTATCCCTAAACTTGAACCCTGAATAAACAGAGAGCATGTGGAGAATAGCTATTATCTCACCCAAGTATTATCCGGCCACGGCTGTTCCAAGGACTATCTGTACCAAATTGGCAGACCCTCAGACGACCAGTGCATATACTGCGGAAACCGATACCGTGAACCATACAATCTTTGACTGTTCTCGATGGGAAATGGAAAGGCATAAAATCACAACCAATTTAGAAGTACAAACCCGAGAACGATAACTGGACATATGCTCATAGCAAAAAAAAAGTGGATTAAGACACAACAATATATTCATTATATTATGGAATCCAAAATAACAGGTGAAGCGAAGGAACAAAAGAGAAATTAAATTTAAATAAATCACCCGTAACTCCGAGACCATGCACGATCATGCGACTAGCAGTACCAGAGTTCACGGCAGTGTTTCCAGGGAGGGCACTTGTCTGGTTAGGTGTATAACCGCCGACTACGTCTCTCTCAAAAAAAAGTCTTGTCTGTCTAGTTTTCTCTGCCTAGTCTTGTTCTTCTAGTCTTGTTAGTCCAGTCTTATCTGTCTAGTCCTGTCTGCCTAGTCTTGTTTGCCTAGTCTTCCCTAATCTTGTTGTTCTTTCTAGTCTTATTTGATTAGTCGTGACTGCTAAATCCTGTCTGTTTAGTCTTATTTGCTTTTTCTTGTCAAATTCTACCTTTTTTGGATGGTATTGTCTATCTACTCTTATCTGTTTTGAGTTGTCTATTTAATGTAGGCTCTTAATACCTAGATTAGACTTGTTAATCTAGCGTCATCTCTGTGGTCCCGTCTGTCTAGTTTCCATTTATTTTCGTATCTATCTAGTCTTGTTTAAGTCCTGTCTTTCAATCTTTATTTACGTTCCTAGATTAATCTAATTATAGTTTTGTTTAATTATAGCCTAAGTTAAATTGAACTTACGTTTGGTATAAAGTTGCATTTAAAATTTTCATTCGCGACAGATTCATTGTGGATACACTCGCGAAGACAGTTTTTGGAAAATGAATAATATCAACACTAGTTGTACCAACACTTACAATGACACTGCTTGATTTGAAACAATTTAGATTTTAAAACAATTCTTTATCTAATCAAGTGCTCGATTGTATGTATGCACACATACGAAAATAATAAGAGATAAATAAATGCGGGTTAAAATTCGAATGTAGATTCGTATATTCACGAGAAGTTTGTAGCAAATTTATCGAATAAAACTTATATAATACTATTTAATGCATTTTTTATATGTATTCTAAAAAGTCCGGCCTGGTTTTAATTATAAATTTATTGAAACAAGGTTATTTTGTGGCGACAAACAGTTTATTTTTAATGAATTGCAAATGGTTAAGGAGAATAATTATTCTCGCAAAATTGCTATAAATATCACTGTACACAATCACACATTCACAATATTTTATTTAAAGAAAACTTTCGACGTTCTGGCGCTAAAACCACCCGCTTGCAATATAATCGAAGAAATAAGACAATATTTTTGGACAGCGATTTGGAAAGTAACAGTAACAACGTTTGAACTGCCACTTTGAACTTTGAACCACTTTGAACTCACTGCGACTTTAAATAAGCAAGTTATCGATCTTTAATAGATTATAAAAATAATATGATAGTGCATATCAAACTTGGTGATGATTTATAATAGATTTTGACGCGCTGAATCCAAATATGTAAGCCAAAGTTCACCACAACTAGCCGAGTTATGGAAAATACCCAATTTTAATGGCTGTGATTAGAAAACGATTTTAACAAAAAGTGCATTCAATCTATTTTAAACATCTGTTATTATTTTCAAAACCGGTTTGGTATTCATCAAGTTATCGCAGTGTAAGTCAATATACGAATTTACTTACGCTGTTTAAGTCAATATAGGTTTTTTAACTAACAACTTTTTTGTATTCGCGAGGAGATATCTTGAAATGATTGAATAAAAATTTTACAGAAAAAGGATTTAATTTCACCTAATTTGGTGTATAATTTAGTTTTGTAACTGATTCGGTTAATTAGTTTAAGTGAAGACTTACAGTCGAGTGTGAGTCGTCCAAACGAGCGGTCGTGCAAGTTGTAGTTGAGTGCTCAAAGTTATTTACAACTACAAATCAAGTGTTTATCATTGTTTAAACAATGGCGAGAGAACTCAGATCTAATGTACCGTCTGCTGGATGTGAGAAAATAATGTCATATCTAACAGGTTGTGAATTTCATAACCTTTTGAATGGAATTATTAAAAAGGAAGTGGAATCACATACCCATATTTTCGAAGAGCGTATTACACAACTCACTAATGATATTAAAGTTTTAGGCGAACAGAACAAAGAATTGTTACAATTTATTTCGTCTCGAGACAATAAAGAATCCTCCGACACCTTGCTTAAACGTGTTAGCATCGAGTCAAACAATATTGAGGACATTGATAAGTCAGATAAAAGACCACGAGAAAGTAAAAAGCAATCTAAAAACCGATAAAGCCGTCGGTATGGGAAAAAACTGCACCGGAGAGACTGACAAGAAAAATAAGAAAAAAAGGCACGCAAATATTACTATAAGTTCAGAAACGAATGATATTAAAGCCGCTAATAATATAGCTAATAAGCTAATATTGCCGCAACATGTAAGAAGCTTCAGTCAAGACGCCCAGAGGAGTACTCTTTTCAAATATCGGCCCCATTCGATTATCTAAATATTTTCTCCAGAAACTCCAGAACTTTCTAAACTCCAGAAACTAGGCCTAAATTAACTTGCGTCAACCGTTATTTTCTGAGACTGGAAAATCGGAAAAATTTGGTTTAAAAGTTCATCCATCCCGTAATAAAAATAAGCTTCTAAACGGAAGTAACAAAAAAGAGAAATAGAAAGCTAATTCTGGTTATGATAATGTTCTTATTTTTATGAATATTCAAAGTATGAAACAAAAAATTAACCAATTAGAAATCTTACTAGAACAATATAAACCCCTATTCACCTGCCTGGCCGAGACATGGTTGAAAGAGGAGTTTGTCCAACAAATCCACTAAGAAAACTACACCTTAATAAGATCATATTGTCGCCAAGAGTCCAGTGGTGGAGGAGTTGCATTATGGACAAGAGATACCCTCGATCTACTAGCCATGAGTGCTCAACAACTGCCTCTAGACAGCTGTGCTATCGAGAAGCAGATAGAACTATGTGCTATGGTATGGAGAAAAAAGAGCGATCTACAGTTTTAATTAATTTAATCATGATGGTACTCGAAAATCTCCTGCATAGTTTATTTCCAAAATTCTCTTCTTTTATTATCGTTGGGGATTTCAACATAAATTTAGCACAAAATTCAAACGAAAGTAAAGGCCTGGTAAATTTGATGTCTTCTTTTGGTCTTGTACAGCTAGTAAATCAAAACACTAGAATTACCCGGTCTTCGTGCTCAATGATAATATTTTTGTTAATTTCAAGCAAGATTGGTGTTCCGTCGTGTAGCTAATAATAGAATTATTCTTAATTATTTTTAAAACCTTTACGTCTTTTATACAGCCATAAACAATCTATTTTTATGGATTTCAGTCCTTTTATTTTATTTAAATTTTAAATACATTTAGTTGTTTTTCGATTTATTTATGGTTGGAAATTTCCAAGCCTTATGTAGCTTATCCTCATTGTAGGTGTAACTCCTAAATTTAGTTTAGCATAAAGTTGATTGTGTTATCTCTTTTAAGAGAGTTATTCGAGTTATTCAAGTTTCATACTTTGTAGGGCACAGCCGCATTTTGTTTGAAGTTAAGTTTTATTAGTTTTAAGTTAAGTTTAAGAATAAAATCGAGTAAAATTTACAATCGTGTCTCTTTTAATATAAGAATTACTTATATTCTTAACTCAATTTATCCAATCACTTAATTCTTCTCCTACATCATAAAGACTTTTTTGGTGCAAATATAACATTAATTTGCACGTAACATCTTAACTCGCGGTAAACTAATCGCGAGTCGACACAATTGGTCAACCTCGATAGAAGACTGCCCACTATCAGATCATAGGATGTTAATTATGAGCGGTTTAAGCAGCGGCAACAGAAATATGCAACAGAGGCTTATGCGTAAATACACTCTTCAAAATAAACTAAATTTTGAAGAGTGCCTAAAACATGAAACATGGTCCGACGTCCTTAACACAGATGACTGCAATGAAACAACAGTTGCACTGGTAAACACGCTGCAACACCATTACTACAGTAGTTTCTCTCTAACACAGACCAACGTGCACAACAAAACCTGGATCACAATGGAAGCCAGAATCTCTAGTAAAAATTTAAGAGACCTCTTTGTCCTACAAAAAGAAGTTCCCCAACTACGCGCAAACTACTTAAGAAATAAAAGAACTCATTTCAAATTAATAAGCGAATGCAAACGAAATTATTTTCGTAACCTTCTTGCTAATTCCGATAATAAGCAGAAAGATCTATGGAAACTTATTAATCAGCAAACAAACAAATCGCCCAAACAGGAAAGTTTTATTATAGATATTGATGACGCCCGGATCCAGGATAGCAATAAAATTTCGAAGCTTTTTAATGACTTTTTTATAAATGCGCCGGGGGAAATAATGAAGGACATCAGACCTACGGAAATAACGAATTACCATATACCCTTCATAAAAGAAACTATGTATGTCGACGACATTAGTGAAACGGAACTTTTAAATATACTAACTGAGAAATTAAAAAACAAAAATTCGCACGGTCCCGATGGTATTCCCTGCCGTTTACTGAAAGAAAACGTTCTGCATCTGCTCAAGCCGTTGCAAAGTATAGACAACTACTCATTTAAATCAGCGAAGTTTCCCGATATTCTTAAAGTAGCCACTATACTACCTATCTTCAAGAAAGGAAATAAACATTCTCTGAATAATTATAGGCCTATTGCTTTGCTATCTGTACTCTCGAAAATCCTGGAATACTGTTTTCTGTATAGACTTACACCGTTTATTTCCAAACATAATTTAATTCCGATGGAACAGCATGGCATTCAAAGAGGCAAGTCCACAACTTCAGCGATTGTAAGCTTATATAATAAAATTCTGTCAGAAGTGGATAAGGGCAGATTCCCTGTGGGAATATTCTGTGATTTAAGCAAAGCTTTTGACTGTGTAGATCACGCCCAATTAATGAACAAATTATTTTAGTATGGAATAAGAGGAATAGCAGGAAACTGGATCCACTGATTCATAAAAAATCGTACGCAATATGTATTGATACGGTCCCATTCAAGGAAAAGTATGACGTCAGATATGACTTTTAATTCAGGGGGGGTACCTCAAGGGAGTGTTCTTGCCTCAATTTTGTTCATCCTATATTTAGCTGATCTAATTCCGTTTATTCAAGGAAGATTGCACTTTATACGCAGACGATGCCAGCTTTTTCATTTCTAATGAAACTTGAGTGGGACTTATCCAGTTGGTTTTCAGCGAATAAATTATTTTTCAACATTAATAAAACTGAATTCATTTTATTCAAAACTCAACGTAGTGAATAGCCAAGGATATTTCTATACAAACTGATCAATGTGCGATAAAACGTGTAAATTTCACAAAATTTCTTGGTATATGTTTTGAAGAAAACTTAGACCATCAGATGGCACATGACCATCGACAGCGTGTGTAAGACGCTCAGTAAGAAAGCCTACTGTCTCCGCTACCTGAAGAGATTTTTGAGTGTACCAGAATTATTGCACTTTTACTTTTCTGAAATTCAGTCAATTCTTTCATATGGTATAATAGCTTGGGGGACTTCAGCAGAGTGGCCTAAAGTTTTGAAAGCACAGAAACGGATACTAAGAGCCCTTCTTGGTTTACGGCTTATACATCGTGCATGCCTCACTTTACTAACTTAAACATTTTAACGGTATTAATTCTCTTCATTCTTGAAACCAATTGTTATATATACACAAATAAGCAATTAATTCCTAAACATCAGGATAATCATAATTATAATACTAGAGGATGCATGAAACTATATATCCCCTATTCAAGATTGACTGTCTGCAGTAAAGCGCCCGCTGTTGCTGGAATCTATTTATATAACATGCTACCTACAAGTCTTACCCAGGAAGTCTCGATCAGAAAGTTCAGGAAAAAAATGAGAGACATTCTTATTTCAAAATGTTTATATACGATTGATGAGTATGTGAAACTATTTTAATCATTGTATTGACTTACCAATATGTATATATATATATATATATATATATATATATATATATATATATATATATATATAATCTTTTTGGTTAATAAATTAATTTAAATTTGAAGACTGTGGAGATTTTGGATGCTTGATGGAGAATGGTTCATCAATGTATGTTCATCAAGTTAAAATCAATTTATTATAACAAATTTTGTTTAAACAAAATTTGCAACTAAAACATTTTGCTTTAATCTAATATTTTCGTTGCGTGAAGATAGCCCCCCAAAATTTAAAAAATAAAAAATTAAAATGGGATACACGTTTGAACAAGATTCGACCATGATTGACCACCTATTTGTTTTGTTTGACCACAATCCATTGAAAAGATATTATAAGCCAAGCGTTAATCACTATCATTAACTGCCCAAAATGCATTTTTTCTATATTTGATAATGGAATCTTAACAAACTTCGTTTGACCATGTTTGTCTCACATTTATTGTTTTCCAAATATATAAACTATTGAAGGGGGGCAGTAAAAATGCCAATTCCCTGGAATTTTCTCAAAGGAAAAATATGCGATCCTTGATAATTCATGGGATAATATTTCACACATCATCACCATCATTAATGCGCTCGAACATGTCTACTGCGCTCTTTGTTTTCTCTGTCAAAATCCAGGTTTCACTACAGTAGCACGCGATGGGTCTTATGATCGTTTTGTATATTCGCAGCTTGGTTTTTTGGTGGACGCTATTTGATTATAGTATTCCCGACATTGCGAAGTAAGCTCTGTTCACCGCTAGAATTAGGCGCTGTATCTCTCCGTCCTCTGTTATTTTCTACTCCCAGATACACAAATTTGTTGACTGTCTCAATGTCATCTTGGAGCCGAGTATCTGGGAGTAGAAAATAACAGAGGACGGAGAGATACAGCGCCTAATTCTAGCGGTGAACAGAGCTTACTTCGCAATGTCGGGAATACTATAATCAAATAGCGTCCACCAAAAAACCAAGCTGCGAATATACAAAACGATCATAAGACCCATCGCGTGCTACTGTAGTGAAACCTGGATTTTGACAGAGAAAACAAAGAGCGCAGTATACATGAACGAGCGCATTAATGATGGTGATGATGTGCGAAATATTATCCCATGGATCCTGCCCATCTCCCTGCTTCAAACCTTTCGTTATTTTAAGTGGATCCGTTAACTGGTTTTGGACTGTTTCTGATTCGTACATTGTTGCCTTGATCATTTTTATCAGCTTGGTCGTTTTATTTAGCTGTTTCAATATTTAGTAGATACTGTTGCTGTTAATAGAGTCATATACCTGTTTGTAGTCGATAAAGATGTTGTGTATATCGATATCGTATTCCCATGCTTTGCTTAGTTTCTACTTTACTGTGAAGATCTAGTCGAAAGTAGACCTAACTCGCCTGAAGCCTGCTTGGTATTCTCCGATGAGCCTCTCTGCGTGTGAGTATAAGCTCTTATTGATGACATAGGTAAGTACGCCGTTGTACGCCGTGCACAACAGACTAATGCCGCGGTAGTTGTCGCATTTTAGCTTGTCTCTTTTTTTGTGGGTATTATTATCGCTTTTCGCATGTCGCTTGGTAATAGCTCTTCTTCCCATATTTTAAATATTAGGGAATGGATTTCTTGCGATAGTTTATATCCCTCCGCTGGTATACCATTCCCGGTACTTTCCCCTGTTTCTTTTAGCCTATTTATGGCTTTTTTCGTCTCTCCGAGAGATGTCTTCGAGCTTTATCTGTTCCCTAGGTTCCCTAGGTCCTCTTGTTGCCTCTTCTGCTGCTGTCGGGAGATTTTTGAAATACTCTTTCCATATCTCCTTTATTTTGTGGAGATAACAGTCCATTTGGCCCTCATGGGTTTTTATCAGGCTAGTGCGTGGTTTAAAACCCTCTCTGGTTTCGTGTAGGTACTTGTATACTTTCCTGACTCTACTCTCTTTAAAGTTCTCCTCATTTAGGCCTATGAACTGTTGTCATGTGCTCTCTTCTTAAGCCCACATATCTTGTCCTCCATACGCCTAGCTGCTTCAAAGTCTGTTCTCCTCTCCCTGGTTCTTCTTTCAATATAATTTCTATATTTCTTGTTTCTGTCTGCATTGCTCCTTTACAATCTTTGTCCAACAACTCTTCCCGCATCTTCTTTATCCATGGGCCTAAGGCTATCCTACCCGTTTCTGTGAGTATCCCCTTTATTCTGTTCCTTTGGTTTTCTGCGCTTTCTTGCGGTTGTTGGATGTTTTCAGTGGTCAGTTTGTTTCTGATCTGCTGTTCATATTGTAGTCTCACTTCTGGTGTATTCAGTTTTACGAAAACTTTGTTTGCGCGTCTTTGTTTGCGCGTTGTTGGCGTTCTTAACTATTCTGTACATAAACAGTATTTGAACTAGGATATGATCTGACGCACAATATGCACCTTTTCTTGCTTTCACGTAGATTATGCTGTTTGCTGCTATTCGGTCAACTATGAAGTGATCTTGGTTTGTTGTTTTTCCATGTGCCTTTGCACAATATGCACCTTTCCTTGCTTTCACGTAGATTATGCTGTTTGCTGCTCTTAGGTCAACTATGAAGTGATCTTGGTTTGTTGTTTTGTGCCTTTGTGTATGTTTCTGTGTGGAGAGCACGTAGAGCTATTTTTGATTGGGGGGTCAAAAATTTCTTTCAATTACTTTGATTTTACATTATTAGATAAATTTTTCATAAATTGTATGAAATTAAGGTTTATAGGTTTAATTTGTCGATAGCTCTTTGCATAAAATATACAATAAATATATTCTCTCTTTCTCTCATGGGGTAATATTTCACATATACAAAAATAGTTTTTGACGTCTGTAAACCCTTAGAAAATGTAAAATTATTAAAGAAATTAATTATAAACAACTTAAAAGTGATAAAAATTTGAAAATAATCACGTGGCTCCAGAGGCGCCATAATTTGTTTGCGACGTCGTAAGTGAGAAACAACATTCTAACATTCAAACATAAACATTCTTTATAAAATCGTCGGATTTTTTCGGCGCACTGTTTAAAACCGTTGGTTTCGACTTTTAACAATATGGCACATTTAAAAACATTTTTTGAGTTCTTTTTGTAGTACTCCTACACGAAGGTGCGAAACAAGCACGATCTTTTAATATTTGACATATTTGACTTGTCTACTGTATCAACAAAGCCATCTGTATCAACAGTATACAACTGTATCAACAGTATACAACTGTATCAATAAAGTATCAACTTTACTGTAATCAACTGTATCAACAAAGCCATCAACATGTACGGGTAGAAATTAACCTTCTTACATCACAACGCGACCGGCCTGTTTTCAGTACCGAGTTCAAAAATATATTTATCTACCACCACTATTGTAAATGCCCATTATTATACAGTTCGTGGACTATGTATATACATCATACCACACACCAATCCGCGATTAATGTTATGTAATAATTCTAAATCTCCCATGAACGTTTGGTTTACAATTCGTTTATTGGTTGAGAGCTGCACGTTGATACTATTTTTAAATATAGTACTCCGTGATTTTCAAACAATCATTAAACGTCACATCATTCACATAGAAGCTATCATTCATTTCGTTTTTTCACGTTTAAATCTAACGAAAAAAACTACAAATAACTACTAAATAAAAAGGTATGTAACCATTATGAATGTATTTCTTTTCATATCTATCAAGTTAAATAAAGTCGAAGGTGTCAAACATATTTTTCTTATTAAACAGAAACAAATTAAACAACAGAAAAAAAAAAAAAACAGAAAAGTGTGTCGTAGATAAAGTATAGGACATAATCCGAGTTGTAATGCAATTACGTACTCGCGGAATTACGCGCTCCCCGCTTCGCGGGTCGCTCGTAACTGCTCCGCTCGTACGTAATATGCTCTTACAACTCTCATTACATAATATACTATTTCAATTTGTTATAACTTTTTAATTACAACGAAAACTAAAAATAGTTTTGTTATAAAACTTATATATGAGCTTTCGATTTATGATAACAAAACATTTATTCAAAAACTCAAATCTCCATGAAATCTACATCTTTCAATTTTTCAGCTTTTATAGAAGTAAAACTTGTTTCTAAGGGTTTGCAGACATCAAAAACTATTTTTGCATGTGTGAAGTATTATCTCATGAATGAATCGCATATTTTTCGGTTGATAGAAAATTGCCGGGGTATTGGCAATTTTTATGCCGCCGTTTCAATAGTCAAGATGTTTGGAAAAAATAAATGTTGGGCAAACATGGTCAAACGAAGTTTCTTAAGATTATCAAATATAGAAACAATGCATTTTTTAAGTGAAATAATAGTGAAATAATTTTTCATAGAGGGTAAACTCACAGATTTTCATTTTACTCAAAAATGTTTACGCATGTGCGTATATGCGTATAGATGTGTTCAAAAGAACACATCTGCATATATTATATCTATCTACATATCATCTACATATATATATATATATATATATATATATATATATATATATATATATATATATATGTATATATATATATATATATATATATATATATATATGTATATATATATATATATATATATATATACATATATATATATATATATATATATATATATATATATATATATATATATATATATATATATATATATATCTGTATATATTTAAAGTTGGCTCTGAACGTCAATCTTCAAAGTCAAAGTTTTCGGGAGTTTTCACAGAACGCAGCCTTTCTAAGGAAATATCAACCCGTAAAATCTTTTGCCGGATGTATACTAGCAGATTACTAGTACTAGTGCCGGATTATTGGAATATCCATATTACTGAATTGTATCGAAGAATTTATAATCAATTTCACCATTACAACTTTACAAAAATAGTATATTTTACAGCAAAAGAAGAAAGTGGCGTTTTTTGGTGAGGTGGGAGTTTGCTCAAGGCGCCAGCGAGTTAGCAATCACACCGAACCAAAAAAAACACTTTTATATCGAGTAGTAAATGCAATTTTTTCTACTGATTTCGGTTGTAGAATCCATAATTCGACTTTAATAAATCCAATTCGAAGCGAACTGTCAATACAAATATTCTAATTGACAACTATATATAACAGTCACATAAACAATGCCTACTCAAATTTGAAAAGTTTTAATAACATCCACTTTGGGACAGCTTTACTAATTAAATCATGGGAGGGACACGGAAATCTTCTGTTACTCTTTCTTTTGTTTCCGTACTAATTGAATCATTCCCTTATTATGGATGATTGTGTGTTGTATTTTCGCAAGCTTTGCATGGGTCCCGTGTGCAACGTTAGATAAAGAGACACGATTGTTGTCCAATTTTCCGACGTATGCATGATATACGATTCCTTTGTTTGGTTTGTACACGATACTACAATTGGTCCGGAGACGAGGAACTGCTGAAGAACTCGCCAACAAAGGTGAGGTTTCTCGTTTTACCTAAGGAGTGAGGTTACACAAATTACAACTATCTTATGTTACTTTACTAGTACATAAACCTATGGCCTTCAGCCCCTGACATATTAGGTCTTGACCTTTCTCGTTACTTGCTTTGACGTAGCGAAAGGCTCACACAATGCATCTAGAGCGCTGTGTGCTAAACAGTAACAGAAGATTTCCGTGTCCCTCCCTTGATTTAATTAGTAAAGCTGTCCCAAAGTGGATGTTATTAAAACTTGTCAATACAAATTTAATTATTGGTTTGGTCGTTTCCATGGTAACATATTGCATTCTCATAGAAGGTGATACTTTTCAAGTCAAATGCCTTAATTTTATTTCGGTTTTTTAAATAGTTTCAGGCTCGTTTTACGTTTGTACATAAAATATTTAATTGAAATTAATGTAATTAACACATTGACGGACAGTAGGAACAAGTGATGTTTGAAAATTGACACTCTATGATTATGTAATATTTAGAATATTAGAAGTATAGTTTTACTCTTTCTGTTTAAATAAACTTAATTTTGATTTTTTATTAATTCACCTTTAATTAGGTTGCGGATATAACCGTCATGGCGCCAGCGGACTCTAGACACTAAGTAATGGGACGACGGCGGCTATAACAGCAAAAATTTAAACACGTAAATGACAGATTTATTGACTCAAATAAGCAATCTTTTGTGTGCAACAAAGTATTTGGGAGTTTTACACGAAACGTTAGTTCATAATCCATCAAAAATAAATAAATGACAAAAAAATTATTATAATTTTATTATTATTACACATTATTTTCGGTATGCCATGTTTTAACATAAAGTTTTTTTTCCAAAACATTACATTAGGATTCTACTTATACGTCGGTAAATGTACATTTGTGCTGCTATAGTCGCAGTGTCTAAAAACGACAGTTTTGTTTTGTGCGGCTATTGCCGTCATGCCACATAGTGAACGCTTTGACGGTTATAGCCGCAAGTGTCCGTCAACGTGTTAATAAGAAAGTCCATGCAAATTTGGTTAGTTTAGTGTTTTAATCGAGAAAATCATAGATTTAAAATGCTCATTTTCGTCTCTAGATGTGAAAATATTTTCACCTCTAGAATGAAAAAATGTCACTTTCATGTAGGGTAAGCCGTGGAAAAAAATGCCTTTTTCACATATATAAGTAGAAAAACTATTTTTATATACTTAATTCTAATTTCTAAATATATATATATATATATATATATATATATATATATATATATATATATTTATATATATTTATATATATATATATATATATATATATATATATATATATATATATATATTTCTAAATATCCTTTTCCTATATTGGTTAGATCCTTCATCCTATGTAAAAAAAATTACCATTTCTTGAAACGATGGACAAGAAAAAGACGATGGTGAAGGAGCGGATTTCAGTGGTGATGGCACGAGTCAAAATGGAATTTATGCATATAATTAAAGAAAGAAACTCCAAAATAAAATTAATAGTCAGCGATATAGACATTATAATAAGAAAAAAACTGTTGCAATAGTTAGTTCAGAAACATCGAACAATCACAGCTGAGGTGGAGGAAAAAAATAAACGTCGTAAAGAATATTCTAAACGATACAGTCAGCGGTACAGAGAAAAGGAAACAGTTAGTATTAATTTGATTAATTTACATACAGATAAATCTTCAAAAGCAGTTATACAGCATGTTTCTAAATTTAAAAATTTCCATAACTCACAAATTGCAGGCCCATCAACAAGAAATGTGGCATATATCCACCAATTCATTCTGCTGACCTATCACCACAGAATCAACCAAACATACCAGATTCAAATTCATATTATGATGATGACATTAACAGCCATACTCCGTCACAAGTAAATTATGGTCATTAATTACATAAACCAATACTAATAAACTATGTATCAAATTTGATTAATTTACATACTGATAAATCCTCAAAACCAGTTATAAGGCATGTTTAAAATATTTCGATAACTCCCAAATTGCAGACCCAATATAGAACCAATTCATACTGCTGACCTATCAACACGAAATGAATCATACATTCCAGATTAACAATCAGATTATGATGATGACATTCAAAATCATACTTTTTCACAAGTTAATTATGTTCCACAATTACATGAACCAATAATAACAAACTATCTACCAAATACTCAAAATATTCTTCCACATGATCTTCAAAATAATACTCAAAACATACATTCTCAACATAAAATTCCTTTACAAATATATTCTTCTTTTCAACAAAAGTACTGTGAATATCGACAAATCAATTAAGATTTTTTGTAAAAATGATTTCGCTCATGCTTGTGACATATGCGATAGACTGTGGTTTAAAAAACAATTTAAGTTTGAAAACACTTAAAAAAACACACTCACCCCAAAGTTTTTACTTCAGTCGGCAGTGCCTGACTGCCTATATATTTTTCTTATAATATCTTTTGAACGGAATGTGGGCAAACAAAACAATTTAGTCAAACATCGTGGTCAAAATCTTGGTCAAGCGTATTCTATTTAATTTTTTACAATGTCAGGGGTGGGTTACCTTCACGCAGCTTATTATTTCATTTAATTCTATAGCTTAGCTGGTTTCAAAGTCTTTGCCAACTGAGTAGCTTCATAGTATTTGCCATCTGAGTGTTGATTATCATTCATGTGAAGTTTTTAAACAATTGTAGACTGTAGTTTTAAAACAATTATATTTATGAAAATTTTGCTAAACAATAATTGTAGGCTGAACCTATATCTTTAAAGTAATGTTCGATTTATTAACATAGAGCTAGTATTAAACTAGTTACTAATTGTAAGATTTCTGCTGAGGCCGTTTTAGCCAATTTTTAAAACTAAGGTTTTTTGGAATCTATGCGTGCAAATTTATGTCGAAACAATTCGTTCATTTCAAAAAAATAAACCAATTCGCCCAACCCATGTCATTGTTGTTGTGGTTTTTCTCGGTTTGTGGTTGATGTTGTCTGGTTTTCTTCTTCCTTTTCAATTTGTACCTCACTTCAAGACTTAACCACGGAGAACTGAATGTGTTATTGTAGTTTCAAAGAAAAGTGGTGGAAAGTTCTAGCAAAAATTATAATCAAATTAGCAAAATTTCGTGTTTTCTAAAGTGGAATAACATTTTCCCATTACTATTTCTCATTGATCGTCCGCCTAATGTATTTCTTTGTGCGCTCCTGCTATATACATAACCGGAACTCGGACCGGATGTAGCGTGTTCCAGCACACGCATGCTTCTACATAAACTATTTTCTTAAGAAACTCGAATCGACGATTTTTTTAACTATGAATCAAAATTTTCCAAGAACAAACAATATCATATTCTTGTTTGTCTAGCCTTGAACTAACAAGTCATGTTTGTCTAGTTTTCTCGAATAGTCTTGTCTAAATAACTTTCCTTATCCTTTTAACATGTAAATCTTGCTATTCGTCTTGTTAATAATTGTTTCTGCGTCGAAGACATTCCTCAAAGCGTTTTCATAGGAATTTGGTATTGCTCGGTCCTTGTATCTCATCTTGACCAATTTTATGTGAAAGGTTTTCCATTACATTTCCTATTTCTAGTTTGAAAAATGATTTAATTTGTTTTATTGGTGTTTAAATGCAGAACTACTTGGGAACCAATTGAATATATTATGCAGTAACCTGTTAGCTTAAAATTCAGTCACAGTTTCTTTCTCCTAATTTATGATTCATACAGGGTGCAATGTTTCCCATTTATATATTTGATAATATCGGCTGTATGGATCGAGAATAGTGTCGAGGCGAGTACACACTATGGCAAACCGATATCAGTACTGTGTGTTAAATGGGAGAGGCCATTCCTATGATTTTGATTGTTTTTACAAAATGCTTTCTGTTTTGGAGAAATGACTTGAACCAGTATTTCATCTAATGCTATACCTGCACAGTTTGTAAATGAGTATGGAGTGGGAAATGCAGTCGAAAGCCAACGACATATTACAAAATATGCCAACTGGACATTTGCTTATATCGACCTCATGCAGCACTTTGGTGCATACATTAATTGCTGTAGAAGTTGTTTTTCCTTGCCGTTGCTCGTTTAGTATTAAGTTTTATTTGTTTATAAATTGCATCGGTTTCTTTTACGTGCCTTATTCCATTACATTCGCCAATGCCGACACCAATATTTGATTTGTCTCCATTCTTGTGGACCGCGATGATTACTGAGGCTTAATGTGCAATGCAGTACAAATATCATTTAGTTTGAAATGAACAATATACAGTTTGTGTAATTGGCGACACTAGCTCCCGGCCAAATTCCTAAATGATGCAACATGGTAGCAAATTCGATCCACACCTGGCAATGCTTTCGGTTTTTTTAAATTTTCCTTATTGTCATTCCATATTATTACCAATTTCCACTATTGTGTAATCTTCTGGATACCCTGTTTTCAATCAAAGATATATGATCATTTTTTATGATATTATCTCCACTCTTCTCTGTCTATTCTTGTCTTTATATACCCATATCCTTAGTCCTCTCAAGTTTTGTCTGTCTAGTCTTGTCTATCCAGACTTGTCTATTTATACTTGTCTGTCTAGTCTTGTTTGTCAAGTCTTGTCTGCCTACTCTTGCCCGTCTTGTCATATCTGTCTAGTCTTGTCTGTCTAGCCTTGTTTGCCTAGTCTTGTCCGTCTAGTCATATCTGTCTAGTCGTGTCTGTATAGTATTGTTTGTCTAATCTTACCTGTTTAGTCTTGTCTGTCTAGTGTTGTCTGTCTTGTCTTATCTGTCTAGTCTTGTCAGTTTATTGTAGTCTGCCTAGTGTTGTCTGTCTAGTCTTGTATGTTTAGTCTTGCCTGTTTAGACTTCTCTGTCTAGTCTTGCCTCTCTAGTCTTGTCTATCTAGTCTTGTCTGTCTAGCCTTGTCTGTCTTATCTTGTATGTCTAGTCTTCTCTGTCTAGTCTTGTCTGTCTAGTCTTGTCTGTCTAATCTTGTCTGTCTAGTCTTGTCTGTCTAGTATTGTCTGTCTAGTCTTGTCTGTCTAGTCTTGTCTGTCTAGTCTTGTCTGTCTAGTCTTGTCTGTCTAGTCTTGTCTGCCTAGTCTTGTCTGTCTAGTCTTGTCTGTCTAGTCTTGTCTGTCTAGTCTTGTCTGTCTAGTCTTGTCTGTCTAGTCTTGTCTGTCTAGTCTTGTCTGTCTAGTCTTGTCTGTCTAGTCTTGTCTGTCTAGTCTTGTCTGTCTAGTCTTGTCTGTCTAGTCTTGTCTGTCTAGTCTTGTCTGTCTAGTCTTGTCTGTCTAGTCTTGTCTGTCTAGTCTTGTCTGTCTAGTCTTGTCTGTCTAGTCTTGTCTGTCTAGTCTTGTCTGTCTAGTCTTGTCTGTCTAGTCTTGTCTGTCTAGTCTTGTCTGTCTAGTCTTGTCTGTCTAGTCTTGTCTGTCTAGTCTTGTCTGTCTAGTCTTGTCTGTCTAGTCTTGTCTGTCTAGTCTTGTCTGTCTAGTCTTGTCTGTCTAGTCTTGTCTGTCTAGTCTTGTCTGTCTAGTCTTGTCTGTCTAGTCTTGTCTGTCTAGTCTTGTCTGTCTAGTCTTGTCTGTCTAGTCTTGTCTGTCTAGTCTTGTCTGTCTAGTCTTGTCTGTCTAGTCTTGTCTGTCTAGTCTTGTCTGTCTAGTCTTGTCTGTCTAGTCTTGTCTGTCTAGTCTTGTCTGTCTAGTCTTGTCTGTCTAGTCTTGTCTGTCTAGTCTTGTCTGTCTAGTCTTGTCTGTCTAGCATTGTCTGTCTAGTCTTGTCTGTCTAGTCTAGTCATGTCTGTCTAGTATTGTCTGTCTAGTCTTGTCTGTCTAGTCTTGTCTGTCTAGTATCGTCTGTCTAGTCTTGTCTGTCTAGTCTTGTCTCTCTAGTCTTGTCTGTCTAGTCTTGTCTGTCTAGTCTTGTCTGTCTAGTCTTGTCTGTCTAGTCTTGTCTGTCTAGTCTTGTCTGTCTAGTCTTGTTTGTCAAGTCTTGTCTGCCTACTCTTGCCCGTCTTGTCATATCTGTCTAGTCTTGTCTGTCTAGCCTTGTTTGCCTAGTCTTGTCCGTCTAGTCTTATCTGTCTAGTCGTGTCTGTATAGTATTGTTTGTATAATCTTACCTGTTTAGTCTTGTCTGTCTAGTGTTGTCTGTCTAGTCTTATCTGTCTAGTCTTGTCAGTTTATTGTAGTCTGCCTAGTGTTGTCTGTCTAGTCTTGTATGTTTAGTCTTGCCTGTTTAGAATTCTCTGTCTAGTCTTGCCTCTCCAGTCTTGTCTATCTAGTCTTGTCTGTCTAGCCTTGTCTGTCTTATCTTGTATGTCTAGTCTTCTCTGTCTAGTCTTGTCTGTCTAGTCTTGTCTGTCTAATCTTGTCTGTTTAGTCTTGTCTCTCTAGTATTGTCTGTCTAGTCTTGTCTGTCTAGTCTTGTCTGTCTAGTCTTGGCTGTCTAGCCTTATCTGTCTAGTCTTGTTTGTCTAGTCTTGTCTGTCTAGTCTTGTCTGTCTAGTCTTGTCTGTCTAGTCTTGTCTGCCTAGTCTTGTCTGTCTAGTCTTGTCTGTCTAGTCTTGTCTGTCTAGTCTTGTCTGTCTAGTCTTGTCTGTCTAGTCTTGTCTGTCTAGTCTTGTCTGTCTAGTCTTGTCTGTCTAGTCTTGTCTGTCTAGTCTTGTCTGTCTAGTCTTGTCTGTCTAGTCTTGTCTGTCTAGTCTTGTCTGTCTAGTCTTGTCTGTCTAGTCTTGTCGGTCTAGCATTGTCTGTCTAGTCTTGTCTGTCTAGTCTAGTCATGTCTGTCTAGTATTGTCTGTCTAGTCTTGTCTGTCTAGTCTTGTCTGTCTAGTATTGTCTGTCTAGTCTTGTCTGTCTAGTCTAGTCTCTCTAGTCTTGTCTGTCTAGTCTTGTCTGTTTAGTCTTGTCTGTCTAGTCTTGTCTGTCTATTCTTGTCTGTCTAGTCTCATCTGTCTAGTCTTGTCTGTCTAGTCTTGTCTGTCTAGTCTTGTCTGTCCAGTCTTGTCTGTCTAGTCTTGTCTGTCTAGTCTTGTCTGTCTAGTCTTGTCTGTCTAGTCTTGACTGTCTAGTCTTGTCTGTCTAGTCTTGTCTGTCTAGTCTTGTCTGTCTAGTCTTGTCTGTCTAGTCTTGTCTGTCTAGTCTTGTTTGTCTAGTCTTGTCTGCCTAGCCTTGTCTGTCTAGTCTTGTCTGTCTAGTCTTGTCTGTCTAGTCTTGTCTGTCTAGTCTTCTCTGTCTAGTCTTGTCTGTCTAGTCTTGTCTGTCTAGTCTTTTCTGTCTAGTCTTGTCTGTCTAGTCTTGTCTGTCTAGTCTTGTCTGTCTAGTCTTGTCTGTCTAGTCTTGTCTGTCTAGTCTTGTCTGTCTAGTCTTGTCTGTCTAGTCTTGTCTGTCTAGTCTTGTCTGTCTAGTCTTGTCTGTCTAGTCTTGTCTGTCTAGTCTTGTCTGTCTAGTCTTGTCTGTCTAGTCTTGTCTGTCTAGTCTTGTCTGTCTAGTCTTGTCTGTCTAGTCTTGTCTGTCTAGTCTTGTCTGTCTAGTCTTGTCTGTCTAGTCTTGTCTGTCTAGTCTTGTCTGTCTAGTCTTGTCTGTCTAGTCTTGTCTGTCTAGTCTTGTCTGTCTAGTCTTGTCTGTCTAGTCTTGTCTGTCTAGTCTTGTCTGTCTAGTCTTGTCTGTCTAGTCTTGTCTGTCTAGTCTTGTCTGTCTAGTCTTGTCTGTCTAGTCTTGTCTGTCTAGTCTTGTCTGTCTAGTCTTGTCTGTCTAGTCTTGTCTGTCTAGTCTTGTCTGTCTAGTCTTGTCTGTCTAGTCTTGTCTGTCTAGTCTTGTCTGTCTAGTCTTGTCTGTCTAGTCTTGTCTGTCTAGTCTTGTCTGTCTAGTCTTGTCTGTCTAGTCTTGTCTGTCTAGTCTTGTCTGTCTAGTCTTGTCTGTCTAGTCTTGTCTGTCTAGTCTTGTCTGTCTAGTCTTGTCTGTCTAGTCTTGTCTGTCTAGTCTTGTCTGTCTAGTCTTGTCTGTCTAGTCTTGTCTGTCTAGTCTTGTCTGTCTAGTCTTGTCTGTCTAGTCTTGTCTGTCTAGTCTTGTCTGTCTAGTCTTGTCTGTCTAGTCTTGTCTGTCTAGTCTTGTCTGTCTAGTCTTGTCTGTCTAGTCTTGTCTGTCTAGTCTTGTCTGTCTAGTCTTGTCTGTCTAGTCTTGTCTGTCTAGTCTTGTCTGTCTAGTCTTGTCTGTCTAGTCTTGTCTGTCTAGTCTTGTCTGTCTAGTCTTGTCTGTCTAGTCTTGTCTGTCTAGTCTTGTCTGTCTAGTCTTGTCTGTCTAGTCTTGTCTGTCTAGTCTTGTCTGTCTAGTCTTGTCTGTCTAGTCTTGTCTGTCTAGTCTTGTCTGTCTAGTCTTGTCTGTCTAGTCTTGTCTGTCTAGTCTTGTCTGTCTAGTCTTGTCTGTCTAGTCTTGTCTGTCTAGTCTTGTCTGTCTAGTCTTGTCTGTCTAGTCTTGTCTGTCTAGTCTTGTCTGTCTAGTCTTGTCTGTCTAGTCTTGTCTGTCTAGTCTTGTCTGTCTAGTCTTGTCTGTCTAGTCTTGTCTGTCTAGTCTTGTCTGTCTAGTCTTGTCTGTCTAGTCTTGTCTGTCTAGTCTTGTCTGTCTAGTCTTGTCTGTCTAGTCTTGTCTGTCTAGTCTTGTCTGTCTAGTCTTGTCTGTCTAGTCTTGTCTGTCTAGTCTTGTCTGTCTAGTCTTGTCTGTCTAGTCTTGTCTGTCTAGTCTTGTCTGTCTAGTCTTGTCTGTCTAGTCTTGTCTGTCTAGTCTTGTCTGTCTAGTCTTGTCTGTCTAGTCTTGTCTGTCTAGTCTTGTCTGTCTAGTCTTGTCTGTCTAGTCTTGTCTGTCTAGTCTTGTCTGTCTAGTCTTGTCTGTCTAGTCTTGTCTGTCTAGTCTTGTCTGTCTAGTCTTGTCTGTCTAGTCTTGTCTGTCTAGTCTTGTCTGTCTAGTCTTGTCTGTCTAGTCTTGTCTGTCTAGTCTTGTCTGTCTAGTCTTGTCTGTCTAGTCTTGTCTGTCTAGTCTTGTCTGTCTAGTCTTGTCTGTCTAGTCTTGTCTGTCTAGTCTTGTCTGTCTAGTCTTGTCTGTCTAGTCTTGTCTGTCTAGTCTTGTCTGTCTAGTCTTGTCTGTCTAGTCTTGTCTGTCTAGTCTTGTCTGTCTAGTCTTGTCTGTCTAGTCTTGTCTGTCTAGTCTTGTCTGTCTAGTCTTGTCTGTCTAGTCTTGTCTGTCTAGTCTTGTCTGTCTAGTCTTGTCTGTCTAGTCTTGTCTGTCTAGTCTTGTCTGTCTAGTCTTGTCTGTCTAGTCTTGTCTGTCTAGTCTTGTCTGTCTAGTCTTGTCTGTCTAGTCTTGTCTGTCTAGTCTTGTCTGTCTAGTCTTGTCTGTCTAGTCTTGTCTGTCTAGTCTTGTCTGTCTAGTCTTGTCTGTCTAGTCTTGTCTGTCTAGTCTTGTCTGTCTAGTCTTGTCTGTCTAGTCTTGTCTGTCTAGTCTTGTCTGTCTAGTCTTGTCTGTCTAGTCTTGTCTGTCTAGTCTTGTCTGTCTAGTCTTGTCTGTCTAGTCTTGTCTGTCTAGTCTTGTCTGTCTAGTCTTGTCTGTCTAGTCTTGTCTGTCTAGTCTTGTCTGTCTAGTCTTGTCTGTCTAGTCTTGTCTGTCTAGTCTTGTCTGTCTAGTCTTGTCTGTCTAGTCTTGTCTGTCTAGTCTTGTCTGTCTAGTCTTGTCTGTCTAGTCTTGTCTGTCTAGTCTTGTCTGTCTAGTCTTGTCTGTCTAGTCTTGTCTGTCTAGTCTTGTCTGTCTAGTCTTGTCTGTCTAGTCTTGTCTGTCTAGTCTTGTCTGTCTAGTCTTGTCTGTCTAGTCTTGTCTGTCTAGTCTTGTCTGTCTAGTCTTGTCTGTCTAGTCTTGTCTGTCTAGTCTTGTCTGTCTAGTCTTGTCTGTCTAGTCTTGTCTGTCTAGTCTTGTCTGTCTAGTCTTGTCTGTCTAGTCTTGTCTGTCTAGTCTTGTCTGTCTAGTCTTGTCTGTCTAGTCTTGTCTGTCTAGTCTTGTCTGTCTAGTCTTGTCTGTCTAGTCTTGTCTGTCTAGTCTTGTCTGTCTAGTCTTGTCTGTCTAGTCTTGTCTGTCTAGTCTTGTCTGTCTAGTCTTGTCTGTCTAGTCTTGTCTGTCTAGTCTTGTCTGTCTAGTCTTGTCTGTCTAGTCTTGTCTGTCTAGTCTTGTCTGTCTAGTCTTGTCTGTCTAGTCTTGTCTGTCTAGTCTTGTGTGTCTAGTCTTGTTTGTCTAGTCTTGTCTGTCTAGTCTTGTCTGTCTAGTCTTGTCTGTCTAGTCTTGTCTGTCTAGTCTTATCTGTCTAGTCTTGTCTGTCTAGTCTTGTCTGTCTAGTCTTGTCTGTCTAGTCTTGTCTGTCTAGTCTTGTCTGTCTAGTCTTGTCTATCTAGTCTTGTCTGTCTAGTCTTGTCTGTCTAGTCTTGTCTATCTAGTCCTGTCTGTCTAGTCTATCTAGTCTTGTCTGTCTAGTCTTGTCTGTTTAGTCTTGTCTGTCTAGTCTTGTCTGTCTAGTCTTGTCTGTCTGGTTTTGTCTGTCTAATCTTGTGTATCTAGTATTGTCTGTCTATTCTTGTCTCTTTAGTTTTGTCTGTTTAGTCTCGTATATCTAGTTTTCTATATCTAGTCTTGTTAGTCTAGTCTTGTTAGTCTAGTCTTGTCTGCCCAGTCTTGTCTATCTAAACTTATCTGTCTAGTCTGACTGGTCTAGTCTAGAGTATCTAGTTTAATCTGTTTTGTTTGTCTAATCATATATTATCTTATAATAAAGTGAAAGCGCTTATTAAAACAAATCGTTAAATTATAAATTGCGGAGCAGTAGGTCACATTAAGTCTGAGTACATGAAAGCAGATTGAACCCAAAACTACCCCATAGAAAAAGGGGGGAACGGCACCGGCAGCGCTCCTATTGGCCAAGATTGGCACGAGCGTGCTAAGATCCCGCAAAACAACCCCCGGCACAAACCAGTTACAAATCACGATCCGCGGAATTCGCATGCGACCCAAAAATATGTTACAAACTAGCGATCTCATACTAGTCTGTTTAAAAATTTGTATCAGTTTCCTCATGAAGTTTCTTAGAAATTATAAAGTGGATTAAGTTAATGTGTGTTGCAAATGTCGCAGCCCGGAGGAAAGAAACCTGGAGGGAAAGGGCCTCCTAAGGATACCAACAAGGATGAGGGCAAGGACAAGAAGGCGAACAAGGATAAGGAGAAAGAGACCAAGGAGAAGGATAAGGAGAAAGATAAGGAGAAGGACGAAGTGGTTACTGGTGTAGGAGATGAGGAGCCTCCGCCGCCTAAGCCCCAGAGCGCTGGGGCTAGCATTCGGGACCATGCCCAAAAAGTCCTTATGCTGTGCCAGAAAGGCGAATGGGGTCCAGTCGATCAAATCCTCAAATCCATGGAGAAGGGCATCAGCAATGCGGGCGAAGACGCTAACACCATCCCATTGCTGGGGGTGGCAGAACCGGTAAGAATTTTTTAAAGTCGTTGTTTACACTTGTTGTTTTTCTTGAAATTTCACGCAACAGTTGGCAAACTGCAAGGAAAAACTGAATTTTCAAATTAATTTTTGAGATACTTTGATTCGGACTATTTATTTCTTCTGGGGAATGAATAAATGGGAATATTTTGAAGATATCGAGTATATTGCGTGTTGTAATGGGCAACAATAAAGCAGTGGATATATCATTCATTACATTTATAAATTTATTGAACAAACGATTTTTGTTTCCAGGCGACGGGGATGACACCGCTCATGTATGCAGTTAAAGATAATAGGACATCAATCCTTGATAGACTCATCGAACTCGGATCAGATGTCGGTGCTAGAAACAATGTAAGTTTCTTACACTATTTACATCAAACTTTCCTTTTGATAATGATAAGTAATAATCGTATTTGTTTAAAAATGTTTATCATCAAGTGGAGCCCAATATTTATTAAGAAATAATCGAATTTGTTTAACATTGAATTGAAAAATTCACTTTGTTTTTTACCACATTTATAAAATGTGGTAAAAAACATAGTCAATTTTTCAATTCAATGTAAGTATGAATTACCACGTAGTAACTGTCGCAACCATCCTATTCATAGAATTTGTTTAAAATTGTTTATCATCACGTGGAACAATTATATTAAGAAAAAATCGAATTTGTTTAAAAATATTTATCATCCAGTGGATCAAAATGCATTTTTTTTCGATTACAAAAACAAATATATAAAATTATTTTAAAATATCCTCATACAAATTATTATTATATAATAAAGTATTGGTTTATATAATAAATATAATTCTAATAAAAAATAATCTTTATACAAATTACATGGCAGATACAAATATTTATTGCAATAAAAGTCTGAAATGTTTTCTGTTGATTATACCGACAAAGAAGCCTAGCTGAGAGACGATTAAATTATAGGATGGGATTATAGATGGGAACTGCTACACTTATAGAAGACATTCATTAAAATTCTATCTATAAAAGAATTTGTTAAAGTATGGATTTGCATACTATCATCATTGCTGTTAATGCAGTTAGATTGTTCTGAAAACGTATGATAAAATAGTAGTTTTTGATACGAGTTGAGCAACTCTTGCACAAAAGCCTTTCACAAACGTGTATCATATATTATTTTATCTACGAATCATGTTAAAATTCCGTTGAATCTACAAAAATATAATTGTTTCTTACCAAAAATATTGAAAAATTGTAATTTTGAGAAACAAAACACTTCATATCACTGACACAATAAGGTTGGAACGTTCATCGCCTCCGTGGCAAAAATTGTTAACTAGTAAAAACGCACAGTGACGAAAACACTACTTGGTCGTTGTCGATGGAATCTAGGTTAACGTAGATTTAATCTAGATTAGGTTTTGCACTGGCCCTTCGGGCTCGTTCCCCAAAAGAGCTGTTGCATTGTAAAATCAAGCTTTCCGCACTCTAATGTAAATAACAATTTCACCACGTCTATGTTTTTGTATAGTGACGCGAGTTGTTGCCATAGTAACAAGAAACAGAAATCGTTTAATAATGATACTCCATTTGATTCACTTTGAACTTACCCGCACGATTTGGATACTTTTATACACGATATTTTAGTGGTCCATTCTTTTATTTAGCAAAATCAACCCGGAAAATACCTTTTTCCTTTTTATTACCGAACTTTGTATGTTCTCAGCTTTGTTTGTTCTGAACTTTGTTTGTTCCAGGCGCTCGATGTCTTAATCGATTTTAAACAAACTTGCGGATGAGTTAACGGCTTTAAACCTAACTTTTTTCAAGTCTTTCACTCACCGGGAAAATAGTTTAAAACCGATTTAATAAATCGCCTGGACAAAGTTGAGCACAGACAAAGTTGAGAACAAACAAAGTTAAAAACACACAAAGTTGATAAAAGTCAGACAAGACAGTGAGCTAATAAAAACGTGGTAATAAAAATGGAAAAGGTAACAATGTCGTTTTTATTACAATACGAATAAATAATAAAAAGGTGAAAATAATATTTTCTTTTTGATTGATTTGCTAAATAAAAGCATGGGGTGCTAAAATATCGTGTATAAAAGTATACAAATCGTGCGAGTAAGTTTAAAGTGAATTAAATGGATTATCATTATTAAACGATTTCTGTTTGTTGTTACTATGGCAACAACTCGCGTCTCTATACAAAAAACATGGACAATTGATAAAAAAAATGTATTTTTGATTTTTTTTATTAATATTTTATTGAGGGCTTAAAGATTTCATTTGTTTATACGATTCAACACTATAATTCTTTGCTTTGGATAGGTTAGGTTAGTAGTGCTGGATGGATGTTTTTTCCACAGCGCAAATTCGTGCAATTTTGTCGATTATCAGAGAGACAAGGTTATAAAAGGCCACATAAGGCATTACAAGACCATAAAAAACCATATAAAACAACAGAAGACCAGACAAGACCAGAAAAGATCAAACAAAACCAGACTAGACCAGACAAGACCATACAAGACCATATAAAACCAGAGAAGACCAAACAAGACCAGACAAGACCAAACAAGACCAGACAAGACCAGACAAGAGCAGAGAAGACCAGACAATACCAGACAAGAGCAGACAAGACCTGACAAGACTAGACAAGACCAGACAAGACCAGACAAGACCAGACAAGACCAGACAAGACCAGACAAGACCAGACAAGACCAGACAAGACCATATAAGACCAAACAAAACCATACAAGACCATATAAAACCAGAGAAGCCGAGAAAAGATCAGACAAGACCAGACAAGACCCGACAAGACCAGACAAACCATACAAGATCATATAAAAGCAGAGAAGACCAGACAAGACCAGACAAGAACAGACAAGCCCATACAAGACCCGACAAGACCAGACAAGACTAGACAAGACCAGTCAAGAGCTGAGAAGACCAGACAATACCAGACAAGACCAGACAAGAGCAGACAAGACCTGACAAGACCAGACAAAAGACCAGACAAAACCATACAAGACCAGACAAGACCATACAAGACCATATAAAACCAGAGAAGACCAGACAAGAGCAGACAAGACCTGACAAGATCATACAAGACCAGATAAGACCAGACAAAACCAGACAAGACCAGGCAAGACCCCAGACAAAACCAGACGAAACCAGACAAGCCCATACAAGACCCGACAAGACCAGGCAAGACCAGACAACACCAGACAAGACCATACAAGACCATTTAAAACCAGAGAAGACTAGACAAGACCAGACAAGATCATACAAGACCAGACAAGAGCAGAGAAGAGCTGGCAAAGCCAGGCAAGACCACACAAGATCAGAGAGGACCAGACAAGACCTGACAAGACCAGACAAAATAAGACAATGCCAGACAAGACCGGACAAGACAAGACCAGACAAGAATATACAAGTCCAGACAAGTCCAGAGAAAACCAGACAAGACGATACCTAAATAATTCATTTGAATAATTCCCTTTTCCTCTACAGCATAGGTCTGTAACCTGGAGCGCCATCCTTTTTGACTAAATTAATTAAGTTTATTAAGTTTCTCGAGAAGTTACTTAGAAGACCAGACAAGATCAAGGAAGACTCGACAAGACCAGACAAAGAACAGAAAAGACCAGACTCGACCAGGCAAGACCAGACAGGACCAGACAAGAGAAGACCAGACCAGACGAGCCCAGACAGGACCAGACAAAATCATACAAGCTCAGAGAAAACCAGACAGGACCAGATAAGAGCTGACAAAGCCTAACTAGACCAGACAAGACCAGACATGACCAGATTGCTTTTGTCTTAAAAAAAATTAAAAAAATGCTTTTGTCTTTTAAGATCAGACAAGGCCAGACAAGACCGGACAAGACTAGACAAGGGCATACAAGACCAGACAAGACCATACAAAACCTAAATAATGCCTTAGAATTCCTTTTTCTCTAAAACAAAAACTAATCTAACCTCCGAAAAACCTTCCTTTAAGACTAAATATATTAAGTTCATTTGTTTCTCAAGAAGTCATTAAAATCTAAAATACCTTTAATAGACCAATGGCACATTACATTTGTGGTATTTCCAAATCACTTAAAACGCTTCTTAAGTAATTCTTCCACCTTTGATCTATTTGCCAGATTGGAAACTTTCGCATTAAACCGATTTCCCTTTCCTGCACCCTTTCCACATAATAATTCACTGATTTTATTTCCAGGTTCATTAATATCGTCCTCCCTGCCTCATAACACAACATTACTCTACCCTTTTTCAGCCACGGTCACAACAACCTGCTTCACAACAACATTAATAAATTCAGTTTCAGCCTTCTAACGATTCAAACACAAATACTTATACTTATACGATATACATATACAATATACTTATACAAATATGATAAATACTACTAAGATAGATACTACTCAAACTTCCTCCGCCTCGTAACAAGCCACGTCCTTCAAAATGCTTTGCAAATTCTTGTTTACAATCTTTACATTCTTCGACAACTTGTCTATTAAATCAACATGCTATAAAACTCAATATTATTTTTTTTTATTTGTTTGATTTTTTTTATCTGGCAAAGAATTTGTCCAAACGGCTCAGCACGTTTCCGACTAAGAAATACATGAGATATTGGATTTTCCGTTTGCTTTTCACTTAGTGCAAGAGTTTGATGGCATGGAGCTGGCTCAAGTTGCTGACGTGCGTTCCACAATGCATATTGCTTTCGGCCACATCGTTCATTATGACTCGGATATCACCCACGTAGTCATCTGGCAGTCCTCTACTTCTCGCTTCTTTAAATTCCTCATCATTGGAAGTTTAATTGAAGACTTCCACAGTGACTTTCGTTAAGTTCCTAATTGTAACATTAACAGTTTCTTCGACTTTCCTAGGTTGATCTTCAGTTACGTCGAGGAGTATCGAGTTCGATATGTGAATCATCTTCGCCAAGCCACAAAGACAAACTTTTAAATCCCATTCAATTATCGCCAAGCCTTGTCCTGAATGTTTTTGCATGTGATCGAACCCGCGTTATCAAACGATTTTTTGAGGGATATCACTTCCGGGTTGTAATGGTTCGTTGGTGTAATGCACCATTTATCTCCTTTTCGTATGACTTGTTGCACCCAAGCATTATTTTAATAACCTTGATCGTATGGTTGCCCACCATCTTTGGGAATAAAATGATAATAAAATGGAATAAAATGATGATTGGGAAACATCTTCCCAGATGTTTTCTTATTCGGTGATGTTGGATTTCTTGCCATAATTTGTTCGAACTTTCTTGGGGCACAAGTGATAACATTTGAACTATTTTAGAAAACTGTCTTCTTGACATTTAAGGATTTGGCCGCCGCGACCGCTGCGTTATCGCGACGGACCGATTGACGTTGCCGCTCATATACATGTTCAGATCAACAGGCGCGATTTCCGCCTTAGCCGCGGTAGTGCAGCGTTGTACGACGAGAACGCTGCATGTTAGTTTCGCTGGCGCAGTGTTTTGAAATGGCGATTACAGAGAAATGGATTGAGAACTTAAAAAATATTCTATAACCTGAATGAGGAAAACTATAAAAACGTTTGTAAGCAGATAGGATTAGAATTGGAAGAAAATGTTGAAAATTAAGTTTGTTCATTTTATGAACCCATGTTCTTTTTATTTTATTTCTTAGATAAGTTTTAGGTGTTTTAGAAATTAAAAAACAAATAAAAAATTACAAACTGACTTCTTTTCTGCGAATTTCCTCTTCTGTGGTCAATACTAATAGTAGCAGAGCTTCTTCCTCTGAGGAACTCATGACTATGCACCTAAAAATCGTTTTGATGTGGGCATGGCCATTTCGCTGCCGCGCCGCTAGCGAATTTTTCGCGTCGGAAATTTCGCGACTCAAAGGCTCCACGCCGGTCTGAAGGAGCCTTTAAACACCATTTTTACAGTAATATTTCAAGAGAGATTTGTGCGATTAGAAGGTGGATATTTGATATAATATTGGAACTATTGGAAATCGATTGTTGAAAACCAGAAGTCTTTGCGATCAACCGTTCAAATGTTACCACAATGAGGAAACAGCGGAAATTGTAACTGTTAGCACCACATCAAAAATATTCAAAATTAATTCTTATTCTGGTGGATATAAAGTCTGGTTTACACAGGTATAGTAATGGGTAGAGTAGAGTAGGAAGTAGAGTAACTCTACTCGTAGAAACACCCAAAAACTATATGAGTAGAGTAGAGTACAGAGTATCTAGTAGAGTAGAGTACTATTCAGCGTGCAGTAAAGTAGACTCTACTCTACTTACCCCCACTACAAGTCTCACACTACTAGTCTCTTCACTCTACCCGTGTAAACATCTTCTACCCTACAACAGCAAGTACCAGTAAAGTTTAAGTTGCAGCGTACACGATGTTGCGAAATATTTTCTTTAAAAAATGGTTAAGTTCTCGGAGGATGAAACGATTAAACTTGTTGATTTATTTGTGGAACAAGAGTGTCTATGGAATTTAGGCAGTATACACTATAGAAACATGAAGACATGAAGAACATGAGGAAGGCCGCGGAAAAAGAAGGTCTTGAGACGCTAAAAAAATGTGAAAGGCGTAGCTGTTCCCAGTAGCTAGAAAGTTCAATATAACTTGTAGTTTGACTTCAGCTTTTATAGGATCTCTCATCATCGTATCTTCGCGTTGAATTTTGTCTATCACCATGCTCATCTCAACTCAAACTGTTAAAAATTTTCTGGTGTCATTCTGAGACATCGTTTATATTCTAACTGATCCTCTACGGCTAACTCCTTTAGGAGAAGCGATGTTGCTCAGAGTAAATCTCTTCTTTTGAGCCATTCTCTCACCCACATTTTCTTCTCTATTTATCTTTTCTCTATTTATCTTTTCTTTATTTATCTCCTAATCAATCGTTTCCGCAAATTCCCTAATCAGAGCTATTAAAACTCAAGGTAAATAATTGTGCTTCAATTTTTTAACAACCATTTTGCTTCATATAGTATAGCACTACTGTACTATACTTGTTTAAACGAAAAAAAAAATCAAAATTGGTAGAGTAGCTAGTAGAGTGAAGCTCTACTTGGTACTCTACTATGTTTAAACTAAAAAAAATCAAAAGTGGTAGAGTAGCTAGTAGAGTGCACTCTAATAGATACTCTCCTGATTACTATACCTGTGTAAACCGGGCTTAAGATAAACATTTTATTTTGTTGGGCTGTGTTACAAATGTTGGCAGTATTAACGAGTTGCGAAAATAGACAACAAATTTAAACTTTATTATCGATTTCACCACAAAATCTATTCAGTTTTCAAAATGCCAAACACGATTTTCATGCGGAGATAATTCAATCGCAAAGTTTCGAATTTTAAATTGTTTTATTGTGGTTTCTCCAATAACTGAAGCTTTAGTTTCATATTCGTTTTGCCTTGCATTCGCAGATTTATCAATTTTTTGAAAGTATACAACCAATGCAATTACTACTGAGTTTTTCGGAAAGTAATTACCTCTTTTTCTTCTTGAATATGACAATTTTTTTATAGAATATAAATATTTTATTTAATTACATAGTGAACATTTTGGTTCAACACACTTTGCCATCTTTCTAGTACTATCATAATTTCACGCTCTATATTCTAAGAACTTCGGTCGAACGAAAAAACTTCTTCTGTCGAACGAACAATTTCATTCTAATAAGAAAGGATAACTTTATATAATATTTTATAACAACTATATTTCTACCTTAGTAGACATACATTTTTTAGGATGTTTTTTTTGTGGGGGTCGTTTGACTGCAAAGCCTGTCTGCACTGCGACCAACTTGATCTATTGTGCTTGGCCTTACTACAATTACTCTCCCAGGAATTCAACTTCGTGAACGAAGTCTAGTATATTCCTGAGAGACTTGCTACTCAGCTGCAAGGTGGTATGTCAAGTTTGGTCTACCATTGAACTCATAATTCAATTGTATCAGTTGTAAAGGAACAATAAATAGCCAACGTTATAGCAGGATATTGACCGTTCTTCTCTTGTAGCAGGACATTGGCTCTACTTACACAATTGATTATTCTGGTTCAATGGTAGATTTAACTTGAAATCTTAAAAATGGACATTGGCCCTTTTTTACCAAGGTACAGGAAAATTCTATTTGGGATATATTTATTGCAAACCAAAAAAATAATCGGGCTTTAGGCGGCACATAAAAAAATGTTTTATTTAACACACGCTTGTAGAACTTTAAGTTTTCATCAACTAGTTTCTTTCCTTTCCCATATTATAATGGCTCCAACTGCGAAGTCCAAGGAAACTAAAGAAACCAAGGAAGCACCAAAGCCCAAAATGGCCAAAGGTGGCTTGCCTGCAGCTCCAAAATCAGTAAAGCTCTGTAAAAGGTGCAAAAGGTGTAAAAGATGCATCTAGGACTTCAAAGGTCCAACTAGGCACCAACAAACGCAAGGATCATATTGTTAAGAGGAAGCTCATTTTTAAACGTGCTGAATAATATGTTAAAGAGTACAAGTTGAAAGAGAGCAATGAAATCAGGCAAATCCGTCAAGCCAAGAATCGTGGAATCTACTACATTCCTGGTGAAGCTAAATTAGCTTTTGTTATACGTATTAGAGATACTATGCAACTTTTTCGTCTTCTCCAAATCAATAATGGAGTTTTCATTAAATTTAACAAGGCGACCATCAACATGTCATGTATCTGTGAGCCTCACGTTACATGGGGATAACCTAATTTGAAGTCTGTCCGTGAACTGATCAACAAACGTGGATTTTCCAAGGTCAATGGCAAACGTAATGCTATAACCAGCAAAGAAATCATTGAAGATAAATTAGGCAAAATGAGTTGAAAAGCAAGTCAAATACGCCTCCTACTTCTTGTGGCTCATCAAGTTAAACACACCAACTGGTGAATGGCGCAAGAAGACAAACCACTATGTTGGAGGTTAGGTTTTGCATAAGCTGCTACTAAAAATAAACTCGAAATCCAAACAATTAATTGTTGCGGGAGATTTCAACATTGATGTGCTGAAGAATACAACTAAAATGCAGCAAGTTATATCTCTGTTGGAATCCTTAAATGCTGTTATGACATTCAAAGAAACAAGCCACACAGAGACTGGCGCATGTATTGATAACATTGTAGTAAATACAAATCTGAACTACAAGGTAAAAACAATGCAGTACCATATATCCGACCATTGCGCTCAGAATAAAATATTCAAATTAAAAGTCAATACACCAGCACCGAAATTAATAAGAAGATACGATGACGATAGTATGAATAACTTTAATGAAAAATTGGCAAAGAAACTTGGACACAAGTTTATCAAATTGAAGGAAAAAATATGAACGGCCAGTGGACGGCGTTAATGGAAATTTTCCTCCTTCTCTTTAATCGTACTCGTGGTTTCTCGCGTACCAACATCAACAATAACCATAAGAAACCAAATATCCTGTCGAATCCCCGCCTACAAGGACTTGACGAAAACCTTAGGTTAGTGCAAAAATTAGAACCTTAGGTTTTTAACCTTAGGTTAGTGCATCATTTCTCATGCGGATCCAAGCTATAAGAGAATTTATAACAATTTGCGCAGGACATATAAAACACTGTTAAAAGCAGCAAAACGGGAAAATTATGAAAACCAAATACGAAAGGCAGATAATCCACAAAAAAACAACATGGGATGTCATCAGATACATAGTTGAGTTAAAAAACATACATTCACAACCTAAGACGAAGATCCGACTACCACAGCAACAAAGATAAACAATCACTATGCAGACAGGGCGAGAATCTTACAAGAAGGGCTAACAAAAACGGACTATGCGGATAGCATATATGAAAACGAAAACTCAATTTTTCTACACCCGGCTACAATAGAGAAACTAAACGCCACAATCAAGAGTTTCAAAAAAAATAAGAAAAGTTCGGGTTACGACGAAGTACCAATCTCAATCGTAGAAAAGGTGAGCGATCAGACAACACACCGATCAGACTGTTATACATATTTAATAACGCAATACAACACGAAATTTTTCCTGATATGTTGAAAATATCAATGATAACCCCGATTTATAAAGCCCGTGACACAAATAGATAGTATGGACAACTACTAGAGCTTCCAATACCGGAGCAAAAAATGAAAACCGGTATTTTGGTATTATTTCCAACAGTATTTTGGTATATTATTAGTTGTTTTCAAAACCGGAATACCGGTATTGATACCGGTATTATCAGAAAAAAATATTTTCGACAGGTTTTTATAAATATTAATGATAATGGTGATTTATTAAAAAGAAAACAAATGAAAAACTTTAAAATATATTTCTTTAGTTATAAACTATACAAAAATATATTTGTTTACTCCTTCTCTATATAGAAAAAACAAATTATTTATAGCAAACATTCGGAACTAAGTTATCACAAGCATCACTACATTTCGCAATTTGAGTTTGTTTTATTAAAATATGCCCGTAACAACATACGCAATCAATTGTTTCGTCGTTCAGACTGGACCGAATCTTTGTACATAAGTGACTTGCTGCAGAAAACGCCCTTTCCGATTCTACACTTGAAGGTGCACTCATTTGTACTTATAAGTTGCAGTTTTGTACTTATAAGTTGCAGTTTTAATTTGTCATGGTCATGACAAGCAAAGTTCGAGGCAGTCCTTAATGTATTGGTTTTTGCATAGATTTCTTTCCAAGGATTCTTCGTCAATTTCGTCTTTATCTGAAACTGATCTAACATGTTCTTCTGCGTTTTCTGGCGAAAGTCGTTTAATCAAACGAATTATAATTTTTGTCATAGTCGCTTTAGTTAACTCTGGAAATAAGGTTTGAACTAAATCGCTATTATCTGGTTCTCCACTATGTAAGTACTGAAGTACCTGCGATTTCACAATTTTGATTCGAAAGAGCTTCCATCATAAATTTTATTGTTTCATCTGCTGTAAGAAGATTAGAATCTTGGCGACATAATGCATCAACTGCTAATTTTATAGGAGTAAGGGTAGTGATAATTTCATATAATAAATTAAAGTCTCTGTCACAAAAATTCATTCCAGAATTTATGTCAATAAGGGCTTTTTGAACACAATATCTCAATTGGTAAAATGTTTCTAACATAAATAACATGCTCAAATCCGTCGTTTGGATTTTGAGGCCCCGGGCATATATATTAAAGTGGGGCACCCAGTAAACAAAAAAGGTGAACAAACAAATAAATTATTTTTTAATACATACAAGAAAGGAAGATATGTATAGAAGAAATAAAATCTAATAATATATTAATATAAAAGAAAAACAATATTAATTGAACTTTATTTTCCTTGCTTTAATTTCTGCTATTTTATCTATTATCTTACTTGTCTTTATCTCACAAGCCCTCGTATAATTCATTTTCTATTGAAAAAAAAAATACGGGGCTCTGCGGGCCCCTTCCTAGTTCGTGGGCTCCGGGCATTCACCCGATTGACCGACGCTAGCGACGCTACTGAACATGCTATTCATCTTGTTCTACAGTCTAATTTTAAAGCAATTTATCTACCAAAAGTCTTCTTTTACATATTTCTGTAAAAAGGTATCATTTTTAGTAGGTGAATTTCTAAATATTTTGGCTACATTTCTTATTTACGCACCTCACCAAAAAAACGCCATCTCACAAGCCCTCGTATAATTCATTTTCTATTGAAAAAAAAAATACGGGGCTCTGCGGGCCCCTTCCTAGTTCGTGGGCTCCGGGCATTCACCCGATTGACCGACGCTAGCGACGCTACTGAACATGCTATTCATCTTGTTCTACAGTCTAATTTTAAAGCAATTTATCTACCAAAATCTTCTTTTACATATTTCTGTAAAAAGGTATCATTTTTAGTAGGTGAATTTCTAAATATTTTGGCTACATTTCTTATTTACGCACCTCACAAAAAAAACGCCACTTTCATCTCTCCTTGTAAAATATACTATTTTTAAACCGAAATTTAGTGACTAACTTCACTATGGATTGAAGGTATAAATACGAATTTATTATTCTTGTTCTTATTCTGTTCAGCTAATTGAAATAACTACTATAAATAAAAAGTAAAATATTTTATACAAATACCGAAATACCGGTATTTTTTTGTAATACCGATTTTCTAATACCGGAAAAAGTAGACTAAAATCCCGGTTTTCGGGATCCCGGGATTCCGGTATTGGAAGCCCTAACAACTACAGACCGATTAGTGTAATGAAAAATTTCTCAAAGATATTTGAGAAACTAATTCATCACAAATTAAATATTTCTTTAGTGAAATATAATTGTTTAAATAAGAATCAACATGGCTTCACCAAAGGGAAGAATACGGATACAGCATGTTTCACTTTTTTGTCAGATATATTAGAAAATCTAGAAAATAACACAATGCCAACTGGACTACTGCTAGATTTAACAAAAGCGTACGACTTAGTAGATCATAAAATGTTACTTACATAAACTATCTTTACATTAAACTATCTAAACATGTTAATAAACTATCTATGTATAGAATACGAGGAGTGGCTGTGAAATTAATACAATCGTTCCTAAGTAATCGGGAGCAGATGACAAAAATTTGTTTGTTTCGTTGTGACCCCTCAAGGCTTTGTTAAATCAAATTCTAGACTTATTAATACCGGTATACCTCAAGGAAGTGTATTAGGGCCGCTGCTGCTTACGCTATATATTAATGACCTACCAGAATATGTGAAAAACACGGAACATACAAATGATACAATAAAAATACAAAACAAATGATACAATATGACGATGACACCAGTTTGTTGCTAATAAATAAGTCTGTGGAAGATATCGGTTATAATGCGAATTGGGTAATAAATGTGCTACACATGGTATGGCATATGGTTTAGTAAAAATAAATTAATTGTAAATAAAACAAAAACCAACCTAATTACATTCAAGACTAGACGAAGTAAAATAAATTATCCACAGGAATACAAAATAGGGGAAGACATGTTAGATATAAAACAGTTTGTTGGTTCTTAGGTATATACATTGATAATACGCTGGAATGGTCTACACATATACTCAAAATAAAAACCAAACTACAAATCCAGAAACAAGCAATACGGATTACAATTGCAAGCGAATATATAAAAAATTTGAGAAAAAAAGCAGAGAGGGATACCAGATACATCAAGGAACTCTATACTATCCCCCGACACAGACTGACGATGACAGAAAAAATCCACCGTATAGTCTAATAAAACTCAACAATAATTTACCGAAAGAGTATAACGAAATGCATATTAACCATCTGAAAAAGAAATTGTACCTATTCATCGTGAATATTGAACCATATTATATGGACAAATACTAGACTGATGTGAACTCGCCTCATTAAAAACAAATTATGTATATATGTACATATGCATATTATTATTATTTATTTATTCGTTTAGTCCTCTAAGGAGCGCGTAGAACTATTACTTGGCACTGGTCATCTTGTTCTTTTTATCTTCCCAAAACTTCCTCATCCTTTCGCTCTGGGCCTGTCTTCCTTCTTGCGTCTATGCGTTTTTTAGTTTCGAACTCTTAGCTGTTGGATTCTTTGATGTGAAATTATGTGAATTTATTTCCTGCCTGTATTTAGTTCGCGTAATTGCCAATGGGTCTATATTGATTACTGAGAGGATATGTTGGGTGTCTACCAGCCAGCGTACTTTGGACTCTCGAGTTCCATTGATGATGTGGAAGATTTTCTTGGTCAATCGAGAGTCATCCATTCGTACTATATGACCGTAGAATTTCAGACGTCTTTTCCGTGCAACTGAGGAGAATCGTTCTGTCAGGGACTACAGTTCTTTTGAGCTTTTACGCATCCAGATACCATCTTGTACCTTGGGTCCAAATATTTTTCTCAGTATCTGACGTTCTACTTTCTCAATATCATTGATGTAGATGGTTAATGATGGTCTCAATTGCATAGAGTGCATATTATATGTGCATATTATATTTTATATATAATATATTTTTCAAGTATGTACTGGTTATATTTTTGATTTTAATACTTAATAGTTTCGGTTTAAGTTTTCATTACAGATTTATTATGATTTATATTGTATTATTGCAGTATTATTATATTTTTCTTTTTCTCTCGACAGATTTCATCTAGTCACTAGATTCTAGTGTATTGTATATCTTTTTTTGTACATTATTACTTATCTTGATGAAATAAATTATATTTGATTTGATTTGAAGGTGTTGACTTTAACAATATCGAAGATAAACTCAATGAACTGAAAATTAAGATTTGTAACATTCTCTTTGTAAGGTTAAATCAAAATAAAATTACTTGCTGATCAAGTGATTTTTGACCTGCTCACTTGAACTACATGTTTTGTCTTCCAAAGAGTTCCAGAACAAGTATTGGTAGAAATCAAATCAAATCTGACGAATATGATAGATGTGGATCCCTTCCAAACTGTACAAACTGTAGCTTCTGGCGTCACCAAATTACTAAGAAATACTTTCAATTTCCTGGTAAAAATATGATAGATGAGATCCCATCCAAACTTCAGCTTCTTGCGCCACCAAAATAGTATGAAGTCTGAGGTTCTTGTTCCACTTCTTATCAGCCTGTTCTCATCCAATCCTCAATGTAGGCCTCTTCCATATTTTTTCATTCCTGCCTGACCATAGCAGCCCTCAGCCAGTTTTCCCAGCAATCTTCTGGATGTCATCACGCCGTCTTACCATCTTTTGAGGTCTGTTTCACCATTACCATCTTTTGCACTCTCTTGACCGCCAAGCTGTTAATTTGTATGTCCATCCTTTTGTGCTTTGTCTTGCAATATGGCCAGCCCATCTCCATTTTAGCTGCGCTACTCTTTCGCATGCATCTGTTAATTGCGTTCTTCTTCTGATTTCCTCATTTGGAACTTTATTTCGTAAATTAATCCCCAGCATAGCCCTTTCCATCGCTCGTTGTGTGACTTGAAGTTTATTAACTGCTTTGCATGTTAGCGGTATTGTTTCGAGGCCATAAGTGAGGACTGGTAGAACAGACGACTCGAAAACTTTTCTTTTAAGGTTTATGTTCATGAAGCCTGGCCATTCATTGTCTCACCATTTCATTGTGAAATACTCTGAATTTTCTGTTAATTAATTCTGGTCTCTTCTGTTTGATGGAATCATTCAATTTGTACAATTAGTAGCAGCACACTTATGAATTATTTCCTTGTCAAGCAAAATCTTCGGATAACAGGATCAAATCTTATTTGAAAAAGTTGAGCCAGATAAATCTAGACTCATAGGTCGAAGCTTCTTGATTCAAAATAATAAAAATTAATTCAATTTTAATATACGTCAGAAAATTCTATTTTTAATTCGTCTATGTTTTTTGTTGCCATAGTAACAACAAACAGAAATATCGCTTCTTGTCGTGTGTAAAAGTATCCAAATCGTGAGTAAAAGTCCAATGTGAATCAAATAATAAATTTCATTAATAAACGAATTAATGAAACTTATTTGATTCACATTTGACTTATACGCACGATTTGGATACTTTTACACACGACAAGATCAGAGCAGGTTTTGTAAAGAATAGGAGAAGGAAGATCTTTATATGAGACTATTTTGAAAAGAAAGAGATTTTGGCTTGGGCATGTGTTGAGAGGGAGTTGTTTGTTGTGAGAAATAATCGCGGGAACTGTGGAGGGTGTAGGGAATAGAGGTAGAAAAAGAGTGAAAATGGTAGACGGATGATCTGAAAGAAAGAAAAGGATACGTGGATATGAAGAGAAAGTCTATGGACAGAGTTGAGCGGAGGAGGCAGAATGGAACCTGCACATAGCAGAACACCAATGATGATGACAATGATGATTATAATATTGGTATCCTTCATATACAATAATTTACTTATCAGTGTGTTAATTTTGGTGTGCGAGTTATATAAACTACTATTAAAATTGGAATCTTCAAATTGATACTTTATTCCATGAACAATAATTCGACCTGTCTTATCGGATATTTCGACTAGTTTCTCGAACTTGTCCAAACAGAAATATCTGAATTATTTTTTTCTATTTAGCGTTTGTAATGGACTCATAGCAGCACTCATATGCGTGCGGTTATGGCTCACCGGGTGCGATACAATTTTTTCAATATGTATCGGCGATTATTTCATTTAGAAATAGCATAAAAAGGCGCAAAATAGAATAAAAAACTCGTTCATATAGTTTGTTTTTCGCACTTTCCCATTAGAAAATTCCTCGCTACGCTCGTCAAACATGGACGCGTGCTGCAAAACCGCACTTAATGAACTCGTTATTTAATATACAATTAATGATCTAAATGTATATTACCCTTAATGTTTCAGCAGTGTTTCCACAATCTCCAATTTGTCCACAATATTCTAATAAATTTTGACATTGAAATTTTTAAGTACTATAAAGTAAAAAAATCAATTTAAATAATAAAAAAATTTACATATAAAACTGATCGTCAGATAAGTACAAAAACAAAAGTAAAAAAACCATAAAAATTACGCCAACATTAAATGTGAATTATGTTATTCCTCCATGAATATTCATGAGGCGGGCAGTCGGCGTCGCGGTATATTTAGCCGCGACTATTTAAGCATAGACATAAAATGGACTATTTCATTCCGGCTGTGTTGCGTAACGTATCAATTCAATTTCCATAATATACGTAATTCATATTTAGGGGAGGCCGAATCGACCACAGAGCTTCACAATGCGGCTCCAATTTCATTTAATTTCGATAATACACAGACAGACAATGTTTAATCGATCATGTCTACAAAATAATCACAATGAGCTATTTATATTAATTTATATAAATTTGAAATTAGTCGTATATATTCATTTATATCTTGTTGTTAACAAATATTTATGACTAGTTTTGTCTGTTTACGTCTAGTCCTGTCTCTCTAGTCCTGTCTGTATACTCTTGTATTTCCAGTCTTGTCTGTCTAGTCTTCTCAGTCTAGCCCTACCTGCCTTGAGGTCCGATGCTACTAGAGAAAAGACAATAAATTGATCGCTTGCAAATTTGTGAAATGTACCCAAAATATAAGCCTTACCTGCCTAGTCTTGTCTATCTAACCTTGCAAGGCAGGCAAGGTCTTGTTTTTTTTTAGGAAAGTTTAGTTTATTTGCAATTAAATTTTACCTTTATTTTCAATATATGTCGGCATTTCTCATATTTTCGTAATAGATTTACCCTCTGCGACGAGATCAACCGAAGCAATTCTTTGACTACTGGCGCCCTCGGTTCTCCGAGACAAAATGTGGTCAGGGTTCAAAGACATCGATACGGCAAAGAAACATAAAAACCTTTCTTTCGGATCGAAGTTACAATGGCATCCGCTCTCACATTTCTTCAGTGTAAAGGCTGTTCTTTATACTTCCTGGTGTTCTTCTCCTTAGTTTCTATAATCTTCTCAGCGACGGTATACACTTCTTTCCACGACTTTTCTGATCCTGTTAGATGTTAGACCCTTCAACCTCGTACGCATTAAACGTCATTCCTTAAAAAGCGTATGGTTTACTTCGTCTACCTCACCGCAATATTTACAGTTGTCCGCGTCCGCTCTCCGTATACAAGTATTTCCGGAAACAGATATAGCCTGAAAAAGCTTGAGTTAAAAAATATTATGTTTCACCGTACTCCCTCCTTGTCCAAGTAGCAAGTCCAGCGTTCATACGTTGAGCTATTCCATTTTTCTTGCCATTTCTTTCATCAAATTTTATCTGGCTTTTAGCTTTTCACTCCCATTATATGCTTCCCGTCTTTCTTTGATTTGTTTGTTTTTGAACTTCAAATCAGTACCATCACCAGCTCCTTCAGACTCCTCCCTCAGCACAAGATTAATAGGAAGATTCCTCCACCTCCACGTTTCCGGTTCCAAACTCCAACTCATAGAACACCTCAAAACCAACATGAACAACGGTGATTGCTCCATAGCTTCCGGAGGCGACGACTCCTCTCACAACTCCTCCCAACACACCGACGTCAGTTCTCCCGGCTTGGCCGAAGATCAAGAACACATGGGGATAGACCCGCAAAGTCCCCAAATTCTCCAATGCGATTTGAAAACGCAAGAGGAATTAGTTCGGGATCAACAGAGGGAGATTGAGGAGTTGCAGTCGCTATCCCAGATGAAGCTGCAAGCTACAACCAGGACTGAGCCCAAAGCGCAGTCTTTGGCGCTGAAGAAGCATATCCAAGATAAGCAACAACAGCAGTCGATGGTCATACAGATGCAGCAGATCTTGCAGAGCGAGTAACAGGCGAAGATCCAGCAGGAACAACACGTGGCGTTTCATAATCAGAAGAATTTAAACGGGAACTTCGTGTTGAATCGGAACGACGCCGCGTTGGTTTTGAACCATTTGGTGCAAGGGATGAACAAGCTGAAGAATAACACGCAGATTCGCCCGCCTTGCCGAACTTTATTAACTCGATAGTGGTCGAAGCGGCGGAAGAAAAACCTTCGCCGCTGATTTACGAAGAAGCTATTAAAAAGGGAAAGAGTATAAATAGTCAAACCGTCGACGTGCTTGAGATTTTAAAAAAGAACGGGAAACTGCCGCCAAGTGCGGCTCAAGATCCTTTCACTCCAAACTCTGTTAAAGCAGAACCGCCTTACCCAGTCAACGAAACGCCAGAATCGACTCTTGGATTAGACGCCAAAGATCTGTAAAACACTTTGGATATGCTTGAGATGATGGTCTTCAAGCAACTCATCGAGCTCGGCGCACAGCCTCAGACCAACAACAACTCCACCGTGCCATCCACCGTGCCATGGACATCGACGACTGGCTGGAATCGCTGCTGCCTTCCGAAATCAACGTCAACAACAACCACCAAGATCTCGGCTACGACCCCCTGATGGGCATCGCCCCCTACCCCTTCTGTCGACTTTCGCAAACCCACCGAACTCTCCTGGGGAGACAAAGTCGATTTCGCCGCGTAATCACAAGAAGTTTTTGTCGTCGAATATTTAGACCGTATCTATTTTATTGGTTACTATGAAAGGCGAGTGAACTAAGTACATAACATGACACCTATCGTCCACATGGATGTTAAAGGATTTGCGAAAATATCAGTCATATATAACAAATGATGTATGTGGTTGAGTATTTGATTTAGGTCAGGGGTGTCCAAACTGCTGTCCCAAAACAAGTTGCAATGCCGTTTAAAAGAGAACGGTTAATTTAATGAACAAATTCAAACTGAGCCTCATGCGGACAAGTTGCAATGCCGTCCAAAATTTAGTAAATAAATGTAAAACAAATTGTCAAACTGGGGCAACATAAGTTGAAATGCAGCCCGAAACAAAAGCGTCAGTTTGATAAATGAATGAAAAAAATTGTCGGTTTTGCTTTGGGCCGCATTGGAACTCGTTGAAAAGGCCTCGGGCAGCAAGACAAGTTCCAAAGCGGCTCAAAACAAAATCGACAATTTTTTTCATTCATTTATTTCAGACACCAAATTGTGTGTAAAAGTTTGCAAATTTCGCCACGCAAGCAGTTACTCTGTGGATTTAGACAAAAATCCACCAATTATTTAATGTATAGACGAGATTATTTTATTACATCAAAACTTGCGGTCGAAAAAAATGTATGTGAAAATAATCTAGTCTGTCATAAATGACAGATAACATGTGTAGTTGAGTATTTGATTTAGAGCAGGAGTATCCAACTTGAGGCCCAAGACCAGTTGCTTATTAAAAACAAAACATCAAAATAGACCTTCTCATAGTTGACTTTTTTTTGTGCGCATGGTCAATTTCCGCCATGGTTTATGGGCACTTTTTGACTTAAAATAACAAATTGTGCCCAAAACATCATATTCCCGGCTTTGAAACATGGCGAACGCGCATACGCTTAACTCACCTTAAACAGGTCTATTAACTAATCTCTATTAACTAGTCTATCATAAAAGACAGATGACATATAAATTTGAGTTACTAAGTTACTAAGATAGTTACAGCTTACGAAAAAAATGTAAGCGCAACTACAGACAATGGCAACAACATAGTTAAAGCTATTGAAATTTCTTTTGATGATTCTTATCGAGCAAAACATGTTCGTTGCTTAGCACATACACTGAACTTGGTGGTCGAACATTCTGTAAATACAACTGATAACTTTTTCTGGAGTCCGCAAAATCGTGATTTGGTTCCACCAAAGTGGTGTTGGCGCTGAAGAATTACGACAAGTACAAATGCTTAAAAATGTTTCCGAAGTAAAATTGAAATATTTGTTAGGGGACGTATCCATAAAATGGAACTCGCAATTACATTTCGTTCGTTTAGATGAACAGGGTATTAACTCAAAATGTTCTTGCCTGCAGAATTTCTTTTTTTTTTCCTCAGTAATAGCAAAATTGACAAGTCAGGAAGTCAACAAAAACGTTATCAATAAACGTTAATCAATCGTTTAAAATATATTATAAGAGAGGTTAACCAATTATTTACAGAAATGGAAATATATTGATTTGAAAACTTCAAATCGCTCTTCAGGCTTTTTTGAGTTAATACCCTGTTAATCTGGACCGACGAACAAATTTCCCATATTAACATCACTATATACAGAACAAAGAAAAGACACTTACTAATCTTCTACTTCTAACAAAACAAAGTTTCTATAATAAATGGATAGCAAATTCAACAAATAAATAAAAAACCCTATGGATCATTATTAGAAACATAGAAAACAAACCAGAACTAAGAGAAACTAACACAATAAAATTAAAAGATTCACCTTCACTGAGGACCGACTCATAGAAGACCCAAAATCTGTGTCAACATTATTTAACACTCATTTCTACTCGATTCCTAAATGAATAGCCGAAAATATTCTTCCCACACAAATTACCACCAATCACATCCAACAAAACATGCACTCTCTATTTTTAAAAGAATTCACTGAATCGGAGATGTTAGGAATTCTAATCAAATTAAAAAACAAACAGACCTGTGGACCAGACGCACTACCGTGTAATTTAATAACGGACGTCATGATCGAACTAGTAGCTCCTATCACACATTTAGTCATTCACTCCTTCGACACGCAAATATTCCCAGAGATATTGAAAACGACACTGATAATCTCCGTATTCAAGAAAGGTGACAAAACCCAGGTACCCAACTATAGACCCATAGAATTGGTATCAGTAATTTCCAAAATCTTCGAGGCGTGCATGCTCAATCGACTAACATCTTTCATTGAGAAATATAACATTATCCCGACGCAGCAACATGGTTTCAGGAAAAACAAGTCCACATCGACAGAAATTGTTGAGCTATATAGCAAAATTCTAGAGGAAGTAGACAATGATAAAAGCCCAGTTGACATTTTCTGCGACCTCTCGAATGCGTTTGACTGTGTCTCTTACAGTCAACTTCTAATTGTAAGCAAACTAGACAAATATCGAATTAGGGGAAAAACGTTCAAATGGTTACAGTCATACCTAACAAATCGTAAAAATTATGTAAAAATGTCTAACGGAAAAGGAAGCGCACAATCGAAATCACTAACATCTGACATTGAACTACCGCAAGGTAGTATTTTATCTCCGACACTATTCTCGTTATACTTAGCAGATATGACTACATATATTGACTGCCACCACTGCACTCTATATGCAGACGACTGCAGTTTCTTAATATCCCACAGATCTCACAAAGACAGTGAAACCCACGCGGTTTCCCAAGTGGTTCTCTGCAAATAACCTCTATATAAACCAAAACAAAACCAGCTATATGATATTCCACAGTCATCGTAGATCCATAGAGGCCTTAAATCTAAAAATCGGCCAGTGTGATATACGCAGAGATAAGATGGTGAAATTCCTTGACATACACCTTCAAGAAACTCTGAAATGGAAAAATACCATCGAGATAATGATAGAAATGTAATGATGAGAAAAAGTAAATACGAAAGCATACCTTATTCGGATTATACATAATATGGTATCAAAAGCGATACTTATGAATATATATATATATATATATATATATATATATATATATATATATATATATATATATATATATATATATTATCGTGAGGTACAATCTACACTACTTTACGGTATAACGGTAGGGGGTCTAGGGCATCCAAACCGGTTAAAAGCGAATCCGGTTAACCGGGTTTTCTGTTAAAATTTACGAAACCGTATAACCGGGTTTTTTCGAAAAACCGAAAGTCGTTTTTATTTATTTTATTTTTTTCTTCAAGTGAAAAATAATTTTATTTTTCTATGGTTATTCATGAAGTATTATATTGTAGATTTATTTATACTAAAATAAAACGTAAGGGGTCGTCCATTAATCACGTGATGTTTTTTAGCTACTTTTGATTCCAATGTTTTAAGAACTTCGTGCGAAGAAGCTTTCCAACTTCACATGCGTCTTCTCTAGCTGACCAACCGTGTCAAATTTACTCTCTTTAGCGTTTCTCTTTCTTTCTCTTTCCCAATTTTAGTCATTAACTTTAGCAAACATTAGTTAAAACCCGTACCTACCAATCGCAATAAAGCGGCGGAGTCTGGTAATGGCGCCAAATTCAAAAATGTAGTTTAAGTTATGGGCAGTGTGTGCGCGAAGTGTGTTCCTTGTTCTTTTGTGTCGAATAGCTGACATATTGCCGCCCAATTTTTTAGAGAATCTTGAGTGTGGTTATCCCGATTAAATCAGCAGTTCTTATTGCTATAATATATATTTTATCATATCGCTGAAATATCTTTTTTATTGTTTTAATAAAAATAATTACTATTTCTTTTTCAGTTTTACATTAGTTAGGTTAGTGTTACATCCAGCATGGAAAGGTAATATATATATATAATCAGAATAGTTGATTCTTCTGAAAACAACTATTCGACCTAGCATGCTATTCGACCCAAATCAACAATTACCCCCAACACTAAAAAATATACTTTAAATATCAACAAATTGATATATGGCAGACTTGATATATAGCGTGCAAGTTCCAAACGGTTCATTATTTCAAATATATTTTTGAATTTGGCGCCATTACCAGACTCCGCCGCTTTATTGCGATTGGTAGGTACGGGTTTTAACTAATGTTTGCTATTAACTTTTACCAGCGTTGTGTCGAATTTCGAAAAATTCAACAAAACTCGCTAAAAAAGGATCGAATTCAGCTAACAGTTCCAAAATCATACAATAATTTCCGTTATTCGGATAACTGAAATTTTTATTTTTCCCTCTATAGCACACAACGGAAGAAAAATTAACACATATAAGAAATTGTATGACTCAATCAACAGAGGCGGCTTTTCTTTTCGGCGGCTTTTTCGTTTGTATCGCCGCTCTATATCTGTCTCTCTCAGACTCAATGCCACTACGCGGCGTATGCCCCCAACAGCTCGGCTCCGTCGATCCTGCTTCGGACCAATCACTACTAGGCAAATTGTAGAGAAAAATAATTGAACAATACGTAGTGAAACATATTACATGTTGAATTGTTTGTGTGGACCTAATAACATTTACATTAAGGTATATAAAAATGAATCTTTTTAATTTCTGTACGAAAAAATGTTGGCCCCGAATTTGCCGCACTAGGCTCCATCCTACTCAGCCTGCTGGTAATCGATGGTGATCGAAAATTTATTTTATGCACGGACATCGATCAACCCACCTCAACAGATTTTTCGGTCGGCGGTAATTTGTGTACAAAATTTCGATCGTCAATGAAATATGACATCTTAGATGCGTTAATTTTCCTGAAATATTATTTTATTATAAAACTTTATAATTTGTGTTACTTTTTTGTTATCGTAAAATAAGAAAATGATGTATATTTTTATATACCTACTCTAATCAAAATTATTTTAAATCCTATTTGAATATTTATATAAATAGAATTGAAAGTTTTAATTTCAATTTTAATATTAATTTGGTTCAAACCATGACATCTCTTTTTAAATTTATATAAATATTGTGCCACTTTATTCTTTACGTAAATATAATTAAATAAAACCCGAATTTTTTTTTTTTGTATTAAATAATTATAAATGGTGAATAAATATTTATTTAATTTGGTTTACAGTCGCAATTTATTTATGTTTATACTTAAAACCGGGTTTTAACCGGTTAACCGGTTTTGTACTTTGCGAAAAACAGAAAACCGGTTTTTGAAATTTCATCGGTTTTTTGGAAATGGGGTCAAGCATCTCTAGCAAAAACCCTGTTTTTAGCACAAAAGAGAGTGATAAGAGCAATATCAGGCATAGCTACCAGTACCTTATGCAAACCTCTCTTCAAACAATTGGAGATTCTCACGCTTACATGTTTATATATATATTTGAGATGGCCTGCTTAACATTTAAAAATAAACACAAATTCTCCAAGAACAAAGATATACACAATTACCCTACAAGAACAAGAGAACTTTTATGCATAGGAAAAAATAATCTAAGCCTCTGCGCAGGACCATATAATACCGGAAAATGATATACAACCAGCTACCTTCGTATTTAAAGGAAGAAAGCCATTATGAGAAATTCAGAAAGGGATTAAAGCAACTCTTACTAGAAAAAACTTCTACAAGCTTAGCGACATCTACCAATAATATAAGATAAATTTATCTATTTGTAGCTTTACCCGTACAAATAATTTGTATTCTAATGGGAATAAAGTAATTTGAATTTGAATCTATTTTGATAAATCACCCAAATGAGCCCCAAATGCTCACAGCAATCGAAATTGTTGTGCTGAAATAAATTGAAATTTTTTTAAAGCTTTTTCATAATGTCACCGAAGAAATGAGTGCAGAAAAATAAGTTACATCTAACAAAGCCATACCTATTATCAAGTGTTTGAGAACTCTGTTAGATGCAATAACGCTAACGAGTGATTTGGCAAACCAATTGAAAAATTCCTTGCAAATAGAATTAGAAAGAAAATTTGAAAATATCCAAAAAGCATTTTTTTCGATTGCGACATTTTTAGATCCTAGATTCAAAAAATATAATTAGATGAGGCAGTATCCTTGTCACGAACAATAAAATATTTCAACAGATGTTTTAATTTGAATACCAGGAATGATGATAACCCAATAGCGGCTAATTCTGAATCATTTGTTTCACCAGGAGCGGCTGTCGACGGACAAGTTATATAGCAGGTACACAATGGAAAAATAATGGCATCTAACAGGTCAATAGCCAAAAATACAAAAATGGTTATCAAATCTCAAGGCAGATGCCCTCAAAATATGGAGAAGTTTTGAAGGAACTTTCCCTAAAACCGCCACCAAACCGAATTGGCTCTAAAACACCTCTCTGTGATTGATGGGCGATTCCGCCCCAGCTGAAAGATTATTTTCCAAAGCGAGGAATAATAACAAGAAATCACGAAACCGTATTTTAGGCAAGACATTAGCAAGATTATATATAATATTTTTTTTAACTTTTTTGTTGTTTACACAGGTTTAAAAAAAGATTAGTTTTATATTTTAGTTTTTAGACCAAAAGGTCGTTTGATTATTTTACTTATAGTTCTATTTTATTTTCATTCTTGTCCAATGTAAATGGTACTGAATATATGTGGCAATAAATTTTGAGTTTTTTTTTTTTGGTTAAACTTAAAAAAGTTAAAAAAAATAATTGTTTTGTATTTTAATTTTGAGATCAAAAAGTTGTCATTTTATTTCTTGTAGGGGAGACTGGGGCTGGTTGTGACATTTTTTTTTATAAAGTGTTTAACCAATTTTTGTTTGCTTGATTGTTTTACCTGAATATAGGTTTGTTTGATTGAGTAACTATTTAAGATTTCAACTTAAAAACAATTTTAGGTACCAGAATATTAGAAATGACATAAATGAATGAATTCTGGAAAAAAAGCGTGTAACTTTTAACCCCGCGGCTGGGGCTGGTTGTTACACTGCAAGGGGCAAAATGTTACAACAAAAAACAAACGTAATCTAATACTTATTAATAACAATCACAGTTTCTTTTCTTAATTTAAATAAAAATAAAATAAGATTATATCTACTATGTATTACAGTGCAGTCTTTTGCCTCATTAAAACAAAAACATGGTAACTTCTAATAACTTTGTAAGTTTTTAAGTAACTTTGAACAAAATTATAATCTTATTTTTTGGTCTCTTTGGTAAATTAAATGATCTCATAAATAGAAAATACATATTAAACAAAAACTTGATAAAAAATGAATCGACAAAACATACATTATGTCTCATCAACAAAAATAAATTAAGTATGCCTCTCTTAAAAAAATCAACTAGATCCTATAAGCTAAACAAAGCAGTTCAGTCACTATAGTCTGAACACTCACTTTCGCAATTCAAACATATGTAGGATAGAACATTTCCCTTAGCACATGTGCACATGTAGCACGTGTGACCATTCCTTACAAACAACACACTACCCATTCCTTACCGGCTCGACTCAGATCAAACGGTTCACAACATATCAGGCAAAAATAATCATCTTCCCAACTTTCTTCGTCAGAGTCATGTAACACCTTCCTCTTTACAGCAATCTTTCCGGTTCCCTTAACTGTTTTTCTGCTCTTACCTGTATTTCCATGTTTATTTACCTTTCCTGGCTCAGTTTACTTTCCTTTCTTAGTTATCTTTTCTGTTTTAGATGTATTTTCCTTTTTCTTGTTCTGTTCCAGTGTGAATGAATTTTTCTTCGGTGAATCAGTTAAAATAGTTGATTTGCGAGTGTTTCGTGTTTTCTTATTTTTTCTCGCAGCAGCTTTTGGATAAGGCCGAATGATCTCGGGAGAAAAAGTCCATTCATTATGAATCAATGTAAAGTATGAATGAATCAATGTAAAAGTATTCTTTATGGAAAAATGTGGAGGAGGTGGAGATGTAGTCCCAGTGAAATGAATTGGAGTGTTCTGTGTTGTAACACGGGTATTTTCGAAGTTAAAGCTAGCCGTTTCGAATATTGGTCTGTCAGTAACAAAAGCAGATAAGAAGTCATCATCTTGAAAAATATCTTTATTAAATGGTGCAATACCAGTCTTTTTAAATCGGTTGATGATGTTAACCGGATTCAGGGCCAAGGGTAAAGCTTTATTCACTATAGATGGAATATCCTGAATAGTCAGTGTCTTACCCGAAATATTACTAAGCCAAGTATCTTGTTGGCTGGCACAGTAATTTTTGAATGGTCCATAGACCCCCACATCCATGGGTTGGAGCTTATGAGAGCAATGTGGTGGGAAGGACAGCAAGACCACATTGTTTTCTTTAGCTGTTTCGGTGACTTCAATATCTAGGTGAGAAGAATGATTGTCCAATAATAAGAGCACAGGATCGGATGGATATGGTTTCACTTTGTCTACGAAATGTTTTATAAATATTCTGAATTCTATCCGAGTCATTCAACCACTCTTGTTGCCAGAGCCAATGCAGTTTGGAGGTCCATTGCGAACAAAATAGTCCCTACATTTAATTCGTGGGAAGATAAACCTACATGGCACGGAATTTCGCACTGCATTTGCTGCTACACAGAGGGTAACAAGAGTCCCTCCCTCTCTCTGCAGATGTAATTGAACCAACTTGTTTACACCCTTTTTAAGTTTTTCTAGGTTTCTGCACCGTTGTCACACCTGTCTCATCAACATTCCATATGCGTGACGAAGAAAATTTATATCTATCTAACACGTGTGCTAATTTAGAAAAGAAATGATCAACATTCGTTTTATTAAATGACGTGGCTCTGCTCAGAGTAGTAGCCTCTGGCGATATTATAGACACAGACTGGTTGCGTTTTAAAAACGCTGTCAACCAATCAACTCCTGCTTCTTTATTGTCAAGCCATGATTGCGGCATTACAATATTGTATTTAAGTGCACAAGCAAATGCCAGTTGCCTGACATCTTTTGGCGTCAATCCATAGTATTTGGATACATTTAATTAAGTAACTCACTAAAATGGCCTCTTGTTCATCATTGAAAACTTTTCTATTCTTTTGGTAGCCAACTGTGAGAGATTCCATAGGTGTACCCTTCTCTTTTGCTTCTTTTCGTTTCTTTAAATATCTTGTTAGCGACATATGACATATTCCAAAGTCTTTTGCGATGCCACGAATTTTTTTAGTTTTATCCTCCTCTAAAATAACCGCTGCAAGTCTCTTTAGATATTTTTCCACGTTCAGTTTTTTTTTATACGTCCTCATCCTACCAAAAACAACAAATTATGTAGCTCAAACTATAGCAGTCGGCAGGAAGTACTACGGGGCAGGTAGTGACAAATCACAACCTGCCCAGAGCAAATGTCACTTTTAGCCCAACGCTAAAACTGAACTTTTAAGGTTATGTAGTAAAAACGCAAATAAGTGTAACTGTATAAACGTTGATTCATTGCAAAAATAAAACATTGGGGCATAAATATCATAACACACACATCACATTTATTCAAAACAGGTTGGTAGATCAATATTACTAAAATACGAAAAAGTTGCAAACCTGTGGTTTTGGCGGCAGCATACTCGGCTCCACTCAGAAATACGCTAGCGTCCCTGCCTCGCGCGTCATGTCGGCCGATGGTGACTAGATCATTTTTTATCTTTATAACGTCAATATAGCGTTCTCTGTTTAATCACCGTTGTCGCTGTAACTATTTACCCCTATCACGACCAGCCCCAGTCTCCCCTACTAAACTTATCGTTTGATTTTATTTTGATTCTAATAAAATGTTGATGGCACTGAACATTTGTGGCAGTAATTATTTTTAGTTTATTTCATTTTCATAAGTTTTTCATAAGTATTTCATAAGTTTTAGGTTGAAAAAAAGTTAAGCAAACCTAAGTTAAGTCAACCTAAAAGTTTTAGGTTTTTTTATTTTAGTTTTGAAACCAGATTGTCGTTGTGGTTATTTTTTATAGGTCATCATCATTTTACTTGATATTTATTCTGATAAATTGTTAATACTATAATGATCTCTTCATTTTATAACTATATAGCAGTGTTTTTTAACGTGTGGGTCGCGACCCCTTGAGGGGTCGCGAAGACTTTCTAAGGGGGTCGCGAAGCCTCTCTAAAGGGATCGCAGTTATTTTAAAATTTAAAATAAAGAGCTCTTAAGGTAGTTCACTTGTGACAGTAGTAGACAAAACATCGTCTTATATTGAGTATCAAAGTTAGAGTTTTTCAATCTTTGAAAATATTCTTTTTGTAGGAGACTGTAGATATGTAAACTTATAACGTCGTATAACGTCGAAAATATATACACGGAATGGTCTATAGTTGAATTATCAAGCAAAGCCGTTTTACGAGAAAACTACCTTGGGGTTAGGCCACTCTAGGATTTTTTTTCTTCGATTTTTTTTTTAATTGTTTTAAAGGGCCTCTTAGGTCCTCAAAAATGATATCTCAAAAGATTATGGCCTGGAAATATCTCAAAGTACTTGTTTTTCTAAGTACAGTATGAAAGTAATTATGCGGTTGATGCTTTTGTAACTATTAGCAATTTATCTCAAAACTCGATTTTTCATGTTGGCCGTACCCATAACTAGTACAATTTTCAACCAATTCACTTCAAATTTTAACTGGATCATTAAAAATATATTGTCTAAATAAGTACGTAGGATTTCTTTTTTTATATGGCATAGTTCATTTGTTATTAACAATTTTCTGGCGATTTTTCCGAGAATTTTGAAAGGTAGCTTTGGAAGTCAGCCATTCGGCAAAAAATCAATACATCAAAAATATCCTACTTACTTCTCTTGCTGTTGTAATGTACAATAAAGAAAAAAATAGTGTTTCATCATAATTCAAAATTTATAGTAGCTGTTGGTACGGCCGCGGACCCTTCCAAAATAGAGAGGCCATTTGAGAAACGCTGCACAGCCGCCATTTTTAAATAAATGATTCTATAAAAATTTAGTTTTACAGTTAATCATATGTACAAAAATCTTATAACTTTGTTATCTCGATTTATTTGATATTTTCACTGAAAAAAAATAATCACAAAAAGCCTATTTTTTCGGCCTGTAGAGTGGCCTAACCCCTTAAAGAGGCATTCAAAGTACAAAAACTAAAATCATTCTATTTCAAAATGTTATATTTATTCAGAAAAGGTTAGTTAAGGGTTAGTTAGAGCACAAATTAGGTTAAAAGAAATCAACAAATACATTCGAGTCACATGAATCATTAATGTTACAAGGAATAGGCACACATTCACATTAATGTGATGGTTGGACCTGTTTCTTGTTAATCAATTTTTCCCATCCCGGATCCGCTTTTGCTACACATATAAATCGCTTTCTAAATTTAGGCGATTTCTCTGTTTGCCTTTTATTTGAGCCTTCGACGAAAACGTCAACTCGCAGAAATAGGAGGTGGCAAATGGATTCAAACACTCTCTTTAGCCAAAATGTATCCAAAGTGATATGAAATATAAAGTAATAAGACATGAATTCCACATAACATTCCATCAGCAGATAGTTCCAACAGATTTTCTTTTAGATTGGTTCCCAAAATGCCACGTCTGTAGCTGCTTTTAAAAACAGATTTATGATCCACCTTTTCCCAGTGTTTCTGAAAGTTATTCCACCGAGAAATAATGACACAATTCTTCTTCTAATTCAAATTCTGAAATACAATTTCCATACCAGGTATATATGATTTGATGTTTATCTCAGATCGCAATAATAGCAATAATTTACAATATAAGACTGAGTAGAACAAAATGAATCAAAGTTGTCTTGCTTTATGGATGATGACCACAGGTTTATTTTTTTCGTAAAGCCATGGATTTTATCTTTAATGAGTTTTTACATCCCTCCCTTGAAGGCTTTTATTCAAAGTGTTTAAAAGCTCGAATAGGCTCGAAAGAAAAGCCAGTTTCAAAAGGAATTCCGGGGTCACAAATAAATTTGGTATATTTGGATTTGACCTGCTGTAAATACACCAAAAGTTCAGCTCGATGTTCCAAAACTCTTGTCGTTACTTTGCCTTTCGATAACCTCTGTGCGCTAAAGCAAACTTTGGTGCAGTGAACCCATAAATGTATGTAATAATCCTCATAAATGTTTCGAAATAAACCTGTCAGTAGCACTTTTCCTTTAATATAATTTGCTAATTTTATGATATTCTTTAATAATAAGAACGTTATTGTATTCCTGTGCCAAGGTTTTGGACGCAAGAGCTTGGCGATGAAGAAAGCCATGCATCAAGCAATACAAACAAGCGTTTGGCATCAGTGCTTTAAGTGTAGGTAATAAAGCCGCTTTTCGTACCAGTCATAGCTTTTGCTACCTCATTACAAATAGCTATGCATCTCTTCACCCAATCGATATGGAAGTCTTGTGTAGGTTCAAGATACATGTTATATAAGCACTGATATGTTATATTCGTAAGCAAAGCTTTACGAAACAGTATTTCTTCTATCAATCTCTCGTTGGATTCAAAACGCACAAAAGCCACAAACTGCGTACAACCCGCAATATCAGTAGATTCATCACACTGCAGGGATACAAACTACTTTTGTCTATAACTTGATCACCAATGTCAGTCGCCATATCGCTTATTCTGCGTGAAATGGTATTGTCAAAGAGTGGTATATTTTTAAACTTTTCTACCTCTTGTTTCCCAAACATAATCTCTGCTATATCTAACGCCACAGGTAAAAAAAAATTTGGAAATCGTATGAGGTTTTCCAGCTTTAGCCACACGAAAAGCTACTCGATAACTAGCTAGCAACGCTTTTTCATTTGTATTGGCCATCTGTATTGGACAGCATTTTTTGATGATTAAGGCCCTTCAATTTTCTTTAAAAAAATTGCAACGGTTGGTTTTTTTCATTTGGATGTTTGGTATTGAGTTACCATTTTGGGTAATAGAGGGACATTCTTTTAATTTTGATATAACATATATGTTGGTATATAAATGTAGATATACATATATTGGAAATAGTCCCTCTATGACAAATTATATTATTAACACAGCTAGGAGAAATTGCATTGCTATTGTATTGCTTCTCCGTGGAGGCGTTTGCCGATGCGGTAAAAATGTTTGTTCTATGTAAATAATTACATATTTGGCCGATATCTAATTATAAAAATAAATAAAAATGATGTACGGATTCGATATTTGTATCATAAAAAATACATGCTAAAAACAACAAGAGGGTAAGATAGGGGGTCGCGAAATATGTTTTCATACTAAGGGGCTCGCGGCATGAAAAAGGTTGAAAATCACTGCTATATAGTAAAGCAGGCACTTTTTGCCAATAATAGAAGTAATCGAGTTTTTCACAAAAATCGATTATTTCTTCTAATTAAAATCGATTTTTCCTAAATCGATTAATTATGAACAGCCAAAAATCGATTCGAAGTATCGAAGTATTTTAATTTTTTTTCACTTAATGTCACATTCCTACGCCGAGGTATGAGGGGCAAGGGACGCGCCGAAGTACGCGCAGATTAGTTTGTTAAGTCAAGTGTTTGTTAGTTAAGAAATATGCGTCAGTTTTCAAATACGGACAACTAAACACCGCGCACTCGAAATTAAGTATGGGGTATGCGCAGAAAAATGCTAAACCGGCCCGAGTATAGTAAGGCTCGAGTATAGTAAGGCTCAGAATTCTTGTTTTAGTTTCTATAAAAATATACCAGACTGGTGTTCCATACAATAGTTGGGACTAGACCCGTTAAGAATTAGTTTTCGTTTGGATCCTTTGGGTCCACCGATATTTGATAGAAGGCTAGCGAGAGCATTTGGCTTTCTTCGGCCATATTGGTAATTTTTGATGTGCAGCCATACTCCCAGATATTTTATTGTTGTAATAGGGGTTACCGTAAAATGTTTGGCATTAAAAGTGAGCGGACATGTCGTTAGCTTAGATATCAATAGCACTGTCTTCGTCTTCTCTTGTCCCAGTTGAAGCTGCCGCTGTTCCAGCCAGTTTAGTACTCTTTGTAAGCCCATATTATCTCTAGCCATTAGGGTGGATTTTTCTTTTACGGTTATCACCATCGCCACGTCGTTAGCGAATCCAATTAAGGTTATTCCCTTCGGCATTTCCGTTTTCAGGAGATCGTCATACAGTATTTTCTACAGGGTGGGGGCCAAGAGTGTTCCCTGTAGAGCACAACTGTTTGTCTGCGCAATCCTTATTTTTTAATTTAGCCCTCTGCCTCTAGGATGAGCTCTCTTCTCGATAGATGTGTCACTACAATATTAATAAGGCTACCCTCTATCTTCCTCTTACTTAATTCATTTAATGCTTCCTTCCACGAGGCACTATTGAAGGCATTCTTCATATCGAGTGCTATTACCGCACACAATTATTACCGCATCGGGGTGGCGCATGCTAAAAGCCAAGTGGAAAAGGGGATTTAGTGACAGGTTCCCCAAATCACAATAGAAACAGTCTTGTCTGTCTAGATTTGTCTGTTTAGTCTTGTCTGTCTAGTTTTGTCAGTCTAGTCTTGTCTGTCTAGTCTTGTCTGTATAGTCTTGTCTGTCCAGTCTTGCCTGTCTAATATTATCTGTCTAGTCCTGTCTATCTAGTCTTGTCTGTCTAGTCTTGTATATCAATTTCTCTAGTCTTGTATGTCTAGTCTGTCTAGTCCTGTCTACCTAGTCTTGTCTGTGTAGCCTTGTCTCTTTAGTCCTGTCGGCCTAGTCTCGTCCGTCTAGTCCTTTCTGCTTATTCTTGAGTATCTAGCTTTATCTCTCTGGGCTTCTCTGTCTAGTCTTGTATGTCTAGTATTGTCTGTCTAGTCCAGTGTGTCTAGTTTTATCTGTCTACTGCTGTGCGCCTAGTCTGGTCTGTTTAGTCTTGCTGCTTAGACTTATCTGCCTAGTTATATCTATCTAGTGTTGTTTCTCTAAACGATTCTCTCTGGATTTGTCTGTCTAGTCTTGACTGTCCAGTCATGTCTATCTAGTCTTGTCTGTCCAGACTAGTCTGCCTAGTCCTGTGTGTCTAGCCTTGTCTGTTTAGTCCTGTGTGTCTAATATTGTCTGTCTAGTCTTGTTTGTCTAGCCTTGCCTGTCTAGTCATATCTGACTAGTCCTGTCTGTCTAGTCCTCTCTGTCTAGTCCTGTCTGTTTAGTCTTGTTTGTTTAGCCTTGTCTGTCTAGTTCTTTTTTGTGAATATTGATCAAAAATCTTTTTGCGGCTTGTTAATGTGCTTTAATGTACGTTAATGTACTACATAAATTTAGCTGCTATTTAAGGTAATACGTTAGTGTTTGTAACAAATAATAAATTTAATATTTAATATGTAAATGAAAACAAGTCTGAAGAATACATTTGTATTCGTCTATTCTGTTCATGAATATTCACACTTAAAAATATTTATAATTACCATTAAAGAGGTGCTTTAGTTTTGCAACCCTGAAAAACGCCGACCAAACATGCAAATACCGGCGAACGGCGAGGAAAAAAAATTCGCGGTGTAAGCGGAAAAATGTTGACCTTACTATTTTTGGGTCTTAGGATTAATGTAAGTAAAGATTGTGTGCAATTTTATTGATGCTAATTTCCACATGACAGCAAAAACGAATAGAACTAGGCCAGCCAATAGCCCGCACGCAATATTTACACCTGGACGTTAATTGTATATAATTCTATGATTATGCGCGCTTTTTTCACCCCGATTTTATAACTCAGCAAATCTAGAACGACGATAAGAAAATCATTCTCCTACGATATTATATAACGATTTCAGCTTCAACAGAATTATATTTACTTTCACACACGATAAACGGAAATTATAACGATGGATTATAGATTACAGACAAGACTAGATACAAAAAAATAAACAGACAAGAAGAGACAGACAAAGCTAGACAAATAAAGCTAGATGGACAAGGCTAGACGAACAAGACTAGAAAACAAGAAAACAATTAAATGCGCACCATAGAATGAATACCATTTTGTGGATGCTATGTAGTCTCAGAAAGCACATGTTGGTTTGTTGCTGTCCAATAACGCATATTCTGTTTATTGACAGAGCCATACAGCTAAAAATGAGCTTCATTGCTAAAGATAATGTTTCAATGATATTCAGGATTTTCTCTAAACTTTTGCAGAACAAAATCGGATACGTTTTGGTACTTTAAATGAACCAGAGGTTTCAGTTCTTGGGTTAATTTGATCTTGTAAGACTGTAGCTGGAAATCTTTACGTAAAATTCGTCAAAATGTGAACTGAGAAATTTCCAATTCTTGTGAACGGCGTGGAACGATTCATTTTGAACTGAAGCTCTTACGGCTGCAATATTTTCAGTACTTCGACCTTGTCTATAATCGAATATTCGATAGTGAATATGATGATTCAAATTTATTCATTATCAAACGCACAGCTTGTCTGGTGAGACGATTATTGTGAAAAATTTCGGTAGTAAGTTTTAACGAATTCCAAACGTGGTGAGCTTCACCATGATAAAAATGCCTTGACCGACATTTTGACTTTGACAGATCCTAAAAAAGTTTGTAGTTTATGTTCCATATTATAAAACAAAATTGTTATGTCCCTATTGAAAAACCCTATTACCCTATAAACCCTAATTACAAATTTAGGATAACTGATGCCCAATATAATTCTTGTTAATCATTCAACTTTGAATTATATTTATAAGTAGTGATCTGTCCGAAAAGACAATTTGGGCTGCTTGTCTGTCGGGGAGGTTTTTTTGGCGTAGCCTTCCTTTTTCCCGGACGTTGTGCTTTTTATTCACCCATGAAAACTTGGAGCCTCGTTCGGTCTTTGAGCTCTCCTCGGAGTTTGATCAAGAACTATTGGGAAGAGCTCCTCGTTTCCTTTTTTCTGTCCCTATTGGCATAGGGATCTTAATAGACGCAGGTTAGTTGTGGGGCTGGGGACTAATGGTAGCCTTTCCTGCTGGTACTCTTGCACACTTTTCTCCGAATTCACGTTTTTTTCATTTGATTTATAAATCAGTGCTTTTATAAACTTTGTGAGTTTTGGAGTTAGTCTTGAAATTATCCCCTTGACATCTAGCCACTGTGGTTTCACAGTGACGTGGCTTTTGCATAGCTAATTTAAGGACGGTGTATTGGCAGAAATCTTGCGTTTAGCCTCTTGGTACGAAAGTTTTTCCGTTGTTCTAATTCTCTGAATTACAGACCCTTCCATAAATTTGGATAGCTTCTGGAATTTGCCAGATGGCCCATTCGCAATTTATACATCTTGGAATATAACAGAAATTCCTTTCTTGTAGGGGTGTGCCACAGAAGCACAGTGGTTCGCTAGAGCGAACGGGCTGCACTGTGATGGTATTTCTGGCAACGGTAACATCCAGTATTTGCGGTATATTCTCTCACTTCCAGATTATAAATAGCCACTTTAATTTTTTTGGTCAATATTATTGTGCCAAAGAATAGAATTCACGAGTGAGAACTTTTTAGCTCACCGTCTTTCCTGGCCTTTATTCTTTTAACTCACGGCCGCTTTTATCTTTCAAATATTCATTAATTTAAGAATTTTTCCTCGGACAAGTCTATCAGATCCCAGCAAGGAATAATGCTCTTACTGTAGTTTATTTGATGAAATACGATTCCGATTGATCTTTACACGTTAGATCTGGATAAAACTAGACAAAACTAGACAGCCAATACCAGGCAGTCAAGACCAGATAGAGAAGATTAGAGGGAAAATATTTATTGGTATATTTCAGTATGAAAATCGAGTTTTATATTTCCATTAGAGTGATTAATATTCAAAGGGGGTGTGTTTCTCGGAGTTGCACCTTGCCGGGAAATGCAACTTTAATATGAGTAATAGTTTCAAAAATCCATTACCTGTGATTAAAATACTTTCAGAAGAAACTAGTAGGGATTATAATTACTGTAAAAGCAGCTTGTTGGAAACAAGACGAATTGGTTTTGAATTGACATGCAGAAAAACTTACGATAGTTGAAATATTTTTCCAATCTGCTCTCAGCTTTTGTTTATAGCAGATTTGTTGGAGAAAGAACCTTTTTCAGACAATTACTACAATATTATATTTTTTTCTTGAAAAAGTGAATAGGATGGTTTCGACCGTTATTATGTAATAATTCACTCTTAATATGTAAAAATATGATATAACTTGTTATTCACAGATAAATTAATTTACACTTACATTAACACTTACTTACACGAGTCGAGTCTCGACTGGTGAAGGTCATTTCGAGTTGCACTTGTATTCGGATATTATTGTATACTGATTTATTTCGGATATTCTTATTGTCAATACCATCACGATTTCCCGTATTAATGGTACACGTGAATTCTAGTGAAAAATTATTTCTAGAACATGATAGGTCGTTACATTTGTCTGAATATCAGCTACAACGTCTTAATAAAAAAAACATGTTCCCATTTGAAAAACCATTGATGATCGTCAGAACGCAAAAAGTATGACCTTGACAAATGTCATTAAATTACCTCTTGGCATTTGTTGTCACTCTAAAGGGATCGGATATATTTGGAGTGGTCAGGTTAAATGGTCCACCCTGTATATAGATTATAATCTAACGGTCCAATTCATAAAAAAATAGTAAATGTATTATATTATATATATTAGAAATGAATAATATTCTAATTTTAATCAAGCTATCTACATTTAGTGTACATGTATTTTTTTAATGTTTTTAAATGGTTGCAGGATAACTACAATGCCCTCCACATATCAGCGATGCATTCGAGGGAGGACGTTGTCAAACTGTTACTTACGAAAAGAGGCGTCGACCCTTATTCAACAGGAGGGGTAAATACAATTTTAAATGAAATCTCTTAATAAAATCCTTAACCTCATTGAATCAATTAGCGACGGAATTATATAAAATTATTCAGTCCCCTTACATAGTGAAGGTTGTTCCTTTTTATTTTAAAATAATTCTCCTAAAAATCTTCTTAGATTTGTACCCTTTTTAATCGTGCAAGTAAGGTGATTCGGTGTGCAGATTTGCATTATTATTATGTGTTAAGGTAATAACTCTATCGGCCATTGTAAGACGTATTCAACTCAAATTAAACAATTTTCATTTTAATATAAATACTTAGGATTATAAAGAGTGACAAATTAAGAGTGTGCTGATTTATTACTAATGACTTATTTGCCACAATTTTAACTAATATTCAGTGATTCTTTTTTGAAAATGGAGCGGTGGCAGAATTGCTTGTGTAGAGCATTTTAGTAGAACGAATTCCATTATTCAAAACCATAGGTTTTCGACAGCAGTTTTGCAGGACAATTGCAAGATGCGTCGAAAAATATCGTCTAAGAAGTTCTCTTAAGGATACTAAACTTGCAGAGAGGAAAAAACTGCTATAGCAGAAGTGAATACTTTGCAACTTAGGAACAGAATTGAAGAAAATTCCAATCAATCCGTGCGACATTTATCGCAGCAAGTAGGAGTTTCTTTGAATTCAAGAAAGATTTACTCTTTCGGCCTTATAAATGCCAAAAAGCCCACATTCTTCTTCCAATTTTTAAATTATCTCCTCTTCCCAAAATCCCAAAATAATTTTGTCAACAAAATAATTATGAGTGACGGGGCACATTTTCGATTGCATGGGGAGAAGAACAAACAAAATTTTACGTTACTGGTCTGCCGAATTTGGTCTACCGAAAACTCTCAAGTTATATTCGATGAAGACCTGCATTCTCAAAAGGTAAACTGTAAGGTATATAATATACTCAGCTGGAATATTGAGATATTTTTTAAGATTAAATGAGACTACCTCGTTAGTTGTCAATAGTGAACTTTATGTGGAGATGTTACAAACGTTCTTAATGGATGGATTACCAATAAACGATATTTGGTATCAGCAAGATAGTGCAACACCTCATGTATTCAACATGTCTATGGGTGTGTTACAAGAGTTCTTTCCTGGTCGTCTGATTTCCCAGCGCAGCGTGGTTATCAGTTGTGGCCTCCTCGCTCTCCGGATTTGTCGGCTTTTGTTTCTTATGTGATCATGTTAAATCTAAAATTTATAAGAACCGACATGAAACCCTAGAAGACCTAAAACAATACATTCGAAAAGCTATTGGTGAGATTTCGCCAGAAATATATCTGCGTGCCATGCGTTCATTATTGCATCGATTTCAGTCTTGCATCGAAGCAAACGCAGGACAACTAATGAAAATAATGTATAATGTAAAAAAAGTATTAATTGTCAATTTAGTATTAAGCATATAACTTGGTATTAAATTTTATAGTTTATTCTACAATGTTCAACAATAAATTTCGTATCCAACTTATTTCGTTTTTTTATAATTGCAGTTTAAAATCAGTACACAATTAATTTGTCACCCTTTATTTTGACTTTTTTGTGCTATCTGCACCCATTTTTATAAATTAATTAAAATTCTTAAAAATTCTTCTTAATTATTAAATTGTACTTTGGGGTGGTGCATATTACAATACGGTTAAATCGTTACTTCAACTACGTAATATACTATTAAAGGTGATTCAAGTAAATTATGATGTTTCTACACCTTCTTGTTGTTGCCGGTACGGCCCCTTTAGAGCTTTAGCATTCTTCTCAATGAGGGATGCTGTAAAGATCATGCTCAATGATCTTCCAATGTGCCATCCAAATTGCTCCCGCGTTTTCTTCTACGCCATTCAGCAACTTTGTCCTCGGTCTGCGTCCTCCTATAGTGAGCCTCAAGCCATTCAGCAACTTTGTCCTCGGTCTGCGTCCTCCTATAGTGACTTTCTGTTCCTGTTTGGGGTGCCTAGTGTCCTCCATTCTGATTATATATTCAGCATATCGTAACCTACCGCATTTATTTGTTGCTACCAAATTTGTGTCATTGAAAACCTGTGGTAGCTAATGGTTCACTAAGATCCTCCACCCTCAGTCTACATTTACTGGGCCATAAAAATGAAGTTCGAAGCGGTACAATTGCAGTTCATGTGCAATTGTAAGGGTCCAAGTCTTGCTGCCTTATGTCACCACTGATCTAATGAGTGCTTTATGTATTCTTAGCTTGGTTCTGCGCGACAGGTCTTTGCAGCTAAGTATTGGGTGTGAACTATACAGGCAACGATTCCCTAGATCAGCGATAGCGAACTTATGGCACGCGTGCCACAGCTGGCACGCTGGAATTTTTTAATAGCACGCGGGAGGAAGGAGGGTAGCGTTAAAATGTTGTGCTTGATGAAGCACAAAGACGATGTTCATTGAGAACATCGCTCGTAATATCTTTTTAAATACCGCATATTTGCTGCTGATGCCAAAATATCAATCCTTATGACAAGCTAGATTGAACGATGGCGTAAAATATTTGCAGAATCAACATTTTCACATTCTCTTAGGTTTCGAATCAGATAACACACAGGAAATAATGTCGAACATCTTAGTACAATATGATAGTCCCTTAGCTTTTGATCAAGTGTTACCCCTAGGCATTATATTGATTCGGCTCCTTTCAAATCTTAGAAGTAAACTATAATCATGAAGTAAGTTTTGTGTAATTTAAAGCCTATTAAAGATTTATACATCGTCCCCTAACGTTTTTGATTTTAAATGCAACTTGTAATTGAATCCTGTATGTCTGCGTTAGATGTTGCTATCGTCAGCGTACAAAATATAATTGCAACATTATTTGTTTGCGCCAGATCATTAACAAATTTTAATATTACAGTTGGTCCCATTAGAGATCCTTGGGGTACCAATCGCTTCTTTAATTTTCTTTCCGATTTTGAACCGTTTACGACCACTGTTCGTCCTCTTTGATGCAAGGAAGATTTTACCCAGTTCTTGGCGACGCCTCTAACTCCAATAACTTCATTTTTTGGTGGAAGGAGGTTGTGATCATAATAAATATCAAGAATAGAGTTTGTCCCTTTAGAGAGCCTTGGGGTGCCACCCACTTCATTAATTTTCTTTCCGATTTTGAACGGTTTACGATCACTGTTCCTCTTCATTGATGCAAGGAAGATTTTACCCAGCTCTTGGCGACGCCTCTAACTCCAATAACTTTATTTTATCGTGGAAGGAGTTATGACCTCAAACAAATATTAAGAATAGACTTTGTCCCATTAGAGAGCCTTGGGGTACCACCCACTTGTTTAATTTTCTTTTCGATTTTAAACCGTTTAGGATCAGTGTTCGTCCTCTTTGATGCAAGGAAGATTATATCCAGTTCTTGGCGACGCCTCTAATCCCAATAACTTCATTTTTTTGTGGAAGGAGCTTGTCATCATAACAAATATCAAGAGTAGAGTTTGTCCCATTAGAGAGCCTTCTGGTACCACCCGCTTCATTAATTTTCTTTCCGATTTTGAATAGTTTACGATCACTGTTCGTCCTCTTTGGTGCAAGGAAGCTGATACCCAGTTCTTGGCGACGCCTCTAACTCCAATAACTTATTTTTTTGTGGAAGGAGCTTGTGATCATAACAAATATTAAGAATAGAGTTTGTCCCATTAGAAAGCCTTGAGATAGTACCCGCTTGTTTAATTATCTTTCCGATTTTGAACCGTTTACGATAACTGTTCCTCCTCTTTGATGCAAGGAAGATTATACCCAGTTCTTGGCGACGCCTCTAATTCCAATAACTTCATTTTTTTGTGGAAGGAACTTGTGATCATAACAAATATCAAGAATAGAGTTTGTCCCATTAGAGAGCCTTGGGGTACCACCCACTTCTTTCATTTTCTTTCCAAATTTGAACCGTTTACGATCACTGTTCGTCCTCCTTGATGCAAGGAAGGTTTTACCCAGTTCTTGGCAACGCCTCTAACTCCAGTAATTTCATTTTTTTGTGGAAGGAGCTTGTGATCATAACAAATATCAAGAATAGAGTTTGTTCCATAAGAGAGCCTTGGGGTACCACTCACTTCTATAAGTTTCTTTTCGATTTTGAACCGTTTACGATCACTGTTCGTCCTCTTTAATGTAAAGAAGATTTTACACAGTTCTTGTCGACTCAAATATCTTATGATCAAAAGAGTCAAATGCTTTAAGTAGGTCGTAAAATAAAACAAGAACCTCCTGATACAATTTAGAGAAGTAATAAGAATGTAAGAAGAATGACCAGAAAGAGAACAACATCCATAAAGTATACGGGACAGTAAATAATACTAGGAAAGGAAATCAACTGCGATCATCAGTTCTTCACGACAACAATGGTAACATCATCGCAGGAACAACCCACATTTTACAGGCATGGAAAGAGTACCTTGACAACTTACTGAACTGCCCTGAACCAGAGAACAAGCTGGAGAGAGATACCCGTTCAACGGTAGAACCTTTCATCAATGATCCCTCATATGAAGAAGTAACCAGCAGTCCGAATAAACTAAAAAAACAGGAAACTGCTGGTTCTAATGGTATACCAGTTAAATAACTGAAATATGTGGGTGAGAAGCTCCATCTTCAAGTCAAGAAACTGCATCAGCTTATCCTGAAAATATGGCGAGATGAAGAAATACCGGATGAATAGAAGAAAGCAATTATTGTCCCAATACATAAGAAGGGAGATAAGCAGAACTGTAAAAATTTCAGAGGAATATCCCTAATTGTCACAGCTTACAAATTACTGTCGCACATTATATTACGACGACTAATTCCATACGTTGCCTACCTACTAAGCGTTTTTGGTAAACATAGCATGCATGATGAGTCCAACAATAATGGCCAAAGAGTTGCCCAATTTGCCGCGTCTAATAACTACTCTGCTGTTAGTACTTTCTTCCCCAGGAAAGAAATCCATAAGGGCACCTGGAAAATACCTGGATCACGAAACACGAACCAAATAGACCACATACTAATCACCAAAAGATGGGCAACGGACGTCGAACAGGTCAGATCCTTTCGCGGGACGAACGCGGACTCCGACCATTACCTTGTTGGAGCAAGGTCAAAACAAAAACTATCGACAGTGGCTAGGGGAACAACTGCAAAGCAGCCAAAATGGCTTATAGATCGTCTAAAAACACAGAAGTTCTGAGGGCCTACCAGGAAAGTCTCAGAACTACAAGAAAACCAAGAAACAAAGGACATAGAGCAAGACTGGATGAACATCGAAAAAATAATAACAGAGAGTGCTATGGAAAGAATTGGAGAAAAAAGAGGAGTTCACAACGAAGAATGGTATGACGAGGAATGTCACGAAGCAACCTCCGTGAAGCGGAAGGCTAGACTAAAACTGTTAGACAGAAGCACACGAGCTAACCAAGCAGCCTACAATAGGGAAAGAATAAACGCGTTTAGAATATATGTAGAAAAAAGAAAAGAGAGGTACTAAACAGAAAGGTACAGGAAATGGTACTGAATCATTCTAGAAACGAAACAAGAAAATTTTACAAGGCAATAAAACAAAACACTCAGGGTTTTAGACCAAAGATAACAGTATGCAAGGATAAAGACGGAAACATGCTCACAGAGAACGAGGAGATACTCCGAAGATGGAAAGGGTACTTCTCGGATATTTTTAAAAGACACTGTAGTTTAGAGCCTGAACAATTACACCTAGATGTACATACGGTAGACCCCAAGATTGAGAACCCCAGCCTAAGAGAAATAGAAAGTGTTATTGGAAAGCTAAAAAATAATAAGGCCCCTGGGTCAGACGGTATAACAGCCGAACTTCTGAAATATTTAGGAGGAGAACACCTAACGGTAAGACTAAAACACCTGATTAATGAAATCTGGGAGCAAGAGAAAATACCAGACAATTGGGCACTGGGTATCATACAGCCAATACACAAGAAGGGAGACAAAACGGTCTGTAGCAACTACCGGCCGATAACGCTCCTTAACGTAACATACAAAGTTCTAACAGGCGTTCTTTATAACAGACTCGCTGTCTACTACGAAGAGATCTTAGGACAATATCAGAGCGGATTTCGTGCCAATAGGTCAACGATAGATAACATATACACCTTAAGGCAAGTGCAGGAGAAAGTATACGAGTTTGATATATCGGTGCACAACCTCTACATAGACTTTAAGCAGGTATTCGAAACCGTCAAAAGAAACACGATCCTTGACTATCTACTGATGCTAGGAATGCCCCGTAAATTGTCCGGTTCGAAAGCCTCGGTTAGAGTAGACAACCAACTTACATCCGCCTTTAAAATCGAAATCGGTGTGAGGCAGGGCGATGCCCTGAGCGCCATGATATTCAACCTAACATTAGAGGCATGCATGAGAAAGCTGAATATAACGGGATACATTGGCAACCGATCAACACAGGTTGTTGCATATGAAGATGATGTCAGTTTGACATGTAGAAGCAAAGGCGCGCTATAGGAAGCACTATTGATGCTGGACGATGAAACGCAAAAAAGGGGATTGAAAATAAATGAGGTAAAAACTAAATACATGCAAGTTGGAAGAGAACATCACGATAACAATGACCTTAACTTGGGCGAGTATAGCTTTGGGCAGGTTGAAAGTTGTGTTTACTTGGGAACAGAAATCAACAGAACAAACATAATAGCTAAAGAAACAAGCTCGCGAATACTTAGTGGAAACCGATGCTACTACGGATACCAAAAACTGATGAAGTTTAACACTCATAAGACCAGTAGTAACGTACGGATGCGAGGCCTGGACCCTAACCACCGCAGAGGAGGACGCGCTACGCATCTTTGAAAGAAAGATCCTCAGAAAGATCTCGGACCGATCCTAAATGAGCATGGAATTTGGAGCATACGAATGAACCATGAACTAACCAGGTTAATAAACGAAGCGGACATAGTGAGATATGTAAAAGCTCAATAAATGGCATGGCTGGGACACCTGTACAGAATGCATGACGACAGACCAGCCAAGAAAATGTACAACTGACGGCCAGTAGGAAGAAGGAAAAGAGGCAGGCCAAGGAAAAGATGGATGGAAGACGTGGAAGAAAGTCTTAGAAAGATGGGAGTAAGGGATTGGAGAGAGAAGGCCGGTGAAAGGACAGAATGGAAGAAGATTGTTGTAGAGGCAAAAACTCACCGAGGGTTATAAAGCCAACAGAAGAAGAAGAATTCCATACGTCGAAGAGGTAATAAGAGACTATCAGAATGGTTTCCGTAAAATAAGATCTGCAACAGACAACATATTTTGAATCAAGACAATCAATGAAAAAGTTTGGGAATACAACAAAAACATCCATTACCTATTCATTGATTTCTAAAAGGCCTACGACTCAACAGCGTGGAAAATAATGGCAGAACGGAATCCCACAGAAACTAATCAGCTTGGTCAAAATGTGTATGGAGAAGCCAGTGAGCAGGGTGACACACTGTGGCCCCATATCAGACAGTTTTGAAAACAGAACTGGACTAAAACAAGGTAATGCGCTCTCCATACCTCTGTTCAACACTGTCTTGGAAAAAGTAATTCGGGAAACCAAACAAGCCGCAACCAGAGACCTTACAGATAACAATCACAAAATCTTGGCATTTGCATATGTCGTAGTATTAATACGAAGTAATCGAGGAGAAATTGACACTCTATTCAGCAAACTAAATGAAACCGCTGTTAAAATAGGTCGAAAAATTCATGAAGAGAAGATATTAGAAATTACTTTCTTTCAAGCTGCTGACCAGAAAAACGAAACTAAAGCTATACAACACGATTATCCGACCAGTATTGCTATACGGAGCCGAAACTTGGAGTGCGACCAAAAGGGATGAACACCACCTTACAGTCTTCGAAAACAAGGTGTACAGGAAAATATTCAGACCCACTTTTGACCAGGAAACTCAAATATGGGTTTTCAGATCAAACCGTGAGCTGTACAAGTTAGCCAATCAACCCAGGGTAGTGAACATCATGAAAGCGAAACGGCTGCAATGGGCAGGACATGTGATCAGAATGAATGCTCCCAGAATAGTTCGCCAGATCTATGAGAAGAAGATGGAAGGCTCAAGGAAGACCGAGTAGTAGATGGCGATATGAGGTGACTTCTGACAGATGGGCGTCACTGGATGTTAGGATGCGGCGCTGGATAAGAAGGAATGGAGGCAGATAGTGAGAGCTGGAATCGTCACGTCCCAAAGAAGTCAACGGAGTGAGTGAGTGAAGTGTATTATATATTTTGTCGAATAATGTATGTGAAACGTTCTACTTCGATCCAAATTCTCCACTTTACAATAAAAAAAAATGGAAAGATCTTTGTTACAAATGGAAAAATAATATTTTTCTTTTAAAGAAATTATCTGTTCCATTCCATTATCGGTAACCATTAACGAACTACAAACAGAAATAAAGCGAACTTTAAACTACGAAAACTGTTTATTTTCCTCTAATTCGAAACAATCGGTGCAATTTCTCGCTTAGGACATTGCATGACTGCGTTGCAAAAACAATGAATTTATACCTCGCGAAATTGCTGTCTCTATGACAACCGGAGGTGTTTGTCTCTTTTACTATCACTCCTTTTGCTTATTTTCTAGAGTAGGCAACAGACTGCCGTGCACCTCGTGGCCTCCAGACAAACTGGCACTGCCACTGCCATCCTGCGAGCGCTGTTATCCTCCGCCGGCAAGGACATCAGACTCAAGCCAGACGGGGTAAGACAACAATAACAATAATAGAAATTTGCATGAACTGAGAAGTATGATTAGTAAAGTGTAATCTGTGAAATATGAGTTTTAAAAATATGCAAGATAATAACATCAAGAGAGCTTCATGGTCTTCACTTGCCAAAGTAAGAGTTCTTGAATTATAATCAAAAAACCATAAACAATAAAAATTGATTTTAAACTATTACAACCGGCATTTGTAAATGTAGACAGATTTGTAAATTTTTTTAAAGACAAGACTCGGCAGAACTAGACAAGACTCTATGTAATAACTAGTTTCTATTAAAGAAGAAAACCAAGACTAAACATGACTAGTCAAGGCTAGAAATAACTAGACAAGACTATAAATAACTAGTCAATACTAAATAAAACTTATCAAAACGAATGAAAAGTAGATAAGACGCGTCAAGAATAGATAAGACGAGTCAAGACTGAACGAGACTGGGCAAGAATGGACAAGACTGAACAAGACTGCACAAGACTGTGAAAGACTGTACACGACCGGAGAAGATTGTACAAGACTGCACTGGACTATGCAAGACTAGATAAGACTAAAGAAAACTAGACAAGACCAGACCAGACAATACGAGACAGGACCAGACAATACAATAGACATGACCAAATAAGGCAAGACAAGATCAGACAATACCAGACAGTACCAGAGAAGACCAGACAAGACCAAAAATCATACAAGACTCGACAACACTAGACAAGAGCAGGCACGACCACACAAGGCCTTACAAGACCAGAAACAACCAGGCAGACAATACCAGGCAAGACAATACCAGACGAGATCGAATAAGAGTACACTAGATCAGACAAGACCAATCAAGACCAGAATAGCAAGAGAAGAGACAATTGTGCAAATAAATGGCAAACCAATACACGATTCGTATACACAATAAAACGTGTTCATTCCCTTGTCAGACAAACATTAGCCGGGTATTTTATCCCTTTCCTATACGGAAAAAAATCCGATTCAAAACATTCCGACGTTTCACTCGCGTGTGTCGAACGATCGAGAGTGCCTGGCACGAAACGATAACATAAATTCCGTATCGAAATTTATACGAGCCGATGATGCATCCTCGAAGTATGCGTACTCTCAAACATTTCTCACCGTCGCCCTTTCATTCCAGCGAGGGAAGATCCCGTTGCTGCTCGCCGTCGAAGCTGGCAACCAATCCATGTGCCGGGAACTGCTCGGCGCACAGACGGCCGACCAACTCAAGGCTTCCGCGGCCAATGGAGACACAGCACTACATCTCGCCGCTAGAAGAAAAGACATCGACATGGTAAGAAAACCTCAACGTCGTGAAATAATTCATACTTTTTTATTAATTACAGGTTCGAATATTGGTTGATTACGGTACTAGTGTTGACATCCAGAACGGTGACGGCCAGACACCTTTGCACATAGCAGCGGCTGAAGGAGATGAAATTCTAGTAAAATACTTCTATGGGGTTCGAGCATCGGCTAGTATTACCGACAATCAGGACCGGACGCCGATGCATCTGGCTGCCGAGAACGGACACGCTTCAATTATCGAACTGCTGGCTGATAAGTTCAAAGCGAGTATTTTGGAAAGGACCAAAGATGGATCAACTCTGATGCACATTGCGTCGTTGAATGGTCACGCAGACTGTGCCATGATGTTGTTCAAAAAAGGAGTTTACCTGCATATGCCAAACAAAGTAAGTAACTGTCGTGACTAAAAATGTCTGAGTAATTTGACTCTCTAGTCTTATTTGTCTAGATGTGGAACAATTGCATCGGAGCAGTTTTCGTCAGTCCAATCTTGCCCTGTATTAATAGAATTAATTATCTATCACGACTAGTGTCCTGTTTAACTAGACCAGATAAGATCAGATAGGACCAAACAACACCTGACAATACCTGACAAGAACGGACACTGACAGACATGACCAGACAAGAACGGACAAGACCTGAAAAGACCTAACAAGAATTGATAAGAAAGGACAAAATCAGACAAGACCAAACATGACCAGATATGACCAGATAAAGCCAGACATGACCTGACAAGAATGGACAAGACCAGAATGACTAGATATGACCAGATAAAACCAGAAAAGACCAGATAAGACCTGACAAGATCAGCCAACACCTGACCAGACAAGATGAAACAAGACTAGACTGGACCAGATTGGATATTACTGTACACGACTGAACAAGACTGGCTAGGATGAGGCTAGACGGACCAAACAAGACCTTACAAGACCAGAGAAGACCAGACAAGATGATACAATAGCAGACAAGAGAATACAAGACCATACAAGTCTAGACAAGATCAAATCAGACAAATTCAAACAAGTTACCTGACCAGTCTTGCCTGTCCAGTCTGGTCTGTTCAGTCTTGTTGGTCGAGTCTAGTCTATCCAGTCTTGTCTGTCGAGTCTCATCTGGCCAGTTTGGTCTAACCAGTCTTGTTATGTCCACCAATCTTATCTGTACAGTCGTGTCTGTCCAGTCTATAATCTGTCCGGTCTTGTCTGTCGAGTCTCATGTGTCCAGTTTGGTCTAACCAGTCTTGTATGTCCAGTCTTGTATGTCCAGTCTTGTCTGTTCAGTCTTGTCTGTCCAGTCTTGCCTGTCCAGTCTGGTTTGTCCAGTCTTTTCTGTTCAGTATTGTCTGTCCAGTCTTGAATATCAAATCTTGTCTGTTCAGTCTTGTCTGTCCAGTCTTGTCTGTCCAGCTTTGCCTGTCCAGTCTTGTCTCTTCAATTGTGTTTTTTTCCACTAATTTATTTTTATTTTAATTTTGCCTCAAACCCATTAATATCCTTGCTAATTGGGTGCAATGGTTTACCTTGGTGTACTAAATGAATAAAATAAATTTGCATTTGCAAGTATTTCGTCAGGACTTTGCATAGATTGTGATCGCTCCGTTCTAGCAATTACATCGCCTTTTTTCTAATAAGTAACGTTGTAGTGTTTATCTGATTGTTAAAGTTTTTTGTGTTGTTTGAAATTTATGTAGGATGGAGCCAGGAGCATACACACGGCCGCCAGGTATGGCCACGTCGGAATAATCAATACCTTGATACAAAAAGGAGAGAAGGTCGACGTCACTACAAATGTAAGTTTGTCATGGGAAAAATTCTCGTTAATCTTAAATCTTTGAAATAAAATAAACTTTGTTACACTTGTTTTTACTTTTGCGATAGTTTCATGACTAATTATAAAAAATAATTTAACACGAGGCTTGCACCAAGCCGCTATAGCTCACCACTGCATGTCAGCTTAGGCCCTAGGAGGCTGTATGGCTTTCGTTGGGAGCCACACAATATTATTACTAATATCATTTAATTCAAACTAAAAATTAAGATTATTTTTTAATAAATTGCGTATTCTTATAGTAATCTGCTAAGCTAATAATGTAATTAAATTCTTTAATTAAAGGAAAATTATACAGCTCTTCATATAGCTGTAGAATCATGTAAGCCAATTGTCGTGGAAACCCTCTTGGGGTATGGTGCTGACGTCCACATAAGAGGAGGGCAATTGAAGGAAACAGCGCTGCATATAGCAGCAAGGGTAAAAGACGGAGAGCGCTGTGCTCTTATGTTATTGAAATCTGGAGCTGGTCCAAATTTAACTACGGAGGATAGGCAGACTCCTGTTCACGTCGCGGCCAGATATGGAAATTTGCTCACCCTGCAATTCCTGTTGGAAGACGGAGGTGATCCACAATGCAAAAATAAGGTGAATAAGCTGTTCAATATTATAATATTCCGTAAAGTAGTTTAAATGAGTAAATGAGTTTAGGCACTGTTATTTATAGGACAGTATTAGGTCGAAATTTAAGCAAAATTTGAAACAAATTGATTATTAGTTTTAATCTCGAACAATAATCTTTATATTCCCAGTAACCGGGACAAATTGTATCACGCAAGACTCAAATTAAGAACGTATTTTAGACTAATCGAAATATCACAAATATTCCTTTTTGCGGCAAATACCTACAAGTGACTATTGGTAATAGTCGCCTTGTAATCAATCCGTGTTTTATATTAATTATTAGCATTAAACCCGGATTGTAACAATCATTCCAATGCAAATAAGTAATACAGATGATTGTTTATGTTGTTGCAGTTAGGTGAAACACCTTTGCATCTAGCTTCAAAAGGCTGTCGCTCGGACGTGGTCGACTACTTAATAAACTATGTGAAACTCAACAGAGGCGATGACAAAGTCGCTAGCTATGTAAATGAACTGAATGACAGTGACGAAAGTGCTTTACACTACATTTGTAATGTAGCGAAAGACGATGTCGAACAACCAGGAGCCGACCGAGAATGCGTCAAGATTCTCCTCCAAAACGGCGCAGACGTGAAATTAGTTTCGAAACCGGCGCACGAAACGGCTTTCCACTACGTTGCTGTTGTCGGCAATAACGACGTCTTCACCGAAATGATTTCGCACATGGCTGTTACAGAAGTCCAAAAAGCTCTGAACAAACAATCCGCCATAGGTTGGACCCCTCTCTCTATAGCATCCCACAAAGGACACGTCGACCTTGTTAGTAACTTGCTAGCTAACCACGCAAGGGTTGATGTATTTGATTTAGAAGGTCGCTCCGCCTTACACCTAGCTGCGGAAAAAGGCTACATCCAAGTCTGTGACTATCTACTTTCTAATAAAGCCTTTATAAATTCAAAGTCTAGAAATGGAAGAACCGCTCTTCATCTAGCAGCTATGAACGGTTACACTCACCTAGTCAAATTTTTGATCAAAGACCACAATGCCGTTATAGACATCCTTACCTTAAAGAAACAGACTCCTCTTCATTTGGCCGCTGCGGCTGGCCAAATAGAAGTTTGTAAATTACTCTTAGAATTAGGAGCTAATATTGACGCTACGGATGACCAAGGCCAAAAACCAATTCATGCAGCTGCCCAAAACAACTATTCAGAAGTAGCTAAACTCTTCTTACAACAACACCCGAGTCTTGTGATGGCAACAACAAAGGACGGGAACACTTGTGCTCATATAGCAGCCTCACAGGGTAGTGTCACAGTGATTGAAGAGTTGATGAAGTTCGACCGCTCTGGTGTTATTTCCGCTCGCAATAAGCTAACCGATGCGACTCCTTTGCAAATTGCGGCTGAAGGAGGCCACGCAGATGTTGTTAAAGCTTTGGTGCGTGCGGGAGCCTCAGTTACTGATGAAAACAAAAATGGTTTCACTGCAGTTCATTTAGCGGCTCAGAATGGTCATGGACAAGTTTTGGAAGTTCTTCGGTCTTCGAATACTCTGAGAGTTTACAGTAAAAAGTTGGGGGTTACACCGCTACATGTCGCTGCATATTTTGGACAAGCTGATACTGTTAGAGAACTTTTAGGGCATGTGCCGGGTACTGTTAAATCGGAGCCTCCTAATGGAGGCTCACTAGTACCTATGTTAGGCAACGAGTCTGGGATGACTCCTCTACATTTGGCCGCTTTCTCCGGGAACGAAAACGTTGTGCGGCTGTTGTTGAATTCGCCTGGTGTGCAAGTGGACGCAGCCACGCACGAAAATGTAAATTATTTTTAAGATATTTTAAATTATTTATTCCTGGAAAGTAATGTTCGTTTCAGGGTTACAATCCAATGCATTTGGCATGTTTTGGTGGACATACCAATGTTGTTGGTTTGTTGCTGAGCAGATCGGCAGAACTTCTGCAAAGTACGGAAAAGCACGGGAAAACTGGACTTCACATAGCTGCTACAAATGGGCATTACCAGATGGTTGAAGTATTGTTAGGTATGTTGTTAATGTTTAAAATGTTACTATTTTCCAAAGCCTTTTATAGGGAACACCTTGGGTTTCTACCATTAGGTGAACAGAGGGAAGGTTGTTAAAATAAAAAATATCTAGGTTCTCTCAGAATATACATTTATCTTTTTTCTCATATGATCAAATTTTTTCAGAGCAATTCTTAAAATTGTATTATTTTCTTTCTGTAGGACAAGGTGCTGAAATAAACGCAACAGATAAGAACGGTTGGACGCCTTTGCATTATGCCTCCCGAGCAGGTTGCTTCGAAGTAGTAAAGCTACTCTGCGAATCAGGAGCTTCTCCAAAATCGGAGACAAATCTGGGCGCAGCGCCAATTTGGTTCGCAGCTTCTGAAGGCCACCACGACGTCTTGGAATACCTCATGACCAAAGAACACGAAACGTATTCCTTAATGGAAGATAGGCGTTTCGTCTTCAACCTCATGGTCTGCTCAAAGAACCACAACAACAAACCCATTGAAGAATTCATTCTGGTTTCTCCAGCGCCTGTGGATACAGCGGCTAAACTATCTAATATTTTGATAAATTTATCGACGAAGGAGAAGGAGAGGGCGAAGGATTTGATAGCGGCTGGCAAACATTGCGAGTATATGGCCACAGAGCTGTTGGCCTTGGCTGCTGGTGCTGATTCGGCTGGGAGGATCTTGACTGCAACCGATAACAGGAATGTTGAGTTTTTGGATGTACTTATTGAGAATGAACAAAAGGAAGTTATTGCCCATACTGTGGTTCAAAGATATTTACAGGTATTTACGTAACAAAACTTGATATGATTTCCATTATAGCAACACACTATTTATTAGAGAAAAAAGTATTATATTATAAAGATGTCAAATAAGTATTTACACAAATTATGATTCAAATAAGAATTTTCCCGTCTGAGCTAATATTATATATCTTATACTTTGGATAATCTTATTGTTTGTCTAGTATTAATGCAATTTGATTTTGTATTTTTAAATATTTAACTTCTGCTTCTTCTTTTGTAGGAGTTGTGGCGAGGAGCTTTAAATTGGACAACCTGGCGAACTTTGTTGCTTTTCATCGGTTTCATCATCTGCCCGCCAATCTGGATAGCCTTTACCCTGCCATTAGGTCACAAATACCATAAAGTTCCGATCATAAAATTCATGTCGTACTTAACTTCTCACGTTTATTTAATGTTCTTCCTGCTATTGACTGCGATATTTCCGTTCTATCCGGTAGTTCGGCCGGGTCTGATTCCCTATTGGTATGAATTAGTTCTCTTGGTCTGGCTTAGCGGGTTGTTGCTCTTCGAACTAACAAATCCTAGTGATAAGTCAGGTTTAGGCTGGATCAAACTTTCAGTTTTACTTTTTGGAATTTTCGGCGTTGCCGCTCATCTCCTCGGTTTAGTGGCTATTGAGAAAATATATTGGCCGACGTTGATGTATTGTAGGAACCAACTATTCGCCATTTCCTTCTTACTAGCCTGCGTGCAAATCCTTGACTTCCTGTCCTTCCACCACCTCTTCGGCCCGTGGGCCATCATCATCGGGAACCTCATGAAGGACTTGGGTCGGTTCCTGGCGGTTCTGGCTATTTTCGTTTTTGGGTTTTCCATGCACTTCGTCGCCTTGAATCAACCTTTCAAGAACTTTTCCAACGAAGAAGCCAGGAGATTTGGACCAAATTCCCAACCCAAAACTTACTTCGCTGAAGGTGAGTCTTTTTATATTCAATTCATACTTTTAGTCAAAAAGATACTTCTACAATAAGTACTATCAGAAACAATTTAAATAATTAGACATACCCGAGTGCACTAAAACTAGGTAATATAGATTATAGCATTGATAGGACTAGATATCTCAAATAGATTAAACAAGTTTAGAAGGAAGAGAATTGAAACATAAGGCTAGTGAAACAAGAATAGTCAAACAAGGCTATACAGATAAGACTACACAGATACGACTACACAGACAATAATAAACCGAAAAGATTAGGTTTTTATTAGGACAGAACAAGACAGACAATAACACAATAGACCCAAGACTCGGCAAATAAGACTATGCAAACGAGACTACACTGATAAGACTAGAGATATAAGGCTAAACAGATATAGTTTATACTGGTGTTAGCTTGTAACTAGATAAAGAAGTTTATATATCAATCACCTGTAAGGTGAGATTATAAAGCAGCAATTAGTAAATCCTGTTTTTAAGATAGTCCTTTTTGTAGTAAGTATATAATAGATTTTCCTTTCAGCAAAAGTTTGCAAAAAAAAAGAACCTAAAATCTCAAACTAAAAACTATTGTACATAAGCAATTTATTTTATCTACTGAGCTTTTTTCTTTCTATCACCAACCATTCTTACAATTGTAAATATATTTAGAGAGGAGTAATGTTGACGCCGAGTGGTTTCGCGAAGGACCGCGCCGATCGTACCCTCGCGCCTCCGTGAGGCGCAAACATCAGCCGCAACCGGGTAGTAAGTTGTGTCGTGTTCTGTGTCCTCGTGGCGAGGTGATGTCTACTAGTTTTTGTACTTATACCAGCTACTGTGTGTGTTTATTGGTAGTCGTGTTTTCCTCTGCTAAGTATGACAAGCAATGCGGTGCTACTAGCTCATTTTTTGTTGTCTGTTCTTTGTATAACTGTTTGTCTGTCTGTCTGTATACGGTCGCTGGGCGCGATCGCCAACGTGTGTCGTCTTATCTTCGTCGGTTGTTCAATAAGTTGTGATTTACTGTGTTCAGAAATGTATTTTGTATTTGTATATGAAAAAATATACCGTGTATATATACCATTTTTTTCATAATTTTTTCTTCAGCACGTAATGCACTAACGCTAATTTTCTACTAAACTATCCAATCTGGATTAACTAATACATATGATTTACCATACCACAATTACTTTCTAAAATATACTCGGTAAGACGAAAATATTTGAAGAATCTTCCGAAATGTATGGATTAATTTATTCGTATCAAGGGTAATCGTGCCATAATAGTAGTTTATAGTACAAATGTGTGAAGAAGGGGCAGAAGGGCTTGTGTTTATGAGTTGCTAACTTTAATCGCAATGAGTGCACAAAAGCCTTTCACACACATGTATACATTATTTTATCTCTGAAGCAAGTTAAAATACTGTTGAATTTACAAAAAAATCATTATTTCTTACCGATAAATATTATCTTACCGATAAAATTGATATTTTGACAGACAAAATACTTCCAATGACTGACACAATAAGGTTAGAACATTCAGCGCCTCCGGTGCAAAAATTGCTAACTAGTAAAAACGCACACTGACGGTAACACTATTTGATCGTTGTCGTTGTAATCTAGGTTAACCTAGATGTAATCTATATTAGGTTATGGTTAAGTTGTGTTATATTAGAGCTGGATAAATCTAGACTGAGAGAAATTAATAAGATAAGAAAAATTAATTCAATTTTAATATACGTCAGAAAATTTATTTTAACTACGTCTGTTTTTTGTTTAGTGACGCGAGTTGTTGTCATAATAACAACACACAGATATTGTTTAATAATGAAACTCCATTTAATTTACATTGGACTTTTAAGCACAATTTTGATACTTTTACATACGATTATAATTAATGGCAAATCTAAAATAATTTACTTGGTAATGTGTTCATTTTGGTGTGGGAGTAGATAAAAGATTTTTTCTTGTATATATTGATAGCAAAAAATTCAGATCACTTAAGAAGTTGCAAATAATTTGATGTTTTGTTGGAAATTTCTGTTTGTAAGGCTAAATATATTAAACATTGATAAAGCAATAAATTTGTAGGCTAAATTAAACATTCAATATTGAATTGGAAAGCATATTTTTGGTTTATGGTTTATGATTTATTATGAAAATGCAACAAATTTACGTTTAAGATGTAGTTCGATTTTTTGTTATGAGGAACTAAGAAAATGAAAAACAAGCTTAACATAAAAGAATTGTCATTATTTACCAAAATCAAATTTTGGTCAATGTTATTCCATTCCTGCAATAGCAACTCTCCTAGCTCCTGAGCAGTTCCTGAGCAGTTCTCCTGAGCAGCTGGTGTATGCCTTCGGATACATCGTCCCAACTCATCTCAGGCATGGTCGATGGGATTCATGTCTGGACTGAGTGCTGTCCATTCAAACCGCCTAATTCCCACCTCGTCCAGACATTCTCTGACAACTCTGGCTGTGTGAGGTTTAGCCTTATCTTGCATGAAAATGCCCTGCTTATCTATAGTGACCATGAAAGGCATAACATGATCGTCTAGAACCTCCGTAATGTATATGTGAGCTGTTAGAGAAAAATTTTATATGAAGACCAACTCAGTGCGTGCTCGTGAAAAAATTCCTGCCCAAACCATAATCGAGCCACCGTCAAATGGAAGTCGCTTGCCAATGCAAACTGGAGCATATCTTTCTCCGGGTTTTCTCCATACTCGTCGACGTCCTTCTGGCTCAGTGGCAAAAAAGCGACTCATCTGAAAATAGGACGTTGCTCCAGTCATAATTATTCCATGCCAAGTGATTTCTGGCAAAAGAAATTCGATGCCGGCCTTGTAATAGTGCACCTGGGCCATCCTTCTACAAGATAATTCAGCAGCATGAAACCTTCTGCTAACGTTCATTTCACAAACATTGACATCTTTAACTTCTGGAAGTTGATTTCGTAGCATAACCGCAGAAGATGTTCCATTTCGCAAACTTGTGTTTGTGTTGAGTTTTCTGAAAATCATCATTTTCTGAAAATACGATTAAGGAAGCTGAAAATTGGGAGTAAAGTATTGTTATAACCTATATCTCTGAAACCGAATATGCCACAATAGTAAAAATTATCAGTTAGATCCATCTTACAAAATAGAGAAAAAGGGTTTTACCATTTTTCAAAAATCTAGCTAAGGGGACTGAAAATGCGGGATACTTAAATCTCATAAGCTGCAGAGATGTGAAAATTGGATTTTAAATTCTTCTTTAAAAAGGAAGAAATGGGTGTATTAACGTTTTCCAGTTAAAAGAGGTAGAAAAGATTTATTTAATAAAAATAATGCTCATTTGCGACATATAACTAGCGAAATACTTAAAAAAAACTATTAAACTGTGAGGAGCCAAAAGTGAGATTCTCAAAACTAAATCCGAAGTATAAATTCTCCGAACCACCGAACTTAACAGAAATCCAACAGCTGTTCTTCTGTTAAATCCTCATAAATTTTCTACACGTACTTTTGAACAATTGTATCGAGCGCAGGTTTGTGAATATGAGTAGTCCCGCATAGCTGGGCTTCTTCCAGTCTCATTACACAGATGATGTTGAGGATTCGAACCCGTTGAGATCTTGTGATATCCAATCCAAATTTGGAGCGGCCGGCCTTTCTCTTCTTCCGCAGGCTCGATGCAGCTGGCGGCGCGCTCTTGAAAGCGCTGTACCCAGCATTCTCAATACATAAGAGAACCCAAATATCAAAAAAACAAAAAATCTATTTTTCCGAAAATATTTGATTCTACATAAAATAATACAAAAGATTTGGGAAACAGAAGAAATACCGGAAGAGTATGCTACGATCCATTCAATAGATAAAATAGGAGAGAAAACGGATGCAAACAACTATAGAGGAATTTTATTACTGTCAGTAACATACAAGATCATATCCAAAGCAATACGAAACAGATTGGAGGTCAAACTGGACCCACAATTAGCTGACTGTCAGGGAGGATTCAAGAAAGAAAGATGCTGTGCCGAACAGATACTAAACCTGAAACTCTTAATAAGGTACATTAGACTAAGGGTCAAAGACATACATGTGACATTCGTGGACTAAAAGCATACGACTCTATAGATAGAAAGATACAAATCAATCGCAATCACAAGAAAAACCCTAACAAACACAAAGTCAAAGGTAAAATTTATGGGATAGATTAGAACCTAATATCGCTACCACAAACAGGAGTGATACAGAGAGATGGGCTCTCCCACTACTCTTCAACTGTGTACTGGAGAAGGTAATGAGAGAATGGAGGAAGAGAATGGAGGAAGAGAATATAGGAAGAGAATGAAGGAAGAGAATGGAGAAAGAAGGAATTAAAAATGAGAATAAAGTAGGATAACCTTGAAATAGACTGTCTGGCTTTTGCGGACGACCTGGCCGTGCTAGCAGAAAACATGGCGCTAGAAGATAAACCAATATACTGAAAGAGACAGCAGAAAATGCTGATAAACGAGATTACAAATATCATATGAAAAGATATAATATTTGACAAACAGAAAAGATGCACCAAGACAGATCACAACAAAATATGGTAAAATCATTTGAAATCGCTTGAAATCACTTGAAAATGACCTTTAACAGTTGAAACTCGAGTCGTGATTTGTGTAGAAATATATAACTGTGAATAATAAGTTATATAATAATTTTACATATTATAAGTGTGGTAAAAACAGTGAATTTTTCAAGTCAATGTAAGTATGAATTACCACGTAGTAACTGTCGCAACCATCCTATTCATAAAATCAAAAGGGTCAACAAGTTCAAATCCCTGGGAGAAATAATCCCACCAAAGGCCCTGGACAAAGAAGCAGTCCTTGCAAGAGCAAGAAATATATATGTATATGTATAATAAAAAGTCCAATATCCATTATCCATATCCATTAAGACACTACAATACAGTTATTAAACCAGAAGGCCTCAGAATGCCTTGACACAGCCACAGACACACCTGACACAGCCAGAAAAATAGAGGAGATAGAAAAAAGGAGAGAAAGATTATACGGAAAATCCTGGGACCAAAATATGAAGATATAAAATGGAAACTGAGAAGCAACAAAGTGATTCAACTACAAAAAACAGAAAAAATAACACAATGAGAATAAGAAGAGTAACCTTTTACGGACATATTAAAATAATGGACGAAGGAAGATTGGCAAAGAGAATATTCAACTACTTCGATAGAAACCCCTAAACACAAATGACATGAATCAAGCAGATCAGGAAGGACATGGAACAAATGGAAATAGATGAAGAAGAGGTAGAGAGAAGAGAAGAATTCAGAAAGAAGATCAGAGAATTTCAGGGTTTGCAAAAATGGAAGAGTACTGGAAGGGAAGAAAGAAAATCAATCATGAGAAGTTATTTCACATGGTCTCTAGTATAGGTCAAAATCGAAGGAAGAAAAATGCTCATTTAAAGATCTGGCAATCGACAGCTGAAATTTGAGTAATAGTTTCTAATTTCAATTTAAAATGCAAATTGAAAATAAAATGTAAATGTTGTTAAGAATGATAGCGTCCATTTGAGGAATATTGTAATATGCTTTTTCTATTTTCCGTCTGTCATAGACTCATAACAGCACTCATAACAGCGTGCGGTTATGGCTCGCCGAGTGCGATACAATTTTCTCAATTTATATCGGCGATTTTTTTATTTAGAAATGGCACAAAAGGGCTCAAAATAGAACAAATACTATAAAAACTCGTTCGTAAGGCGTTTTGCAGTACGCTCGTCGTTTTACAAACTTGCACGCGTGTTCTAAAATCGCGCTTACTGAACTAGTCCTTAAACGTTAAACGTTATATTTTTCGCAAAAAAATCAAGATTTCAATCTTCTTCAAAGGTTGTTACGAATGCTATATATATTATATTTTAACCTTGGATCTTTATTCAAAAAGTCTGTTAACGGTTGGGGCAACCTCCACAACAAATGTTTACATTTCTACTATACATTATTTATGTCTTTAAATGTGATACATCCAGTATATAAAATGTAATGTATAGTATTCGTAATAGCCATTGAAGAAGATTGAAATAATATGCAATTTAACACAGCACAACCGACACACCGCATGTCAGAAATGTAAATGGTTTCATGACTCCCATATACAGTCGTACTATTGTAGGCGATGGTTAGGATCAGAGTTAGGATCGTGCCTATTCCTGATGCTATCTTACGTTATGTGAGAAAGTCAAAATCTAGATAAGGAAGTACATGAACAAATAGTTGATAGAGTTGAAAACTGAGATGAATCTTCTATAATGATCCATAATTGTGATGGTAACAATAAACAAATGTCGTTGCATATTTCCAAGCTCAAACTCCTTAACTTACGAAACCTTGAAAACGAATTCTACACACTCGGACGGGTTTAATAAGATTTGAAAATTGTCACGAGAGTGGGATAAAATCAAGCTGAAGGGCGCCCGCTGGCTCCCGAGAAAATCGAGAACAAATATTCTAGTCTCTCAAAAATTGATCGAATCGTTTAATAGAAAATTTGAGAGATTTATTCACCTTGCAAATGCAAGTATCATACATAGTTTTAATCTTCATTTAATTAAGAATAATTTAGAAATAGATTCAATTTAGATTATTTTGGAAAAAGTTTTGGTCAAAAATCCAAAAGTACACTATCTTGCCTATTTTTCTAATCGCTAATTTTGGGCTTACGTTTCACCAAAACAGAAAAAGATCATTAGTTGTTCTATAGAAAATTTCGCGTCTTTTTTGTATTATACACTACTCAAAGCAATTAGCGGGTCACTAATTTGTGCCTCCATAAAATTGAAACGGGAAATTTAATTTTTTTAATTGGTACATATGGAAGTGTCAGCATACCGTACTTTTAAAGTACCCGTAAAAATTACCAACAACCACAAAAACCAAAGTGCAAAACGAATTTAAATTAAATGCTAATGTAAACTTTTGTACATAAAGTGGTAACTTAATAACGAGTATGTGCTCCCATATCAGGAATAACAACATTACACCGTCTTGACATGCTTTGCAAAAGTTTTAGAAGGTCTTCTTTTGAAAACTTTTTTTGTTTTTTGAAACTCTCCAATTAATGAAATTAATTGATTGATTAATTGAAAAACCATTTTCAATTAATGTTATAGTACCAACAACTTCCAATTCGTTGAAATGCCCCTTTTTCACTTGACTTAAGTAAAACTGTGAGTTGCAAACATTTTCGTCTGTACATTATTATACATACATTAGGACTTGGTAAAGAATACGGGATTATTTTGAAACTTAGTGTTGCGGACTTTTTCCTGGTGTAACTGTTGTTACTCGTCTTTGGCACTCTTTAACTAAGAACCGAAAGCAAAAATTAAGCTTCTACGTTGTCTAAGTTGGTTCAATAATTATTCGTGTTTTTGTTGAAAATAATTGTTGACATTTTCGAGATGACAGATAGTAGATGCGAACGCAACTAACTCGACGTTGCCAAGTTTATTATTTTTGATTGATTCAACAGTCCTTGCCACATTGTCTTATATTGAATCGAGAGTTCGCACTGCCGCGCGTATGTTGTCTTGATTTATCTGCCCGCTTCGAGGAGGAGAACCTAATCTAACCGGGGTTAAACCAACGGTCCTTGCCACATTATCCCATATCGGATCGAGAGTTCGCGCTGCCGCGCGTATGTTGTCTTGATTTATCTGCCCGCTTCGTGGTGGGCAACCTAATCTAACACCGAGGTTAAGCCAGCGGTCCCTGCCACATTGTCCTATATTGGATCGAGAGTTCGCGCTTCCGCGCGTATGTTGTCTTGATTTATCTAATTTACATTTTCATCTTGAAAATGTCAACAATTATTTTCAACAAAAACACGAATATTTATTGAACCAACGTAGAAACTTAATTTTTGCTACAGATCTTAGTTAAAGAGTGCCAAAGACGATTAACAACAGTTACACCAGGTAAAAAGTCCGCAACACTAAGTTTCAAAACAATCCCGTATTCTTTACCTAACCCTAGAGCGTCCTTCAGATGTTCTTAAATTTATTTGCATGTAATTTCCCGTTTGATATTTATGTAAGCACAAATAATTAAACCACTAATTGTTTTGAGCAGTGTATGTCAATATTCATTGCATGTCAAAATTCGCCAATTTTGCAGGGGTTTGTCTTGAAAAAATCCTGTTTTTCAACATTTTGATTATTATATAAAATGTCAAGACTAAAATCTTTAGCCCATTTTGTTTGATTTCTAATTTAAACTAATAGTTGTATAATTTTCTTTGTATAACACGAATAATATTAGTATCACGTTTGGGATGGTTTTGGACAATTATATCCATTTCTAAACTATTTGTATGAAAATCTTGCTATATAAAAGTATCGTCGCAAATTATATGATTTCGCGCTGTAGGAAATATAATTGGGCAAGAATAAACAGAGAGGACCAGACTAAACAGACACGAACAGCCAGACCAGTATAGACTGAGAAAACCACACCGAGAAAACAAGACAAGATGAACTAGTTAATTGAATTAAGAGATATTAGTTAATCCATATGTTTAGTAGAAAAGATGTATTGTTTTTGTGCACATGGCATGTGTACAGAATTTACTTATTGAGCAACCATTTGAAGCAGCTTGTGTCCGTTCCTGGCGCTATCAGTGCTATCACACAAATGTGTAGTAGTTAGAAGGGAGCTGGTGAATGTGCGTGTGAAGACTAAGATATTGTTGATTGATGTTCCCAGTGGTGATGAATCCGTTGAAGGCGTTCGAACTGTTATTTTTCGCCATATTTGGTCAGACCACCTACGAAGACTTGACGGTGCGCGTGGCGCCATTCCGTCCGCCATGGACCGACGCCCTGTTCAAGCTTGTCTTCGGCGTTTATATGCTCGTCTCGGTGGTCGTACTCATAAACCTACTGATTGCTATGATGTCTGACACGTACCAACGCATTCAGGTAATCCATCTGTTTTCTGCTTGTGTGATTCCAGTCCAAAAGAACCCGATCAAAGCTTTTGAGTTGCTGTTTTTTGCGATATTTGGGCAGACGAACTCGAACCAACTAAAAACCGACGACTGGGAACGAACCCGTAATAACCAACCGTTTTGGACGGAAAATCTGTTCAAGATGGTTTTTGGGGTTTATATGCTGGTATCCGTCGTCGTTTTAATTAATCTTCTTATTGCTATGATGACTGATACTTATCAACGCATACAGGTAACGCCTGCATGCACCCAAAACAAAACAAAAAAACCAAAACAATAAAAATTAATTTGGTAATGCATAACTTGCACCAGTTCTGTTGGGCTGGATCATTTAGTTTTGCAAGCTTATTTTTCTTTATTATTAAACACATCAAAACATATACACCTCCGTACTACCTAGTAAGTAGAAAATCGCTTTAAATGTTAGCCTCAGCTCTAAAACCAACGCCAAAAACAAAAAAACCTAGATTAGACGTAGATGTATGTACCAATTTATATTTATATTTTTATTACTACAGTGGCAAATTCAATTTTTGCACACAGTGCCCAACAGATTTTTACGTTTTTTTAGTAATCGCCACTTCAATTGGAGCGTCTTACCATATCTAACTTACGATTTTAAATGTTTAGGCTCAATCAGACATCGAGTGGAAATTCGGTTTGAGCAAGCTGATCCGATCCATGCATCGAACTACATCTGCTCCATCTCCCATCAATCTCATCACCACCTGGCTCTTCTACTTAGTAAACCTCTGTAAACAAAGAAGTAAGCAATATCAGACAAAAATCATATATTTATATACGGAGGGATTAAGCTGATAATACTACTAGACGGACTGATTATAGTAGACAAATTATGATTGTGCAGGAAATAAAATTGATCTTACTAGACTATGTCTATACGATTAAAAAATGCCCATTTAGAGTCTTACCATATTTTATGTTTTAGTGAAAGCAAAAAAGCGTACAAGTTTAGTAAACCTAATGGGAGGATTTCAACGTACCCAGCAGCTAAGTCCTCGATCTAAAGCCGGTCAAAAATGGCTTTCCAAGGTGAAGAAAGGCCGTCAAATTGCTCCAAAGGAATCCGTCGCCCTGTCAGTGGCCCATTTAAGCCCCCTCGGCTCCCAACTCAGTTTCTCCATTCAGACGAATCGGATCGAACACGTAACAGATTGGGAAGCGATCGCTAAGAAATATCGAGCGTTGACCGGAGCCATTGACGAGGTCAAGGAATCCGGGAATGAGGACGACGATGAGGATCATCCCGAGGGACAGATTGGGAACAATGTCGGGTAGGACTGTCCGTGCTTGATGGAGGTTTCAATAGTGATCCGACTGGAGGAGTTGGAGGAGGATCGCGTCGCGATTCGATTTTACAGTGCCATAAAACGTATTTCCTACATGTGGTTAGAGTTTAGTGATGTATATTGTAAATATTTATATTGATGTAACGATGAGATTATATTTAATATTTACTATGCATTCTTGGATTATTTTATGATTTAAATGATTGGTAGATTGGTAATTTTGTAGTTTACGTTGGTAACTAGTACTACGACCTTCATAGATCTATTGTTCCCACTCTCTTCCTCTAATCGTTGGTATACTTACCCATTTAGAGCGCCACCTCTATAGTCCTGATTCCTTTAGGAATTGCAGGATCTGGGTGAGATTCAAGGATTGCAACTCCTCTGCGTTCAAGCAGTGGGTTCCAAGAAACATCTATCTCTTACGGATCAGTTCTCTGCAGACTTTGATCTATGGGGTTTCGTCTGCTGAGCAGCAGAATATGCATCTCTTATCCTTCTCTAGACTTAGGGCCCTGTCAGACCTCCTGTCTATTCTAAGCTTGTTGCTGTTTAGTTACAGGTAAGCTTTTGATGTTTTCTGGTCAAAAGATCCCAGCATTACTTTGGATTATCTTAGCCTTGGAAGTTCTTCCAGGTTTTCATCCATTTTCATCTTATTTCTTCATCTAAACTTTTGTGAATGGTTCATACTCACACCGCAAAAGTGTCCCGGACCTATGAAAGGTTTACTGTATCCCTTGTTTATCGACGGTCATCGTCTTCTTCGTTTCCATCTATACCAGTGTGTCCTGCTACCCAGTATAGCTTTAATTTATTTTCTCTGCCGAGCTTCTTTAGCTTTCCCACACAGTCCCATATTAGTTTGGATCTGATGGTGTATGAGCTTGGCGGCTTGGCTATCTGACAGGACTTTTTTTTTCCGAGAGTTCCTGTCGAGGTTAAATTGTGCACATTTTTCGACTGCATGTACCTCTGCTTGGAAGATACTTGGGAAGATTCCCATGGATTCAAAGTATTTGGTACGAGGTTCAAACACTTGCACCTGTGTTTTCGAACTACCCGTATACCACTAGATAGCACTTTACTCTGTGTGGTATGACGAGGAATCGTCGCTACAATCGGCTTTAGTACTACTCATTTCTGTGTAGTTTTTCTCGAAATGGTATTTGCATACCATATCGTCTTTTGGTACTTCCAGCCAGGGGATCTTGGCAGCGAGTCTGTTCCCATCTCTGCTACCCGATTATTTTACCTCTGCCTATTCCTTCCTTGCTGAACAGTACAATCGCCAATATGGCGCCCCCCTCCACGACAAGGTGCAACGGAGGCAGATCCAGCAGCAGTTCCATTGCCGCTGTCGGGCATGACCCTATCGCTCCCGTGATGCAGATACAAGCCAGTCTTTGAATCATCTCAAGCTGTTTCTTCATAGTGAAGAGTTTGGTTCTACTTCCCCACGTAACTGCCCCGTAAGTGACCGCAGGTCTCACTATCATAGTGTACATCCATCGCAAGATTGTGGGGATTTAACCCCACCTTTTCCCTGCCATATTTATGCGCACGATTAAAACGCGTTTGGCTGTTCCTACCACTTCTTGAGCGTGCCTGTTCCATAGGAGTTTGTTATCTAGTATTATACCTAGATACTTCATCTCCAGTTTGTATTCTACTGTACTCCCATCTAACACTATGGGTTGTAGGCAGCTTAGTCTTCTTTTTCTAGTAAATGGTATCACCGTGGTTTTGCTCGCGTTGAGTTCAGTGCCACTGTTTGACACCATCTATTAGTTACTTTGAGGCCTCTTTGTACGATTTCACAGTGTTCCTGCAAACTTCCCTCTGGCTATGATGATTATGTCATCGGCGTAAGCTTGACATTTAATGTCCAGGTCGTTCAGCCTAACCAGTAATTGATCAACTACCAGGCTTCACATCAGTGGTGACAAGACACCTCCCTGTGGGCAATCTCTAGTTGTGCAGATCTCGATGGTGCCTTTTCCCACTTGTGTCTCCGCCGTTCTAGTTCTCAGCATTTCTCCCATCCACTTTGAAGTAATGCCGTAGATATCCCTTCTTTCGAAAACCGATTTCGAAAACCGTCAAAGGCTCATCACTGTCTAAGAAGGTACTTATCGCTACTTCATTTGTATCAAGTGCTTTTTTTTCCTCTAACCAATGTGGGTCCAGGGGGGTTAGCCCTTAAAACACTGCGGCCCATTGGCCTATTGTATTTCCCCACATTGTTTCGTTCATGCAAATAGATCCAGTCCCTCTATTAGGTCCAGGATTCTATGTGCCATGTTTTCACAGGGACTCTCTCCGCTGTAATATCAAGCTTGTATCTCCTACGTGCAATTGCTTCACAGTGGAAGATTATATGGGCGGCGGTTTCGTCCTCCTCGCAGCATAACCTGCATAAAGGTTCATCCTTCCAGATACCCATTTTATGCAGGTGTTTTCGTACAGGGCAGTGTCCTGTAAGAAGGCCTACCACAATTGCGATCTGCTTCCTTGGCAGTTGCAGGATTTCAGCAGTTAGAGTTTCCGATGGTTTAGCTACCATACGTTTGCTGTGTGTCAGACCATTCAAATTGACCCACTGTAGACGGTGCTTAGTTGCTCCCCATTTACAGATTTTATTTCGGGTCGTGGTCTTGGTAATGTAGGGTCCGCTTTCAACAATGATGTTTGCTTTGCAGGCTCAATTTTTTGCTAGCTTATCCGCCATTTCGTTACCCACCAGTCCCGTGTGGCTAGGCACCCAAGCGAGTGTGACCATGTTATGCTTTGCCAGGGCTTTTAGATCCTGAAGATAGTCCCAAACTGTCTTGGATTTGATTTCGTCCGTGAAAATGCGGATGTATCTAATTTTGTAGTCCATTCTCAAATTTTCACGAGCACAGACCATGATAGCGTGTATTTCTGCTTGTAATACTGTGGCATGTGTCCCCTGTATCGAGTGCTGCTTCTATTTCGTTTGTCCGCTGATACATGCCGGTGTCTGTGGATTTTCCTGCTTTGTATGCATGCTGACAGTTGTGTAGTGGTGCACCTACTTGCACTGTTGTCATGAGGTAATTGTCAATTACCTTCTCCATTGTTTTTAACATGAAAGACGTTGGACTAATGGGTCTAAATGATTTCGGTTGAGTGGTGCCTTTCTTCCCCACCTTTTTTATGAATACCCCCCTTCTCCACAGTTCCGGTATGTATTCGAGCGCTAAACTACTTCTGCAGATCTTAAGAGGATGCGGCATTAATTCTTTCCCTCCCTTTTGTAGGAAAACGGGAACTAATTCGTCCACACATGGGGCCTTGAATGACTGCAAAGTGCCGATAGCCCATCTAAAGCGGTTTTCCGTACAGATGGACGCGGCCCTCTTCCAGTCAGCCCGACTTGGTCTCCGTGCTTGCATAAAGCCCTCGTTTTTTTTTTTGTATTTTCTACATCCCGGAAAATGTGTTTCTAGACGGAGGACAGCTCCCTGTTCTTCGTCTTCCTTATAACTCTCATCCGGTCTCTTAAGAGTGGCTATGATTTCCACTCTAGTGCTTGGTGCAATCTAGCTGCCACAGGGGTGGATTCTACATTTTCACAGAAGGTCCTAATGTTGTTCCTTTTTGCCCTTATGATCTCTTTGTTGTAGGTGGTAAGCACCTCGCACTATTCTTTCCGTATTGTTTAGCTTCGTTGAAAAGCCTACGTACTTTTGGTCTTAATGTAGATAAATTTTTGTTCCATCATTTTTATTCTTATGGCTCCTTCACGGTTTTTACCGAGCAGCTGGATTTAAATGCCGTGGTGATTGCTATATTTATTTCTGCTACATCTTGCTCTAATACGGTGTAATGTTTGATGCTGCCCCGCACTGTTACTAGGTTCTCTTATAGATTGGAACTAAACATAGTTTGTCTTGGGCTTCGGATCGATGTGTTTTCCGCACTCGCTCCTTCCATTTCAAACTCGATGATCCTGTGGTCCGACTTTAAATGGTTATTTTGTTTCTTTGAAACGAAATCAAAATCTGTATACTGGACTAGAAAACTTATAAATTTGTGGATTTGTTACGTATGAAAATTTCAATTTGATACTGCTACTGTCAGGTATAGTTGTGTTTAGTTTTATTTAGTCTGGCCTTGCCAGATCTTCCGTGATGTTGTCTATTCTTATCCGATTTTATCTGGTCTTGTCCAAAACATATTATTTGTTATCGGACAAGATAAAATGACTATTAGTTCGGTTTTAATTTACCAAATGCTTAATACTTTAAGTTTAAATTGATGATGAGTTGTAATACTTTAAATTGATGCAACATTTAATTAATAATATATTTTTGATAGAAATTTTAATTAAAACATAAGCTTTGATTCTTAATATTAATCTCTAATAAACCCAAGATAATAAATATTTTATCAATTGGCGATAAGAGGGTCGAACTATCGAATTGAAGTGAGTAGAAACACTTTGAGCTGCTATAAGTTTGAATCGAGAATGTTTACGCTGTATGAAGTTGTTGTAGTTTTCTCTTCAATTTTGGCCGTGGCCTGCGTGAAAAAATTAACGTCCGTCGCAAATCCAGCCATTTTAAATGTTTACAAACAACGTGGAAATTTCTTCTGGCTGAAAACGGCTTTTCTGTATGTCGTTTTGACCTTAAGAAAAGTAGGTAATCTTGATATTTAATATGTATAATATATTAATTAGTGTTTAATAAAACAAGTTAATAATTACGTAAATAAGAGTAAATAACACTGAATTGAAATCCGTACTGCATCCATCCTATTCAAGAGTAAATAATGCATCTGTTTATTCTAGTTAAAAAGAAGTGGAGTAGATTACAATGAATTGGAAAAACCGCAAGAACTCTCCAAACATCCAAAGGTATGTAGACAAAGTTAGTACAATTAATAAGTGAAGTTAATATAGTTTATAAACAACTAACAATAAGATAGCTTATATAGACTACAACACAATTTATCAGATTTGTAATATAACATCAACACTGGAGTAATTTTGTTTGAATATTTCTTATTGTCATTGGCTGTCGTTTTTATCGTGTCATCGCAATAAGGCTGACTGAATTCGAATTTTGGACAACTTTCTGCAGATAATGAGAAAACTTCCACTTCTAAGTTGTATTCCGTTTAAAACCGTGTAAAGGAAAGGTAAATATATTGGATCTTCCAATAAGATGTTTGTTTCACTTTGATATGTAAAAAAACGACTATTTTTAAGCGAAATCATCAGATACTTATTTAAGTGTAAAAAGGAGGGTGTGCCATTAATAAAGGAAAACAATATTAGCCAAATGGCTGGCACGTCTACGCTTGCAGGACCATATTCTTTTCATAAAATTTTCCATAGCCAATTCACACATTTGCGGCTGTATGTCCTCGATATCTTCACGAATTCTATCTTTGAGGTCTTTAATCCATTGTGGGCTATTGGCATAGATCTTACATTTTACGTAGCCCGAAAGAAGAAAGTCAAAAGGCGTTAAATTATAAGATCTCGGTAGTCAATTGTGATCGCTTCTTCGAGAAATCGCACGTTCAGGAAACTATTGAAACTATTGATATTGTTACTCATGTGGCTCGTAACGCCGTCTTGTTGAAAATAAACGTCGTCCACATCAATATCTTCCAATTCCGGTCATACAAAATTATAAATCATCATTCCATAGCGCAATTCATTCACCGTACAGAGTTTCAGCATCCTTCTGAAAGTATCTAAAGTCCAATGGCCCCGCCAGACAAAAAACCGCACCAAACAGTCACACGTTGAGAATAGAGAGACTTGTCCACAATAATTCTTGAGTTTTTCGAGCCCCAAATGCGACAATTCTGCTTGTTAAAGTAGCCTCCGTGGTGAAAATGAGCCTCATCACTCAAGATTGTTTTTCGATGAAATTCCGGATCAGTTGGGTGCATTTCAGGGACCCAATTAGCGAAGACACGACATTGTTGATGGTCGGTAGGCGTGAGTTCTTGTGTTAACAAAACTTTAAAAGTCTTAATACCTAAGTCTAAACCCACGTCTTTATGCAAAATACGGTCTGTCGTTTGTGGAATGCCCAATTAAAAAGATCGACGAGAAATGGACAAACCTGGGTTTTCCTCAACACTATGGTCTACAATAGCAATATTCTCAGTTGTTCTTGAGAGATATACACGAGTTCCGTTCTTCACATCACTAACTTTTCCCAACAGCTCAAGCTTTTCTACTAGTTTCGCAATTGCTGGCCGAGAAGTTGCTTCCGACGACCCAAAATGGTTTAGTTTTGCGAACTGTGACCGCAAAATTTTCAACATTATTTGCAGTGAATTTTAATAAATGCAATGCGTTCTAGAAGCGTATATCGTTCAATTTTTATTAATGGCGTAGTTTTTACTTGTCATGTGTTAAGTAGTTACAGGTTGACTCATGACAAATGTTAAAATGGCCGGCTATTAGAAGACCCTATATAAACCTCAAACTATTCCAAAGTATCAAATGCAATCGAAGGTGGTAATGATGCCAACACAGATCCCAGCGGAACAGCCACTACCACATCATATGTTTTGTTTCATGAAAAAATCTTACGAGTGAAAGCACGTCCATATCATCCATTCAGGAATCAGAAAGCAATTCTAAAATTCGAATACCTAATGTAGAGCTGATAATTATGTATATCGTGGGCTTACTGAAAAAACTGACCAAGTCAAAAATTAAGGTTTTTCACAAATTCAGGTTGAACTATCAAGGTAGCTATAAAACCAAGTTTTTCTTCCGCAAACACAGTTCTCGTTACAAATTAAATATCAAAATGTGTGTATTTTAAAATGTGACTTCGACACTCTTTGTTAAAACTTCTTTGCATAAAAAAGGCGAGCATCTGATTTAGTCACAAAATCACGAAAACATTATTATTGAAAATCAAACTTCAAAACACAGAGTCTTCCTTTGTATCACTTGCAGAAATTCCTGGGTTGAAGGACCTACATCCCTAGAAAACACTCCAGGGAGGCAGTTTCGTCCTCTTCGCTGCAGAGCCTGCATAGTAGTTGAACTGCTCAGATGCCTATCTTCTTCAGGTGCCCCTTAGTGCGCAGGGTCCCATTAAGAGACCTGCCATAATTGCAATCTGCTTCCTGGACAGTTGCAAGATTTCAGCTATTAGAGTGTTAGTATAGTACCTATCATCCGTTTGCTGTGTTGCTGGCCACTTGTGCGGACCCATCCTGGTTCTGTTACTCTAGCTTTCTTTTTTCTATCAACTGGAAGTCACCTATACCAAGGCTGGCGCTCTGGAGAAATAATGTTGTTGGAGCACAACTTGAGGCTATTTTTTTAAATTTTCGGGTCTAGGCAAAAGACCTATGTACAAGGGCCGAATATTTTGTGGAATATCAGCTGGGCTGCCTGTACCACAAACTCTAACATTGTACTCTGCTTGACACTAATTGTACTTAAAGATGCTACAGCCAAGTTTTTTTCATAACGCATTACTTTAATTTAGAGCCAAGAAACTTTGTTTCCGCTCTTATCTTTACTACTGTTTTTTTTAAGAAAACTGATACTAAAGACTTCAAGTCCAACTAATCTTGAAATCGCAGTTCGTGGACATAGTAGGAATTACTCTTCTCGTTGCATAGTATTTTAGAACGAGCCCCTTTAATAATGTATTAAAGAGCGAGTTCAATAAGCAGAATTCAATACGCCTTATGAACGAGTTTTTTATACTATTTTTTCTATTATGCGGCCTTTTATGTCATTTCTAAATAAAAAAATCGAGATACATATTGAGAAACTTGTATCGCACTCGGCGAGCCATTAACGATCACATATGAGTGCTCCATTAATTACTCCATTATAGTCGCAAAATAGAAAAAAATATTTAACAGATCGTTCATAGTGTAAATGACAGAATTATTTTTTGCACTTTCTATGACACTATGCATAGAATCAACCTCCGTATATAACCTCTATTGGAGTATGTAGTATAATGTACATAAATAAGGCGGCGATAAACTGATTACGGTTTTGGCGACTGCAGGTATCAGAATATAAACTTATTTCCTTACTTCCTTATTCCAATATTTTCTGGAATAGACCGAATCCTTTTGAACAATGCTGTTCCAATCTCTGAGCTGCCTCTCTGAACGTTTATCTCTGTCCATGCATAACAAAAGGCGTTGTTTAGAGGTGCCGCTTCATATATATTTTTGGCAGTCACGTGATTTTCTTCATTTCTGGCACTAAGAAAGAGGACTAAGGACACTCTGGGTCTTTTAATTTTGTATTTAAAATGTGTCGACTTTTTGACCGCACTAGTTAACATACAACACAAGAATGACTGACAAATAGGATCTCAAGGCAAAACATGACTAGCTCGACTTGGTCTTTATGAGCAGGCCTACTTGAACACCTGAGATAACAATACGACTTGGTCTCGTTTTCTGGTAGTGTGAAACACTTCTGTTAATGACTTGATCATATTAAGCTAAAACTTAAAAAAAATGACATGGTCACTTTTTGCTGTAATCCCACGATATAGAAGATACTAAAAGACCAAAAATAGAACCCTGCGGAACCTTCGAGGCCATATCACAATTTTTTATTTCTTTGCCGTTTTGGAAAGAACTTCGACATAATAAACTAGTTTTATCCTAATTTTACTTATAGTTCAACTTGATTTGATTTAATCTTCCTTAATTGCGGAAGCGTTGAGAAGGAGTAAGGATGAGTAGATTCTGCCCGTGCCTTCTTTATCCTGGATTTCTCTATTATCATCTGGTTTGGTACTGCCTAGTTTTGTCTTGCTTGACCATCCTATTTGGTCATATCTAATCTTTGGGTTTTTCTGGTCTTGACAAATATGTTCTATCTAAAACAATATTTCTTCCAGCTTTGATCTTTACATGTTATATCTACACCTTTCTAAACAATCACAATTATTTTTTAGGCAGTAGATGCTGTTTATTTCAACGCAGCAAACGCCAAAGGAAATTTTCTCATCACTGGTATGGCTCGAAGACCCAACAACCTTATCGAAGGGTTCTTTTACCTAAATCTAAACAATTACGGCGTACTTCAATCGCCCAAGCTCCCCTACACAAGCTTGGTGAGCACGCTGGACAACAGGTATGCAGCGGATGGGATTTCGATTGAACCTGTGGAGCCTATGAGGAAGTGGAGGATTAATTATAACGGACAGATGAAGGATGAGGAAGGTAGGATAAGAAACGTCGAAGTGAATATGGAGTGGAATTCCGATTTGCCGGTTTTTAATTTCGATACTGATATGGATGCCTTGTTGACGGCCAAGGCGCTGGCTAGAGAGGATTGGAGTAACGATTACTTTTCGACTATGAAATTGTAAGTTGGATTCGCATTTTAGGTGACGATCACAAATTGTTTCAATTTATAAAAATGATTTGTTATAAAACTCTGTTCATATTCATTTTCTTCTTCTGCGCGAATGAGTCTCCTGGGACCACGCGGAATCAACATTTATTGGCCTTGATGCTTGCCCAATAATTCTTCTTGCGCAACGATTGAGCGAGTCTTCGTTGCTGCGACCAGACGTGTCTGGTAGGTCTTCTCCCTCAAAACCCCGTGTATGTGTAATTTTCTTAATTTCCTCTCGGTCCTTGAGATTGGGAAACACCTAATTCAGGCAAGTCTTCTTCCGGCAGTTTGTACCAATTGGACCTTGTCGCATTTTGCTGCAAAAACGAATAGATTTTGTGTTAACCTAGTTGGGTCCATTCTGTCCAAATGTCCCATGAATTGGATCCTGCTCATACGGATTGTGTCTGTGGTTTTAGTAATTTTCAAATAGACGTCAGCATTAGGTTTTGGAAGGTGAATTTCATCTTTGATTCTTGGTCTCAAAATTTTTCGCATGATTTTGCGTTCCTTAATCTCCAATTGATTTCTCAGTGTTTTATGTTGTAGATTAAGTGTCTCGGCTGCATAAAGGGCTGCAGGTAAAACTACTGTTTTATAATCTTGAATTTTACAATTCCAAGAGAGGAAAGCAGTTTTTATTTTCTGTAGTCTTGTTTCTATAAATTTTCTTTCGTTGCCCATTTCATTGATCCATTGATCCAACCAGTGCGAAGTGTTTCGGAGCAGTTTTAATATCATAGTCATAGACGCAGGTGGTCAAGGTAATACATTTTGTTTTGTCAATAGAAATCCGTAAGCCGATTTTTGCTGCATGTTCTTGGAGTAATTAAAGTTATTTCTGGGCATCAGAAAAAGAATGGGCATGAGAAATTAACGCCATGTCATCCGCAAATGCCAAGCAGTCGAGTATAATCTCTTTTTTTGGTCCTAGAGTTTTGGTCCTAGTCTATAGGATGGTGCACCAGCTCGTCTCCATTCTCGGACGAGTTTTTCAAGCGCACAATTATACAACAATGGAGATAACCCATTTTCTTAACGCACTCCTGTATCAATTGAAAATTCTGCGCTCAGTTCTCCCATAAATTTAACTTTTGAACTTGTATTTACAAGGGTATCTTTGATGATTGATGTTGTCTTATGATCTAATCCAAATTCTAAGAGTACAGCAACAAAAGATTCACTGTCAATGCTGTCATAAGCCTTTGCAAAGTCAACAAAAGTGATGGCATAATTTGTTTCGCATTTTACGGAAGTAGGACATAGAGTTTTTCAAATTGATAATTTGCTCTGTACACGATCGGCCTTTTCGGAACCCACCTTGGTATTTAGCAATCTGCGGATCCTGTGATTCGAATTCGCCGTTCTCGATTTGTCAAGAACATTCTTAAGTTTTCCCATTTTCAAGAGGGAGTTAACATTAAAAGTAATTAACCACAGTCTTGAATTTGGTCTCATTTTGTCTTTACGGGGTTTTGAGGCACTACGAGGCACTAGTCTAGAGTTCTATTCTGATCTTGGCCTGCTCATAACTCGTCGGCTTCCTTCATACCTGTACATCTTCAAGTAATTATGCAGCTTCAACTGTTCGATTATGTATATAAACATTTATATTTTAGTTTTCATCAACATCATTATGAACAACACGGTGATATGAGAGGAACAGTTACAGTAGACGAGAAAAGTCAAGTATTAAATTTAAATGGGATGCGAGATCACACTATTGGAAGAGTGAGGGAATGTAAGAACTTACATAGAAACGGCTTGCATTTCCTGACTGTCGCAAACGGCGATAGGATTTGCGTTGGAATGATTTCCATACCGATTCTCTTTTCCTGGTAAGTATTTTCTTACCATAATTACAGTGATTTACAATGTAGTATAATCAACTTTGGCTACTACTAATATTCTTAATTTATTTGAACCATCATTAAGTAGTTAGCTGTCATTGATGAGTATACTCATGATGAAGAAATGACAATATTTTGTATTATCACAATTAAATTATTAATTTCATTATTATTGCACAACTGAGGAGCACAACTTAATTTTAAGCTATAAAACAAATTGAACACTATCAATATGTAAATTTGAATAAAATTACAGAATGTAGTTTATTAATTTAAAAAAAGTTTGCACGTAGGTTACATATTTTCTGCTAAGGACGGCAAAATCTATCCCGTACAAGATTGCGATTTCAATCTATATCAATATGGCGAAGATGGATCTCCACCAGACGATTACGCCTTTGCATTTACAGCAGGTAAATTTATGAATATATCTAATTAATGAGTAAAACTGTTATAAATACTACAGAAGACCAAGAAGATACATATGAAGACTAGATTATTTAATGTCTAGTCTAGATGAAACCTTGAAGACTATAGTTCATTTTTTTTTAATAATGCAGTACATGGAAGATAGGGATTATTTGACCTTGTTCTCTGATTGGCTTAAATCGAGGAGAAGTTCACACCGACGATATTTACTTCTCCATCTCAACCTCTTTTCTCTCTTTCTTCTGACATACATTTGCAGTTGTTAGTTGTCAATGGCTGCCGTGTCACTTCAAAATTGTCATCTCATCTGTTTCATTTAGATTTTTTGCGTTTTTCTCCATTTATTTGTTAGTATTGTTATTCAATAATATTAAGATATTCAATCAAACCATTAATAAATTACCAATTTTATATTCAAGTAACCATATTTGAATTTAGCGCCAAATTTTGTGTCTAGATTGAACATTTATCAGTGTAAATCAGGTTTCTAGTTACTGCATTCTTAAAAAAAATGTAAAACTATAAGTATAATTTAGACACTCAGACTAGATTGCTAAAAGTCTAGTCTAGATGAAACCTTGACCAGCCTGCGTGTGAGGCTCTCACTCGCTAAACACCCTTTTCTACTTGGCTTCAGTATGCGCCACCCCGGTATCGCTCGCGCATTTCTTCAGGTGTAGCGCGGACGGCTTAGTGCCGCCCTAGTTTTGTCATTTCATCAGAGATGAATAATTTTTGGTTTTAATCAATTATCTGTGCTTAGCGTTTCTCTTTCTTCTTTCGCTTTTTGGGACATTATGTTCCTCAATATGTTGGTGGCTATTGTCCAGCCATCCATGCTCGTGACTAGCACTAGACTTTAGCACTTCACTTGTCAAAACAATGCCGCTAGTGTCCTTTACGCGTTGTTTTTCTGCGTCCCATCTGGGACGGTGGAACAGTTTGTTCAGGCCCATCCCTTTCTTCGGCACAGTACCAGCACGCGGTATTTTGCTTCTTTAATGTCCAGTCTTGAAGACTAAGTATATCTAAACTATAGTTTAGACACTCTAAACTATAGTTTAGATGTGTACATATTTTCTAGTCTGGAATAGACTAGTCTAATCTAATCTTGTCTAGCGTTGTCTGGTCTGGCCTTATGGGGTTAAACTAGCCTTGTCTAGTTTAGATGTGTACATTTTATCCCTTTATCTGGCCAGGCCTCATTTGGCATTGCCTGGTTTTGTCAGTTGTTCATTTTTTTGTTGGACCTAGTCTTTTTTGTACCACTGGCGAAATAGTGGTACCTAGTACTACATGATTTAGATCAATAACTTCTTTCATAAATCGTTATTGTCAAATATGATGTTAAACGTAAATGTAACATATTTAACAAATATGTAGCATATTTATTTTTATGTAACATTAATGTTGATTGTAGGTGGAGAAAGGTATGTGGTTGAAGTGGAAGTAATAAAATCAACAGAATTTTTCATAAGCAGTAACTGCGGATCCAAAGTAATGGAGAGGATGTCAAAGTTCAAAGTAAATGGAAAAAGCGGATGGGGAACGGCCGAATGGCAATACAGAAATTTCAAATAACTACGCCGATTCTTAGATTTTTACTTGGGGTTTTGGGTACAAGTCGAAAATCTTTATGTCGAAAACGAAGTCGCATTTAGACGTCGACACTTTGTGCTGGCTGGCGATCTTCTCCTTCCCTCTAAAGTAGAAGATATTTTTGTAATAATAACAAATTTTAATAACAAGTTTTTTAAATCTGTTTAAACTCACCTATCTCTTCTAAAAGTCACCATCAGTGAGCAATCTTTGGCAATTTTTGCAACATAATGGCACATATTCGAAGCCTCATTTTTCCTTTTCCCCTCCACCTCTTGAGATTCTTTCATATATTGTTTCAGCAAACATTCTGGACACCCAGAATCTTCCAAGTCTTTTAAAAATCTCTTAACATAACTAAAATCTTCATAAATTACTTCTTTTTGGCTACTATAAGATTGAATCCTTCCAATTCGATCCAATACACAATCTTTAGGCAAGCCAGTAATCCCGTTAACATAATTGTTACAAACATTACAAACATTTTCTGAAGACATTTTTTGCATCAAAGTCAATAATAAAAACATACAACATTCTTCTAGTAACCTGAAAAAGTGTAAAATTAATTCTAAACACGTAATGGCAACATGATTGCAATAAAGAACAAAAAAATTGAAAATGCAACTCCAAGAAATTTCAAAACCTTAATCCTTTGAGGCAAGGGGGTATTAAAAATGTCCCACCTTTTTGATGCGAAAATGTGGTGCAATTTTAAATCAGTTTCAGCAATGGTGTACGCATTATAAGGATAAGGTATTTTATAAACCACCTCAAAAAGTTGCAATAGCTACGTGCATACGTAATAGCTACGTCCATACTAGGTGGGCCATTGAAAACGAAACAGAGGAATTTTCGGATAGTTAAAGTTTCTCAAAAAACGCTCGAACACGTCAATTTTGTTTGTGAGGGGGGCACCTTTTACAAGAAAATTTGTAGCCAAATCACTTAACCCCTTCGCGCTGGCACAACAACCTCTGAAATTTTAAATAGCACGGCCCTGAATACTAAACGGCTAAAATTTTCTAAATCTATCGATTTGTTTTCGAGATTATTTAATTTCAAGTTATGAACGTGTTTTAAGTTTATGTCGTTGAAAGAAAATGGTGATCGTTAATTAGAAGACCATTTGACTTTTTAACAAGATGGAGCGCCACCACATTATACGCAGGCTGTTTGGGAGTTTCTGGACAGAGTTTTCCCGGAACAATAGAATGGGCGAACAGGTGCTATGGAATGGCCGGCTCGCTCACCTGATTTAAGTCCCCTGGACTTTTTCTTGTGGGATCATCTGAAGGGTAGAATTTATGCAAAAGAACCAGAGTCTCTGGAAGAGTTACGTCGACACATTATTAAAGAATGCCGTCAAATTACGCTACAGATCCTCCAGAATGTAAGAGAACGTTTCGATCGGAATTTGTATTTTTGTATGGAATTTGGTGGCGCACAATTTGAGCATTTGTTAAACTAATAAAAATCTTGTCTGACTTTGAATTGTTTTTCCTTCACTGCAGTTTTTGTAAGGACAGATTGAACAATTGGACTTCCTTTAAAGGACATTTTGAAGGACAACGAAGGACAACGTTCATTTTAAATTAAATAATCTCGACAACAAATCAATAAATTCGGAAAATGTTTAGTATTCATTGCAAAAAGAACTTTCAAATGAGTAATCACTTATCCCACCGTGTCATTTAAAATTATAGGGGTTGTGGTCCCAGCGCGAAGGGGTTAAGTGATTTGGCTACAATTTTTCTTGTAAAAGGTGTCCCCCACACAAACAAAGTTGACGTGTTCAAGCGTTTTTTGAAAATTTATCTTTAACTATCCGAAAGATATCCTGTTTCGTTTTCAATGGCCATGAAAAATGGTCCTATTTTCTAAAATTCCGTGCCACAAAGGATTAGATAGATTAGATTGATTGATAGATAGATAGATAGATAGATAGATAGATAGATAAAAGATTAGATACATCAGTCAAGTTCATTTTGGGTAACTTTTATATAGAAAGTAAACATTGTTTAAATTAGATTATGTTCAGAATTGGACGGAAAATGGTTCGAATTTCCATTTCTTGGGTATTTTAACAACGAAATGTACATAAAAAAGGTTTATCTTACATATGCTCTTCCTCTCCGTCAAAAATTTCTTCTAATAAAGGATATAAACAACTTTTGGAGAAACTATCTCCGTATCTCAATTTACCATTTTTAAATATTTGTAAGTTATTTTGGGGATTTTCCATAAGGCTTTTCACAGCTTTCAGCATTCTCGAATAATTGCTACAAACCCCAAGTAAGAAAATATCTAGTTGTGCTTATGAAAATTTACCCTGAAAAGAGATCTCTAGGACAGTAGTTACTAATACTTTTGATTTTCCCTTCTCGAAGCTAAAAATGAAAGATTTAAATACAAAGAAACGAGCAGCAAAGTAAACAAAAATAAAATATTGAAATTAATACGCAATGTGAAAATTTATGTTCAAGTTAATTCGAAGTAAAACTGACCCTGTTAGAGGTAAAACATTTTGTGACATAAACGACAATAATTTGAATGAATTCAATATTTTTAAAGATAACACCAATTCAATACAATTAGTTTCGTGAGATGTGACTTGACAAAATTGCATTGGCAAATGTGTAAGAAAATTTGTTCAAGCGCCGAAGTTGTTCGGCGACGAAATGACCGACATTAAGATGGCCCAGCTGTCCTTGTCCGATTATTGTTGAAGACTTTTATAACCATCACTATATATTTTATAACAACCACTATATAAATAACTAGCTGGTACCCGGAGCTATCCAGAGTACCCGGTATACGATATGACGACCATGGAAATAAAACTAGATGAGGACAAATCATTTTATGCTTGGAGCGTTGATGCCGCAGAAGAAATAATTTTGGAAATATCGTTTGAAATAGCTATCTTGTTTAATTAGGAATGATGGAAAGAATGATATTTATTTTCTTGTTTTCTTGTCAGTGACTATGGTACAGTCATTGAAATTGATTCGAATATAAAGGAAAAGTATACTAGTATATTGTGCAACTAGTGCGGCAAGTTGTCAATTGCCTACGAGAGCGAAATAGGGAATATGCAAGTGATTTAAATTTACTTGATTTTTTTACCCCCGATACTTTATAATCTTGCCATTACACCTATACCATTATTTTCTCATTTAGTTTGTATTTAATGCCATAAAACTTAAATCAAATAGTCCAAAATATGCGAGCGAAATTCAAATTTGCGAAACGCATCACCATTGGTCGATGCTATGTGACGTGCACGTTATGACATTTATCGGCGCCAATTCACTGTTCTGTTTTGCTGTGAAATATTTCTGAAGTGTTTTCCATTACCTAGTGCGATTTTGGTATATGGTGAGATTATAAATTATCAAGAACAATGGCTGGTTTAAATGAATTTAAATTAAAAATGTGTTATATCGTTTATTACCATTAATTATTTAATTAATTATATTTCGCGATTTCCACATATAACTTAAAATTTGACATCTGATTTTCAGCTCTGAGCTCTGAAGCTCTGAATTTCAACGGTGCCAACTTTGAAAAATTGAATTATTAAAGCACTCGGCGAGCCATTAACGAACCCATATGAGTGCTATAATGACTACATTATAGACGCAAAATACAAAAATGTTTTTTTAGCTTTTTCCATTATCGAAATAGCAAATTCAAACTAAAAATCCTTAACTGTTTATACAAATAGTAAACAACACTGAATGTCAAAGTGCTATGCGACATCATCCAAAGTGCGCGAAAAATGGCACCGTTCAAACATGTCAAATTTAATCGGTATTTTATATATTATTTTAAAAACTAATTGAAACACTTTCATCAGTATTTATATTTTTTACTATGTTAAAACGAAGTAAAAAGTGAATTTAGCAAATAAAAAAAAATGGATGCATATTCCCTATTTGGTGCACGAAATGAGTGCGCTCATTCGCTCGAGAGGGCAATTGACAATACCGCACGAGTTACAGATAATATTTTGTATTATTCATACGAGGGGACGTATCTTACAAGTTTGGGGTCCAGGGACCATCCAAAAAAAGATCGAAAAATTAAGAATTTGCTTTTTCAATTATATCTCCCGTGATTTTTATTCGACATAAGAACTGTCATCAGTCTCCGGTATGACCATAGAATGTACGATCATTCTAAAACTTTCTATATAATTTCAATTTCTTAATGAAAAAAAAATCTGTCAATTTCACGTCACTTTTTTTATTATTGATTTTGACTGTTTTTTTTTTAGATACATATTCGATTTTACATTGAATTGAAAAATTCACTTTGTTTTTACCACACTTATGTGTGGTAAAAAAATTCACTTTGTTTTTTACCACACTTATGTGTGGTAAACACTTAAGTGTGGTAAAAAACAAAGTGAATTTTTCAATTCAATGTAAGTATGGATTACCACGTAGTAACTGTCGCAACCATCCTATTCATATTCGATTTTTATTGAAAATTTGCGTACTCCAAGCATAATTTAAATATTTGAATTGACAAACAGGCATTTGTCGCACTAAAAAACGGGCACAAAATAGTACTTATCCCGAATGAGTAATAAAAATAATATTTATCCTATTTTTTGACTTTATTATGCATGTGCTTTAGGGTAGACAATATTTTTTAGTTTTTCCTTCTTCGGCAAAAACAAATACATTTCTTGGCTCTCCTACTCGTGAGCATCATCCAACATATAACTGGTCATGTGAAACATATGAATTTTCTAGGTTCAATCAGCACACTTGAAATGATTGACCTTGTGCCTTGTTGATGGTCATCGAGAATGCAAATCGAATAAGGAAGTCGTTTCAAATCAAAAGGCTTGTGGGTGGGAATAATGGAAATGGAAAAACATTTCCTCCATTCGACTTTCCGTTAAGAATAGTTGCCTCAATGACATTCGGCATCAGTTTCTTTACAGCGAGTCTTGTTCATAATGCCCGCCATACACGCTACGGTCTACCGGAGAGGTTACATGTGCAGGTTTGCCTGCGCAGGTCAACCGTACGCAAGAAACTGCACAGGTCTATTCCCACACACGCTCCGGTCTACCTGCGCATGCAAACCTTCAAACGTAGACCTCTCCGGTGAACCGTTGTGTGTATGGCGGGCATTACACAATTGGGGTGGATTAATGTTCCGAAAGAGAATAATTGGCACGCCGACTTTGAGTGACAATTTGTGCGGTGGCACACCAGCACGATCCAACGAATTTAAAAATTCGATTGGATAGTTAACAACTTCGTCCGCATTCATGTAGCTGTCAATTCTCAGTGTGCAACGAGTTTGCACATTGAGGTCCGCGAAAGTGTATAAAACTATCTCTGGCGACGCTACCTGCGTCATATCGGGGCTATTGCCGGCAGACTTGCAAGCGGCAGATCTACACTAAGAAACATCTGCTGCTCGAACTAAATGAGTTTGAGCTCAACGAGGCCACGGGCCTCATAATCTCTCCGGGCGAAATCAAATCTAAAGTCATTCTGCGTTCAGGGAGTCGTGCATCCCGCGGTGATCGTGTTGATAAAGTATGCACAGGGTGAAGCCAGCGCGCATTCAGTTATCCTGTTTGCGGACGGTTCGAAATGGGGACAGGGCAGTGGGCGTGGCTTTCGCGGAGTGCTCAGATGAAATTGAAATACACTGCGTAAGCATGCGATTCTGAATACTGCTCTACATTTCAGGCTGAATTGATAGCGGTAACCTAGCGCTTTTGTATATTAAATCTAACATTAATGGCTTCGCGGGCTACCCCATTTCGTCTGACATCTTATTTTATTTATTTGTAAAAATAATACAATGCCGGCTCTCCGCTTTCGCACTGAGCCGTATTTCGTCTGACAGCAGATCCGTTCTAGAAGCTCTAGAACACTACTCGTAGAAACTCGTAGATCGCGCGCGAGATATCACAGCAAATAGAACTGCGCTGGCACTGGGATCGAGCTCATAAAGGCTTAATCGGAAACGAGAGAGTAGATAGCGCATCTACTAGGCATCTCTAGGCAAGATTGGCCTCGGGTATGATTGGCCTCGGGTGTGATAGATTCTCCACAGGAGCCACAGGATCAACTTCCTATTGTTTTTAATAAAATATGGCAAACATGATGGGAGAATACTTGAAACGGCTGCAGCAGTTTTTAGCGCCTTCGTGGTTACTCTCTCCGTATGCTGGTTGAAGCTTAGCCTTCGGTCAATTATTTAATGGCATCCTTTGGGACGAATTTTTCCATTTCTGATTTTGAATTATACGGGCCCAATCTTCCTTTTACCGGTTAGAAGTACCGCCTCTGGTTTTTTCAGGGGTGAGGCTAAGCTTCTTTGAAACCATCCAACCGTCTATAGTTTCAATGGCTTTGTTTGCTCGATTCATTAGGCCGAGTTCGGTTTTAGCAGAGATGACGATGCAAGGTTATCGGAGCCGACTATCTCTACACCTTCTCCACACCTTCTGGCAGTTCTAATCTTAGAACACCATCATAAAGAATATTCCACAGGGTGGGGCACATAACTGATCCCTGCGGCACACCACATGTGACATTGTCCCACTGGCATTCGACAAGTAGCTGGAAACTATTTTAACCAGTTAAGCTGGAAATTGTCTTTGGACGATCTCATCGATTATGGCGTTAAAGGCGTTTCGAACATCGAGTGTGAGCAGGCCCACCATTTTCCAGATTCTTCTGGTGGCAGCCGATGCTTCTGCTGCGATTTCAGTCACTTTCATGATGGCGTCGATAGTGGACCTTCCCTCGCGGAAACCGTATTGTTTTTCGGATAGATTGGATCCTTTCCGGAGTTTACTTTTGATACGGTACCAAGTACCAAGTTTCCCGGAACAATTAAGGAGGCAGATAGGTCTGTATGAGGTTGGGCCTTGGGTGGGTTTATCTCAGGATGCATTCTGGGATGGTTTCCACAGCAATCTTGATGGTTTCCGAAGTGACATCTCGACCTGGAGCCTTGTCGTTGCGTAGCTTTCTGCTTGTCCGCCCCAATGTCGGGAGAGTGAACTCTTCGGTTTATCCGTATGACTCCTCTGGAATCCGTATGTCTGCACCCCCAGATTTTGGATTTCGCATTGAGTCCCCCGCAAAAATCGTAGGTTTACTGTGTGCTCTAATGTTTTAGTCCTTCTAGGGAGGACTCGAGGGTTTGGAGATGCTCGTTAGGGGAGAAGTAGCACCTGTATATTATTGCTCCCTCAAATTCCACCCATGCGAAGCCTCTACCACTTCCGCTGTTCAACACTACGATGCTTTTATGGAGTATTTTGGCTTCCGTATCGTTATTACGGTCTTTAAACCAATCTATTAGTTCAATTTTTGTTAGGCTCTCGAATGATTATTAAATCAATTCCAAGTTGCTAGCGTGTAGCATTTAGTAGGTCGTGAGCTGCTCGGCACCTCATGGCATTTATCTGTAGGATTTTCAACATTTTTGTAGCTGTGAGCGTCTCGCCTCCTCGAGCGCCTTTTTAAAAGATGGATCTTTGCCCAAATCTGTCCGGTGAGCGGCAGTTGTGCATATAGGACAATACTCCTCCCTCTGGCATTCTTGTGCGATGTCACTTTTTGTCTGTCTGGTCCTGTGTAGACCTTAGCCACATGGCCGTATTGCCAGCATCTGTGGCATTTTATAACATTTATTCTTTGTTGAATTTTAATACCAGCATACCTATGTTCTTCATTGATAGTCGTTGGTAGGATAGTTGGATACGATAGTCAGGATGGTCTTGGCTTTTAAGCTGTACCAGGAAGTTCATCCAATCAATCAAAGACTGGATGGAAATGGACCTGGCGCTATCACACCAAGCGGTCCAACTCATCACGGGACTCGGTTATTTCAATTCCTACTTCCATCAAATGGGAAGGTGGGAATCGCCGAACAGCGACTCTGGTGAAGAGGACTCCGTAACCCACGTATTATTCAGATGCCCTATAGACTATAGGCGAGATCAGACCGAGGTTGCGATGATCAACACCGGATGCACTTGGCCGAGGAGAGAAGAAGAAATAAAGGAGTAAGAGAGATATCAGGCCTGGTGGAAGACCTTCACACACGCCACACGCCTACACGGCCACACGCCTTAATCGCCTAGCCCACGACCTGCCCTAATACCCCATCGTTCCCTAACTAATAAACTTTAGTTTTTAAACCGATGAAAAACGTATCCTGTTGTCCACCTAACTTAAGACATAAATAAAAGTTTATTAGAGCATAATTTCATTCACCCTTCCCCTCTAATTATGCTCATGTAATAGATTTTCATAATTCAATTTTTTTGTGCGCATGCTTCAATTTCCACCATATTTTCAGGCACATTTTTTACGTATAACCAGTAAAAATAACAAAATGTGCCCGAAACTTTCATATTCCCGCCTTTTAAACACGGCGGACGCGCTTATGTTACGAATGCGCTTAACTAACCGTAAAAAGGTCTAATTGTATATTTCTATTAAAGATTGAACTGGCGTACAATTTATTTACCCTTTCCCACCTATTTCTTAGTTTAATACATACTTTATTTTATCCTGTAATTTTATTATTTATAATAATTTTATTATCATCTCAATTCAAGATTTATTATTTTGTCATTTATGTTTTCCTTTTAGCCGTTTCATTTATTTTTATTTTACCTATTTTTATTTTCAGCATGCTATGTTGTTTTATTCTTAACTTTAAGTTCTTAGACTAAACAATATTGTAAAGATTTAGTTTTAATTCAGATATAAATTAGTTTAAGATACCCGGTTCCGTACGAAAGCGGAGAGCCGGTAATGTATACTACATTTTATAAATAAATACGATCGAATGAATCGCTTCACAACGATTTGCAGTTAACAGTATCGTTTGATTTTTTTTTAATTGCATGGTTAATTGCATTGACGTCGTTGGTGCTAAAATAGCACGTTCGCCATTTAGGTTTTTATAATTTTGATAATTTGCTGAAAAACTTTCCGAGTTGTTTGATGGATGACACAATGACGCAAAATTTCACTTTAAATGATATAGAGGTCCGATGCTACTAGGGTAAACAATAAATGGATCGCTTGCAAAGTGTGAAATGTACCCAAAATATAAGCTATTACAACTTTAAATGATATACACTTTATGGTAGCATCAACTGCTACTTTTCCTTCACCAATGTTCAATAGCTGTTTTGAGAATATGTCTGCGGACGTACGTGCTGAAAATGTTAGCGCGTTGGTTTTTTATTTGTTTTCGCACATGTCTCCAAAGATGCGATGCTTTGAGGTCAGCATTGTGCTCATCAGCTGGTGTTGATTTAGGAATCACTGGGAATCACTGAAAAAGTTTCTCGAAAGTCGCCAGATAATAGAATGAGAGAGCCATCGAACGGTTGTACCTACATTTGATCTTAAATCTTCGATCAAGCGCGTATGAAACGATTTGTTTGTAAATTTTATTATGTTCAAAATAAATGCTAATATGTAATTGTAAATCTTCGACCGTGTAAATGCAAGCAATAAGTTTTATTGCAATCGGATGAACGGTACGGTAACGCGTAAAATACGAGTAAACAAACATTCATTTTAATACATTTGATGAAAAACTTACTTTAATATGTTGTTTTTGACAAAAATAGCATTCCTTCGCTAAAGTCATTCCATCTTTAGGCTTGATTTCTATCGAAAATGTTTCCTCTTCGTCGCTATGCAGTTCATCGCAAAGGTAAGCAAGATCGTGAAACAGTGCAACATTTTCTGTAATTCCTTTATGTAACCTATTTTCTGTAAAAATGTAATAAGTTTATGTTGTATCAACAATACTTACAATCAGAAATTGTAAAATTATAAACATATTATCATATGCAAATGTACTTGTAGCGGTACATGAGAACAAATCATTTTATGCGTGTGGATATAAAGCAAGAAATATATTTGACACAAATAATTATTAACATAAATAAACTATTGCGAACCAACATTCCAAACCTATAGCTTCATACAGATCTTTTGGGACTAGTTTTGCAATGCGGTTAATTTGCAATATGGACAATATTGCACTGTTATAGTCACATTATAGTCACTGAAATTTTCTTGCTAATTTTCTGTAATATGCTTTTAGTCAGACACAAACCCAGAAATTACGTAAACAAGTACATATTTACTTCTCCAACTATCTTCTTTAACTTAACAATTATCTTTGAATATTTTCATATTTATCAATGTATTGACTGAAATAAGATGAAAACTCTGATTGAAACTCCTATTTATAATCGAAGAAAACATGAAAAAAATCATATTTCGGCATCATAAAAAAGATATGTTAACTACAAATATATCAGCAATTGTGTTATGTACTAATCAATTTATATTTAAAACGTTTACATTTTTAGACAGCATAATACTTTTTGTTTAAACAAAGCAAAATTACACATTTGAAGGGAGATGCCTTTTGCACTTCTCCAACCGTCTCATTTTCATACACAGTTCCTTCTTGAAATTCTTAACACAAGTCTCGGCATTCCGTTTCTCCTCCTTCAGCTTGTTAATTTCGTCCCTAATTCTGTTCTGGCATTCGCGGACGGCCTGCTCTTGCACCAATCTCTCGATATCATGTTCACTTTCTTCAATTTTCTTGTCAATACACGTGATTTCTCCTAAATATTTCTCTACCACTTTCTCCAATCTGACTTTCATTTCTTCGAGACATATCAGACGTTTTGAAGCTCTTTCGAGCTTCTTTTCCATACCGTCTCGAGGGGGCTTTTTGGCAGAACTAAATATTTAAAATTATTTTAATTTGTAAAATAAGCTCATTATTTAACTATTGAGTTTATATGTAACTATGTAACTTCTTAGTGAATACTTGTCTAACACAAATAGTCTCATCAGAAAAAGAAAAAGTACGTAATCACTTTCATTTGAATAATCTTGTCTAATCTAAGTTATTGTCCTCTCATGCATTTTCTCTTTTAACCCAAAATTTATATTCAGCATGTACATTTAATGTTATCAAGGTTATTTAGAATTAATGTTGTGTAGTCTAGTCTTGTCAGCAGTATATTGCAAGATCAGCGATCGCATGGGTGATTTGCTTGATAAGAAAACGGACAAAATTGAAAATAACGAGACTGATCAATCAGCATACTTATGAAAGACTTCGTTATGTCTATAAATCTTTTTCTAACCAATCTCTAGACTTAATTTCGATTACGATTGTAAAATCTAAAGTAAATTCGCCTTACACAACGACAATATTATCATGCAATAATTCATATTCCCTATATTATGACAGACAGTCTATATACGATATTGATAGTTTTGCCAAAATATTATGTCAATTAAAATAAAGGAATTTTCTTTCATTAAAGGGATTTTTTATGTGAAACTATTTGTAGTTTTATTTGAAAGTTGTCATCCATAACCTATTAGAATTTAACATAACTCTTGAAAATTAATGTTAATTTACCGATAAACCTTGTATCAAGCAGGAGAAGTCGATATATCCGGAACATTTACTCGGAAAGAAAAGCTATTTCGGTCAATGATACAAAAATTAATTACGGTCAAAGTACAAACATGTTAGAGAATCTTTGAATAATCACATTATTTAAATCCAGCTTCCGTAATCGCCTACTTTCGAGATATAGTGATCAATTGGTTACGTAGGGCATACGTTTTGACACATTTAGATTTTCTTTGGGTGTCGTTAACGATAAAGTCTATGCCATTATATCAGAGAAAAGTAATATTCTCAGAACCAACATAGACCGCTATTGAAAAATGTAATAAATGGTATCTTTGAGGAAAAGTGATATGTTCGAGCGGTTTGTAAGAATAGTCGAATCGGCTATTTGATTAATGTACTATTACACAAATAATCAATTGGGCAGGTACACAATTATTGCGAAAAAGTTATAATTATGCAACAGCTCAATACTTAGATGTTGCTAGTCTATATATGTTTAAAAAATCTTGCATATTGTTCTATCTTGTATTTTTCAAATAACATATCGCTTCGCCTCTTAATGGAACTCCCTATATATTGCATATTTGACAACATTGAGCTATTTGTGATATTGTGCGACATTGCTTTAGTTCTACAGGTTTTTCAAATTATTCAAAAGTATTCAAGATTTTTCAAATTTACTACAATACAAATGAAATTTACCCTTTTGCAAATTAACTTCCCCCTTTTGGAAACTAAATTCACCCTTTTACAAGAAATTATTACGTACTTTTACATAAATATATTAAAAAAATCTAATAATATTAATTAATCAAAATTATAATTATAATTCGTACAATACAGAACAAATACCAAAAGAATGGAAGTTAGCCCTAATACCACAAGAAACGAGACAAAACGGACCCTAATAACTACAGAGGAATTACCGGTGACATACAAAATTCTGTCCAAACCCCTGTTAAATCGGCTAGAACCTCAGATAGAACCAGAGATACTAAGGAAGTTTCAGGAAGGAAAGATCATGGAGTGGACAGATCTGGTGCTTGAGAACAATATTGACAACGAGAAAGACCAGGAACACCACAATAATATTCGTCGACTTCAAGAAGGCCTACGACTCCACAGATAAACTCTCTTCAACATATTGGAAGAAATGAAGGTGGACATCAAGACCAACAAGCTAATCTAGTAAACATTAACAAATACAACATCCAAAGTGAAGTTCTTGGGAGAGGTCTCGGAACCATTTGACATCAAGACAGGAGTGAGACAGGGAGATGGCCTCTCACCCATTCTATTTAGTTCAGTTTTAGAGAAAATAATCAGGACATGGGAAAAAGGACTCAGTGGGGTAAAGATGGGGAGACACAAGGATAGAACCGTCAACATAAAGTGTTTGGTATTCGCTGATATAGCCATCATAATAAATAATAGAAAAGAAGCCAAAGAAGCTATAGACACTACGCGAAATCTCAGCCAAAGCAGGACTGCAAATCTCATACGAAAAAACACAGTACATGGACACAAAATCTGCAGACAAACACCCACTGATAACTAAGTATGGAAATACAACACAAGTAGAAAATTTTAAATATCTGGGATATTATACAGAAAACAGGACTGAACACAAAATCCAATGAAGAAAAGATCAAAAAACTACAAAAACCATTAGACTTACATGGAACCACTACAACAAAAGGAGTATCTCTATCAATGTAAAATTAAGACTCAATAATACAGTAGTTCTACCAGAGGCCATGTATGCAGAACAACGGTAATCAAGGGACGAACGAAAATCAAAGATATAAAATCAAGAGAGGAAAATACTAAGAAAGATCTACGGGCCGGTTCATAAAGAGGGGATCTGGATAAAGAGACCAACAAAAGAACTGTACATACAGACAGAGATGATTACAGATATGACAGAGAATATTTGCAAAGTTCTATGGACACATACATAGGATGAAAGAAAACAGACTGATCAAGAAGATTGTTAACATATATCATATCCCATTACTTGAATCGTCTCTGCTCTCCTTCTCCTTCTTAGAGTGCCTATCCGTTCCGGATGTTGGCGACTAATACAGTGAAAACAAACTGGGTAAAGGAAACCTTGGAATACATCAAGAAACTCAACATCTCCACAGAAGATATGACAAACAGGAAAAAATACAGAGAAAAAATCAGAAAACAGAAGTTTGAACAAACTCCCAAAGAGAAGAAAACATAAAAGAAGTGGACAGATGAGATGAAGAAGAAACACAGTGAATATATGAGGTTTCTGGGAAGAATAGAAACGTTCAACTGCCTATACACGCCGACGTTGCCAGCGCAACCTCCCGTAAACTGAGATCCCGCCAACCAACGATTAGGACGGCAGAAGAACACTACGCCAAAAACTTCAATCTAAATGAAAAATGGACGAAGCAATGGATAGAATCAACACCCCCCGGACATTCATAGGAATCTACCAGCCAACAAAGAGCCATATGGATTTGACCTACCCCTACACTTGGAAGACTGCGAACCGAACAAGAACCGGTCATGGCAGATGTGCTGCCACGCTGCACAAATGGGGAAAGCTGCCGTCTGCCAAATGCGATTGTGGGGCCCCACGCCAAACTGTTTCCCCTATAGTCCAAGAGTGCGAGCAGAGGACATACGAAGGGGACATGGTAGACATGCTGACGTTTTCGCCGGATGCAACCGACTGGATTGAGGGCTTGGACATAGCATTGTGATATTTCTTAAATTGTCGATCTATATTTATATTGAATTATATTTGTTTTAATTTTAAACTATGTGTACGCCACGCCATACGATAAATAAATAAATCTCGGAAGAAAGAAGAAGACAGAAAAAATGACATGATAATTGATTGTGTTCGATTTGCGCTCTTCTTAAAGGGGAATTGTAGATAATAACAATAATAATAATTCGTACAATTACATAATTAACTGGATAATTGCGGAATGCGGTATTGTGGATAATTCCGTTATCCAAAATCAAACAAACTTCATACAGATTCCATCTTCCATCTGAAGCTAATCCCTTAAGGCTTGTCGCACACTGGAACCGCTCCGCTCAGCTAACATCAGATCCTATCGGGTCCGTTCCTCATAGCTCCGTCATTTTTCCACATATTGCATCCGCTCAGCTACGTCACTTTTCCACACACTCAATCCCCTCCCACCTCTCCTGCAGGAAAGTTAAATATGTGCTGCTATCCTGGTTGCATAAATGCCTTAGCGCATATATTAAAACGTTAGTGTTGCGCCTGCGTGAACCATCCATCAGCATCCGACCTCCGGCCTAGTATTCTTCACAAACAGAGGATAAGGAGCGGAGAGGAGCGAAACGGAGCGAAGATGAGCTGAGCGGATGCAGTATCTGCGTTTCTATTTAAATACACGGGTTTTATAGTTTTTCTGGGCTGAAAGGCTGAGCTGAGCGGAGACGAGAGGACCCAATGTGCGGCAAGCTTAAGAAAGTCGAATAAAATACTCTGCACTTAACGACCTACCTTCTTAACGACCGCTCATTATCAGACTTCAAACAACTAGCTCTCCTGTCAAATTTTTAAGATAAAACATTTCAAACAAAAACGTCCAATTAACTTTATAATTCCGGTTGAATTGGTAATCAATTGTAATTAGAAGTTTGTATAAAAACGAAATATCCTCACTTATCGAGTAATAATATCGATTAACGACCTAGTCAGTCGTTAAGTGATGAGAAGAGTATTTGAGATGACTGTAATCTGCTGAAAAGGCAAACGCTAGAATCAGAACATTAACAGTTACGAAATAATGCATAGAAGTTGTCAACAGTTTTACGTACCTAGGCACGGAAATATTAGACAATGGCAAAGACGAGGAGTTTCGCAAATGCTTCATACAAATAAATCGAGCCTAAATAAATTCTCCCTAATGTATATCTTTAGACCGCACATCATCCATAGAAACATTTTACACAAGAGTTTACACAATTACGATATTTAATCTCGTAATCTGCTATGGGTGTGTAGCCTGGGTCCTCACTCAAAAAGATGCAAATGCGCTGGACATATTTGAAAGGGATATTCTAAGAAAAGGATTCTTCTTAGTTTTTTTTTTTTAAATATGACTATCTAGCCCCGGACGATGATGGCCCCTGAATATTAAGGAATAACAACGAGCTCTGCGAACACCTCAGAGGGCCAAGAATTTCAACAAGCGTGAAGATTCTTAGTCTGCAGTGGGCTGGCCACAAAATGCGAATGGAGGATACTAGACTGCCGAAGACCAAAACACCCGCGGTATTTTATTGCTAGACGGAACTCCTTTAGAAAAAGTCAACAAATACACGTACTTGGGCACGAACATAAATGATAACTGGGACCATTCTGTGGAGATCAGAACGACTATTGAAAAAGCCAGAACGGCATTTATCAAGATGATGAAAGTCTGTACCGGCCACGACTTACAACTGTCAACAAAAATTCGACTACTACGATGCTACGTGTTTTCGACCCTTTCTTAAGGGGTCGAATCGTGGACGCTTACGGAGGCTTCTTCCAAAAAACTTGAGGCAATTGAAATGTGGCTGTACCGAAGAATCCAACGAATACCTTGGACAGAGAGAATAACCAATACGGAGGTGCTGAGAAGGATGGGAAAGGAAAAAGAAGTCCTGAATACAGTTAAGACTCGAAAGCTACAATATCTGGGACATATAATGCGTAACGAGGGCCAATATGTCCTTTTGCAGAAGTTCCTCCAAGGCAAGGTATATGGAGCTAGAGGAGTGGGCAGAAGGAGAATATCGTGGATGAAGAATTTAAGAACGTGGTTCAACCAATCAACCACTCAGCTTGTCCGCGCTGCTGTTAACAAAGTTCGAATAGCCAACATGATATCCAACATCCGGAACGGATAGGCACTCTAAGAAGAAGAAGGAGAGCAGAGACGATTCAAGTAATGGGATATGATACTTCATGCTGAAATTCTTTCATACTACATTGCTATTTCTGCTACATTGTAATAAACATTTATTGATTTTCACTTATTTTACATTTCATATTTTTTTTTATATAATATCTCGTATGCGCGTCAGCAAAAAGAGTTGTCAATTTGGAAAATTCAGTTTGCTTTGTTACTCAATTACTAAAATCGGCAGAAAATATTAAAGAACCATTTTAAAACCTGGTTTAGGATGAAATAATGAAAATATACTCTGACATAAGAAATGCAACACTAAGAAGGGGTAGAAATTTTTGGACAAAACTTGGCAGAAATGTTTTACTAGTCAAAGATAGCAAATAATTAAAATTTCATTTAAATTAATCCAGTAGCCATGGCAAATTTGACGATTTACTAATTGTTGCAATCGAAATTATTGGGTGTATTTCTTGCCAAGTAGATTTCGATTTTGTTTTTGGTTGAAATTCTTTTCTTTTTGAGATTTTTGCGTTTTGAGATTGCGATTATGCCTAGAGTACGGCAACGTGAAAATTATCGACAACTGAGTGAATTCGACAAAGGTCGCATGATTGACTTACGTGAAGGTGGTTTTTCATACAGAGAAATAACCTTAACCAATCCTCTGTAGTACGGTGTTATCAAGCATGGTACGCATACTGAAGGTCAAGAACGTCGTAGAAGAGGAAGTGGGCGGCCATGACAGATAAATGTGGTCAAGGCCCGTCATCTCCGATTAATGGCATTAAAAGACCGATTCTCAAATACAAGATCAATAGCCGATCAATGTAACCCTTCGTACAGTTTACCGACGAATTAGAGCATTTTGGCTTGCAGTACTATCGACCACATCTTGTGCTTCCGCTTACGGCTCGTCTTCGACAGCAACGTTTGGAGTGGCTAGAGGACCCGACTTTTCAATAGGATAATGCTTGTCCCACATTGCAGGGCATACTATGGAGCGCATCGAAGAGGCTAATGTCAATATCTCGCCGTGGCCACCCATATCTCCCGACCTTTCGCTCATCGAACATGTGTGGGACATGATGGGTAGAAGACTCAAGCAATTAGCCCATTCTCCACAGACATTAGATACTCTGCGACATGAACTACAGATTGCCTGGGATGCAATACCTCGGGGAGAAATCGACAACCTGGTGGAAACCATGCCCAGAAGGGTGCGGGAGTGTGAAACTAATTGGGGGTGGTTCAATCTTTAATAAAAAAATGCCTTAATCTTTTGTTTAATTTCCTTGAAATTTTAATCAATTACCTTTGACTAGTAAAACATTTGCCAAGTTTGGTCAAAAATGATTCTTGGTGTTGCATTTTTTATGTCACAGAGTATATAAACCTGCGTAGACCAAATCAATACGTTGCGGTTTATAACAGAGCAAGCAGTAGAATGGCAAACCACGGTATTTCTATTATTCGTAGACTTTCAAAAAGCTTTTGATACTATTAAATGGGAAAGCATTTGGGCGGCTTTAGACCGGAGAGGCGTCCCACCCAAAATAGTAAATATCATAAAAGCATCGTATGCGGACTACTCTTGCAACGTGGTACACGAAAGGAATCTCTCAGAAGCGATCAAAGTGTCTGCTGGTGTCCGACAGGGTTGCTTGTTGTCCCCGCTTTTATTCCTAATAGTACTAGACGAGGTCATGACGAGCGTTACAATACAGCCTCGAGGAATACGCTGGGGACTATCAAGCAAGCTAGAAGATCTCGACTACGCCGATGATATCTGCCTCATGTCCCATACACTCACCGACATGATGGACAAAACAGCTAAGCTACAACAAGAAGCTGAAGAGATAGGCCTGCACATAAACACCAAAAAAAAAACAGAGGATATGTAGATTGGCGCTACCACTAGCAGGGACATACAAGTAAACGGCGCAACAGTAAAAAGATGCGAACAGTTCTACTACTTGGGCAGCATCATAGCAATCAACAAAGCGAAGAGAGCGTTCGCCCAACTGAATAACGTTTGGAGCTCTTCAATACTTTCCCGTAAAACGAAACTCAAACTAAATAATAGTAACGTCAAATCCATCCTGTTCTACGGCAGTGAGACGTGGAAAGTAACTAAAAGCAGCACAAACAAACTGCAAATTTTCACAAACTGGTGTTTGAGACGGATCTTTAGAATCCGATGGCCTGAAGTGATATCGAACCACGATCTGCTTCGTTCTACAAACCAACTTCCAGTAGACGTTGAAATAAAGAGAAGAAAGTGGAACTGGATTGTACACACCCTACGGCGGAATCCACAAAACATTGCAAAACAAGCATTGGACTGGCATACCCAAGGCAGTAAGCGAAAGAGAGGAAGGCCAAAAACAACATGGCGACGCACAATTGAAGCCAAAATCACCTCCACCGGCAAATCGTGGAATGAGTTGAAGGTCGTGGCTCGTAATAGAGTCAGATGGCCACAATTGGTAGAAGCCCTATGCCCCACTGGGGGAAACAGGAACTAAGAGACAGAGAGAGAGAGTATATAAAGTTACAAAGGAATTTTTTGAAAATTTGCGTTAACAGACGTAACATTAGCCCTTTTGCCCGCCTAAAAGTGTAATTTGCAATAGTGTGAATTCAATTTGCAAAAGGGTGAATTTAATACGAAAACCTGTATAACGGCTTCCACTAGTTACTGCTTCTGTTTCTGAAAAAAATCATCCCTTTCCCTGTGTATAAATTTATAATAATTTTATATTAAAATATTTTGAAATAAATTTCTAAATGAAATCAAAATGAAATTCTTAATTATTGAAATAAAATTCTTAATTATTATTAGTTTTGATATGGAATTCAAATAAATTGCAGGTGAATTCCGGAAAAAATTTATAAAACCTATATTATTGAACATTATTACACATATTAATTAATATGTCAGAATAAGTTACATGTATAGAATAAATCATTGGTCTTTGAAAAGAAAGATTCAGTATTATTGCACGATAATATTGATCACTTATAGACCGCGTTAGAGAAGTATTATTTAAATTTCCAATTGTGTGACAAATTGGATAAATAACTAAAATTTAAAGTGAAAGTAAGTTTTTAATGTAATTTGTTATGGAATTGTTGAAAAACTTACCATGGCATCTTACAATCATTTTACAGAAAATTAGCATGAAATTTCAATAGGGATTCCCATCACGAACGAAAACAGCAACGATCAAACAAATATATATTTATAACGAAGAAAATTTTGACGTTAGAAACAACAAAACAAAAACAAATATTCCAAAGCTACCCCAAATCTTTTCGCAACTTACCGGGTCTGACGCTTTTCAAAATCCCTTCCAACCTCTCGATTTCTCCACCGTTTATCGATATCTCGACAGGATCCGATGCAAAAGCCCTAAAAAGCGGCACCATCACACACTTGAAGAACTTTATTTCGTTTCTCCAATCTTCAGTATCCGTTAAAATCTGCTTCTTGAAAATTAGAACGCGGTGGCTGTCGACCAATGAGAGGGCAAGGTGAGCGTTGCCTTCACCTCTATATATCCATCTTTCGATCTGTTTGGTTTTTCCAATGAAAAATTCTATACTTTCCATTGTGGAAAATCAGTTGGCAGCAATGATAATGGAAACTAGTATTTTCTGTAAAATATAATTTTAAAAGTAAATTCCGCACGGCTTATGACTGTTAAAAGAAAGAATTTTAGGTTAGAAAAATGTACTGTCTAAGCGATCTAAATGAATATATTAAACAGCCGATCGATTCCCATGTAAAGTTAATAATTTATTTTCATCAGTTCTGTCAATTTTGACGCTATATTTTTATTTATAACGTAGTGTACATTTAAAATATGTAAATATATTAATTATTATTAAGTTTGTTCCAAATCGATCAGCAAACTCTCAGACGCATGTGCAAAAGACTATGGTCGTTCAAACAAGCTCTGACTGCAGCTTGTCTGACTAGATACTTGTCTCTGGACTGCAGCAGAGACTGCAGTGTGCAATCAAAAACTGATCATACGGTACATGATGTTTCAATATGTTCTCTGACCGGTTCACAACCAATATAGAGTCAGCAGTCGGGTGTATGAACCAGCAGTTGAAAGCATGCGCAATGAATGTTTCTTAAACTTGTCATTTATAATTGGGAATTTAATTTTTACAAATTTAGTTAAGTTTGGTATTTTTCTAGCAATTGTTATTTTTGACTCTACTCTTACAAAAACTCGTTGCGCGCGACTAAACTGCGCGCCAGAACTATTACAGAGACATCAATGCACTACGAAAACAAAAAGCTACAAAAATTTACATCCTAAAATATGTGATGATAATAAAGATTAAAATGTGATATTTCCCTAATGCGATATTTTCACAAAACATTTCACTATACCACTAAGATAATATCACATATTAACTAATCTATATTATCACCACATATTTTAGGATAATATTTTCCTAGCATCTTGTTTTCGTAGAGCGTTATTATATCACTGTGATATTTTCGACATGTTAGTCACGCGTTGTTATGTCATGCAAAAGAAAAATTATGACGAAATGTGTTAAAACGACAACTTCATTCTAAAGTATATATACACAGTGATTCATAGAAACATTAAATATATAGGTAAAACATTCAAACAAAACTAGACAAAAAAGACTGAACGCACTGAAGGTTAGACATTGTATCTACTATAGTTGATTAAACACTCATCTAAAAGTAAAAAACCTTCTAGTTTTAATCTATATTCGCTTCAAAATTGGCATCTTGATTGCACAGTATTAAAGTCTGGATAATGTAAGATCGGATTCTGTTAAATAAATGCATTTGATTTCCAGAGATTTTCCTTCAAGAGCTTGGGAAAAACCGTTAGTTCTCCACGCGAGATTGGGAGCGTGAGAAAATAGATTGAAAATTCTCGTGTTGAGTGAGGAAAAGGGAAGAAATTTCCGTCCTCGTTTTCGGAGAAATCATTCCTTTTTGAATTTTAGAAATCGTGAAAAAAATTAGCCCGCACATGACGGTGTTACCTACCGTTTGTAATTGCTCTAAATTAACTTCCACAGAGCCGACCTTTTTCTGTTAAATTCTCTTATTTAAAACATTAAAGGGGAATGTAACTGTTTTTTAATATTTAAGACTTTGTTTTTGGATTATAATTTTTTTACGTGGCGGTCCTATAAGGAATTAGCCCTTAGAGTGATAGAAACAAAAACAAGAAAATCTCTACTACTTTTAAATATAATCTCCTTCAATTGTTATGCATTTTTCACATCGGGTAATTAACAATTCTTATCCCCTTCTAAAATACTCTGAAGATTTGTCCTCAATATGCTTGAAAACCCAGTCAGCGGTTTTCAAGCATATTGAGGGCAAGTAATCATTGGTCATAAATAGTCGCAAAGGGCCATGTCTGGACTATAAAGGGGATGGTAAATTTGTGTGAACCCTCCCCTGAAATCTGCATACACAATAATGATCCCCAAACTTCAAAAAACCCGAAACTCGTAGACTCTTATCGACCAATCTCCCTCCTCAGCACCATAGGTAAAACATTCGAAAAAATTATCGCCCATCTTCGCGCCTTTCGCGAAAACCATCAGGTCATACCCGACCATCAAAGTGGATTCATTAATCAACGGTCCACGCAACATTCCATTCGTAACAGGACGTCAAAATCACGCTAAACTCCGGAGGCTCCGACAGAGCCCTCTTTCTTTGACATCCACCACAACGACGACCTGATAGCAAAAATCCACTTATTACAGGTCCCACTATCATTAGTCTGTCCCTTAACGAGTTTTCTCTCGAACCGCTCGTGCCGCATCAGACCGAGGCCACACTACGATTTTTTTCCCGCGAGCGGTAACCGCAATAAACGCGAAACCGCTCGAGAAACACACAGTACGCTATGGGAAAAATTAGTCTCGGGAAAAAACCGCAAGTAAGGCTCGCTTGTATTAGGTTACTTGAGTCACAAAATCACGCGATTAAAAACCGCGGCGGTTTAGTCGTAGTGCGGCCTAAGCCTCAAAGCGTACAATTCCCTGTCGCTCCCCTTTACACCCGTAGCGCATGTCCCACAGGGCTCGTTACTGTCCCCTCTACTATTCATCATATTTCTCGCTGCCACATAAAACAATTCGCAGATGACACCGTCATATGGTCCTGCCACCGAAATCCCGCAGACTCGGCAACCGTCCTGAACAAATTCATTATCAAAATCGAGCACTGCATTCAAATCAATTCGCAAAAATCCCAACTTATCCATTTTCGCCACCCTTACCTCTCGAAACGCGTAGCTGAAAAACAATTTTCAATAAAACTTTACGGTCAACCCCTGACCCCCAACCATCGATAACGTACCTTTGCACGATCTTTCAACATTTTCAAAATCCAACACCCAGCACGAGACACTGTCTGTAAAAAATGAGGTCCAGACTTAACCTTCTCTTCTGCCTTCGCACCCGGGTAGGGGTTGTTCAACAAACACCTTAATCTACACGTATAAAACCTTTGTCCGCCCAGTCCTCGGCTATCAAATGACAACCCTTGGCCTCTTCAACAAAAATCATATCGAACCCCTCCTCAGTTTCGAAACTGCCTTCGACGGATATACAGCCTACATTACAAGTTCCCCAGTATATTGCACGAGAGGCTGAGCAATTTCGATCTGTATCATACCCGTCTCCACACGCTTCAGACAAAACTCGCCTCCCGAATTCTCACAAGAAACATCACACAAGAATCACCAGTTCTCGAAATCTTCAAGTCCCCCCCTGTTGAAATATTCAAGAGAAAGCCCAAAAACAACCCATCCCCTATCTAGTGCTTCTGTCCCATCTGAAAGATGACCTTCCCCCCAACCGAGAACTAATTCTAGACGCCGTACCCAATATATTTAAATAACCCTAAACCCAAGAACCCACTAAGACCCTAGACGAAAAGACCCGCCACAACCACAACCCCACCAACTCACAACCCTATGTTGTTGCCGCCCCCGTTCCGACCAACACTGCTCGCTCTGCCCTTCGGACGTTTTCTCGCGCCGCCTTGATTGTGTTGACTGACTGCCGCCCGACTCGTGGTTAACCGCTTGTTTCCCACCCATAAAAAAAAACTTGAAAAAGACTGAAACGGAAATTCCATTTCCTACAATAGCCGTCCCCTTATTCAAATCGCATCTGTGAACCCATAGTCGCTCACAGCACCCTTTGTATTTGCCGCCGTGTGAACCGGCTTGTCTTGCAATAGCCGCACACCTCGAGCAAGCTTTCCTCGCCGCTTTTCTCTAATAACATGTCACAGTCTGTGTAGCAAGCTAGCGTAATAAGTGCCGTTTACAGTAGTATTCAGTTCTTTAAAATCCACCAAAAGGATACCCTCACGATTCCAGGAGATTGTAGCCATGATTTTGTTAGTGGATTTTGACACTTGCCTTTGCCTTTCTTGAAGGTGCTTCACCCCTATAGCACCATTTTTATTTTGAGCCGTTTTTTAATTCCAGCTGGGGTTTCAGGCTTTTTCTACAAGAACTTAATCACACTTCGGTAATCAATTTTCAACGTTTTGGAAAACGAGAGGACTACTTGTCGTTTCAATGTTTTTAATATGACAACTATGTCAATTATAATCGTCAAATTTTGACGCTAGACAAATGAGAGTATAATTTACTATCAAACATTTAATAGGAACTAGTTTGTAAAAAGGTATGAATCAAAAATAGCTAAAAAGGCAATAAAGCAATGTACATTACAATGTGCAGAGGGGCTGAGGAGGTTAATATACAAATAGTTTCAATTCATAAAATAGCGTTAGTCTATTTTCATAATCCGTTTTTAATATTCATTTTGCTAAAAAAATATCAGTTTTTGAGCCACCCTGTAATTTTAATATTTTATGACACCCAACTTCACCTTCCGTAATATTTCTGTTTTATGTTTAACTAAAACTAACAAAGGAATCTAAATTTAGTTGGCAGACACTTTTTTGCAATTTACAATGTTTTCATATGGATCAATTGTTATTTTAAAGAACTGAAATTTTATTTGTAAATTGTGCAATCTGTCAAACTTCATATTGGATGATTGCCAACATAAGGATCGAAAAGTGCTGGGGCAAGACGGAGCTATGCATTCGGCGTTCTGAAGAAAATTTCAAGAATTGCGTAATCGATAATTAAAGTCACGACCCTGTAAGTAGACCACAGCGAAGAGATAATAAGGAGGCCCCGTCGAGCCCCCTTAGCAAAAATCAACAAACTGCGCGCTTGGCACTTGTTTATCGATCGTCACCAACCAATGAAATAAAAACTTCAGACTTTTATCAGAGTGCAATTTCTATTTTTACTATTTTAAGTTTTATTTTTGGAAATAAAGAGATTACTAAGAAACCCAAACTCTTTATAAACTAATATACAAAGAATTGGTGAGTTCGATAAATTTTCAAATAATATCCAATTTGACAAAACTTCTCAAATGTTTAGAGGTTATAAACTAATGAGCAAGAGAAATGAGTCTTCGCAACGAACAGGTTTAAAAGCCTACTTAGTAATTTAGTCACCCTTTCCACAATTATACACATCCATTCCGCTTCTTACTGTTCTATGTAATTAATTGATATTTATATTATTTTTTCATTGTTACTTTTCAGTTGCGTTGTGCATGCTAGATGTGATTGTGAGCACGATATGGCTGCTTATTTAAACCGCACGATGTCGATGATGGCAGGCGACGGACCCCACAATCGTGGCCCCATGTCGTTGGCTGAACATCGACAGATACGATCCACTCCTGAGAACTCGCCTTTGCAGATTTTCGTCAAAGCCAAGAAGAAGATTAATGATATCTTCATTGAAATTGAGGATTATGTTAAAGATGCCGTTAACTATATGCATGGTAAGTACCATATATTTAACTCTCCAAATATGATTTTATTTTAGGCATGAACAACCTTTTCAGAAACTAAATTATCATTCTGTCTTTGAGTCAATGGCCAGGCAGAATTATTAATTTAAATTATTCATTAACTAAAAATAATAATTTTAGATGAATTAAAACAAGTTGTGTGTATCAGTGTCATAGCTAGGGGCTAGATGGGCGTAACCATTAGGGGGCGCATTTTGCCTACCCACAGGGCTACAAAAGCACAGACACACAAAATTTAAAAAATTTGCTTTGACTTATTAAACTGTCGTTATATATATTTAAGTCATTAAAAGATTTTATAATGCCTTAATTAACAGACTCATATTGTATTGCAACGTTTCATACATAATACTAAGAACTAATTTTAAGCCTTAATGCATACATAACTTGAATTATACTTGCAAAGATATGTGTTATTTCTCTTCCCTAGAAGATAAGTCTCAGGGGGGCGCAAAATTATAATTTTGCCAGGGGCACTCATGACCCTAGCTACAGCGTTTATAATTAGAGGTTAACGATGATATATTGCTTCATATTAGAGATGAGCATGGGATCATCGTCCCATGGGATGGGATAAGTGGTATGAACGTCGCGTGAGATGGGATGGGACCACAATTTTGTATGGGACGGAGTGGGACGAGTTTTGATAATCTAGTAAATCTAGTTTGTGCATAATTAATTGCATATCATGCCAATACATACATTTTCCATAATATCCAGCCCAGGAGATTTCTGTGAAAACGACGTACTTCCTGAAAAGTCATACGATCCGTTTGCGAAGAAAATGGAATACTCACTGTCAGATAAAGAAATTACGGAAAAATTAAATTTGAACGAATTATCGTTAAGAAAGTCTGAACCGAGGGGGGGTTAAACCCCCAAACATTGTGTTCCCACGGGATGGGATCTGGAAAGAGAAACTCGTCCCATGCTCATCTATACTACGTATAACTGCATAATTTTTATAATACTATGGATGATATTTTTATAATATATTGTACGATAATTTTGTAATATAATGAGTGATAATTTAATTAGAAGACAGCCTTGTACTTGTACTATGAGAAAATCAATATTCGCTTTAATATTACTTAAGAATATCTGCATAATATCTGAATTTTCCCTTGTCATCTTAAGGGGGCAACCCACATTAGGAGGTTCAAAAAATCAGATTTTCTTTTTATTGCATAAATCGTTAGCTTAACTATCCAAGAATACGCTGTCAAAAGTTTTTTCTTTAGATTTTATGAGCATAGAACCTAGTGCACATCGGGTACAGGCTCGAGCGGAGCATTACCTCGTTTATCTCGAATTGACTTTTTTCACATTTGCGTGCAATCTAACTCAAAAAGTGTAGAACCGATCATGATGAAAATTGATAGTATGATTCTTTATAAAATTTCGAATTATCTGAACCAACTTGTGAGATGATATCTTGATTTTAAGGGTATTTTTCTTGGCATAATTAGAGAAAAAAAATCGTGAAAATCGAAGAAAAATTGTTCCAACACCTGCAAAATTTTTAATTTTCATTTTTTCCGCCTGCATTGAGGTTCATATTCTTAGAAAATAAGTTATTAATGTAAAATCAAAACCTTTTTGATTTCACATGAAAATCGGAATGGCTACACTGCACGCAATTGGAAAACTATACTTACAACCTTTGGCGGACATCACACCGTAACTTTGTTATTTTTGGCTGAAATTATTTAAAAAAAATCACAAAAATTGTTCGAAATATGAATGAAATGATGTCAAAATTTGATTAAATTCTAGTTAATTCGTCCCTCCCAAACAAAATCCTAAAAAATCAGTATCAAACAGCCTCCTAATGTGGTTTCGGGGGAAACCCCCAAAACCACAAGTGAGCTGATAGAACACACCATGGTTTCTACCATCACGAATAAGACACCTTTCATTGAAATAGATTTGGTTTAAGAAAAGTGGAGGGCTGTAGTTTTTTACCCATATGTTTTTTACATTTAATAAATTCAGGTTTTCCAAATCAATTTTACCTATTTATAACAATATAACAAAGTTCGTTTACAAAAAATCTCCATTGCTTTTAGAGTGACAAAAAAATGTCAAATGGGAATTTTATTGATTTCTTTCAAAATTCTTTTTTGTCAAGGTCGTAGTTTATGCGTCTTCAAGGTCATGAATGGTTTTCAAATAGGAACATGTTATTTTTTTATCAAGACATTGTAGCCACTATTCAGACGAATCCAGCGACCCATCATATGGACCGTTTATTTTGAAAGTGGTGTAAGTCCATTAAAAAAAAAATGAGATTTTACGCAGTTTATGCTTAATTCAGTGTAAACTCTTTACCAATATTAATTACCAATAAGTATTTAATATCTTAAAAAATGCCAATGTTTTGTTCTATTTAAAATTGGCCAATATAGGAAATTGCATAGCAACAAATATCTTTAACTTAAATTTTCTCGAAACAAGAAAAAATGGACTTACACCACTTTCAAAATAAACGGTCCATATCATGACCTTAAAATGATTTGACAAGTGTATCCATTGAAAATAACTTTTTTGGCTTTCTGAATTGTAAAGCTAGGTTTGATATCGTGTATACGTCAAGCGAAACTAGATTTTTAAACACAATGCTGCAAAGTACGGATTCCTATGCGGTAAAGTCACTTTACCGCATGGTAGCCGTACTTTGCAACATTGTGCCAAAAAAAAAAAAAAAAATTAAATAACTTCCATTATTGTAAAAAATCTAAGTTTCTTAAATAATAATTGTCGGCCAAAAAAATTATACAAATTTCGTGCGTAAATGATTTTATCTACGACCACTATTGTAAATGCCCATTATTATACAGTTCGTGCACTATGTAAATACATCATACCACATATGTAACAATCCGCGATTAATGTTATGTAATAATTCAAAATCACCCATGAACGTTGATACTATTTTTAAAATTAGTACTCCGTGATTTCCAAACAACCATTAAACGTCACATCATTCACATAGAAGCTGTCATTTCGTTTTTTCACGTTTAAATCTAACGAAAACTACAAATAAGTACTAAATAAAAAGGTATGTAACCATTATGAATGTATTTCTTTTCATTTCTATCAAGTTAAATAAGGTGGAAGGTGTTACATCAAACGTATTTTTCTTATACACCTTTTTACGGTTAGTTAAGCGCATGCGCATCCGTCAAGTTTGAAAGGCTGAAATACGAAAGTCTCGGGCTCATATATAGTTATACGTCAAAAATTTCGGGCAATTTTGACTTATAACATGGCGGCAATTGACACATGCGTACAAAAAATTTCAACTATGAAAAGATCTATTAAACAGAAACAAATTAGTGTGGTCGTAGATATAGTATAGTACTTAATTCTAGTTGTAAGGCAATTACGTACTCGCGGAATTATTAACTGTTTCGCTCGTTCGTAATATGCTTCTTACAACTCTCATTACGTAATATACTATTAACGAGCTGTCGCGTTGTAAAAACAACTTTTCCGCACTCTAATGCAAATAACTATGAATAAGCGTATCGAAAATGGTATTGTACAGTCAATCAGAGAAAGTGGATATGATTCTGATTTTTTGTGAGACCGGCAGAAACTATGCTAGCGCAGGAACTTTATGCACAAAGTTATCCTGACAGAAATCATCCTTCCCGTCGATGTTTCGATCCAATTTTTCATTTATTCCGTGAAACGGGCAGTGTTAATCCACGTAAAAAGAAACGTCGCAAGACTAAAACAAACGAAGAAGTAGAGATTGCCATTCTAGCTGCAGTAGTTCATGATCCGCAATTGAGTAATCGGAAAATGGAGGACTATTTCGGAATTTTCAAGGCGTTTTAAGAATATTAAGTCGTCATAAATTCCATCCGTACCATATTTCCTTGCATCAAGATCTTTTTTGAGCTGATTTTAGTAATAGGGTTCAGTTCCGTGAATGGGCTCTGCGTCAGTTACAGGTGAATTCGATTTTTTTCGACTACGTTGTTTACTGACGAGTAAACTTTTAATAACCATGGTCAGTTGGATACGAATAACATGTACTATTAGTCAATAGAAAATCCAAAGTGGCTCCGACAAATTGTGCATCAGCGTGTTTGGAGTGGTAATGTTCGGTGTGGCATAATTGAGGACCGGATTATTGGACAATTTTTCATAGACGGCAATTGGAATGGACGAAAATACGTCGAGTTTTTGAACAACACTAGGAGAATTACTACAAGACATCCCGTTAGCACAACAATGCCATTGGGCAGTTATAGCTCTTGAAATGTTCAACCGAAAATTTCCCAGACGATGAAGTGGGAGAGGTGAACTGGCGGGCCAAGGGATTACTGAATCCCTTGGCCCGCTCGTTCGCCGGATTTAACGCCGCTTGATTTTTTCCTGTGGGGAGTTATAAAGTATTGTGTTTACCATGATGATTCGACGACGCCGGCGAACATGCGAGAACGAATTAGATGATGCTGTGCCGTTGGCACTCTGTTAAGTTAGCAGGACCAATGAGGAAAAAAAATCCGCGACAGCACATAATAATCCGCTTTTTATCCGCAAACGATTGTAACAAAAAGAAAATTTCCTTCACTTTAAGTTAGCTCCCGCTAACTTAACAGAAAGTTAACGGAACCCACCCTATAAATAATTATTTTGAAGGAAATATAATAAAGAAATAATAAGTTTCCGACATCATTGGATGATTTTCTATTCGAGGAGAAAAATACATTTAAAGACTTTACTAAATGATAAAGCTGCAAAATTGCTTAGTAAGCCGAAGAAAATAGTATAAAACTTAACTAAAACCAGGCAAAATTTGTTTAAATGCGCATATATTACATGCGTGCCCGAATACAATACCTCCACTAACTACACTGACCTCATTTACACTGACCGTAGGTGGAAGGATGAAAACCAATAAGAACATTTCATATTTGAAAAGACGTTAAATGCCGCTTGCGTCTTTGAAAGTGCCTTAACATGCCGCTTGCACCTTTGAAAGGACCTAGCATGCCTCCCGCATCTTTGAAAGGCCCTAGCATTTCGCCGTCGATGCGTCTTTGAACGGACCAATAGGAATAATAAATAAAGCTGGAGATGCGCGCGGCCTATGTGGCGATTTGGCCTCGCAAAAATAAAAACTTTCACAAATTTTCTCAGGAAATGAAAAGAGCGGAATTTTTGGAACGAAGTTCCTTTAGGAGGTCTCCGTATGAGTGATTCGGCAGAAAACTTATACGCCGCGTAAGTTTCTCTTTCAGTTTATATTCTCTATACCGCGCGCTCTTTCTTTCGTTATACGCCGCGTTCCTTTCTTTCCATATACTCCGCCTTCCTTTCTTTAGTTATACGGCGCGATGGTTTCTTTCTCTTTCTCTCAGTGTATTTTACTATAATGCGTGCGTGCTCTCTATTTCTTTCGCAGAATGTCAGACGAGTGTGGTTTACAACTTAAAACTAATAAGAAAATAAACAAACAAAAAAATTGTTCAAACGTATTTGTTTGTTGATGTTTTAAATCATACGAGAGTTATATTATTAGTGTATATTATACTATTATTTGAATTAGGTTTCGAGAAATGAAAACTCAAGGAAATATACAAAATACTGAAAAAGTAAGTTAATTAAAAAAATGTATAATTTGGCAATTTTGCAATTGCTAACTGTTTACACATGTTTATCGTACATGTAATTCGAGTGATTGATATTTACTATATTTATATATGTATGTCGTAGTCATATAGTGAAAAATAAGTCAGATTGTGTAAAATTGAGCCATTGCATGATCTGTTGGCAGTTCGAGTAGTTCATCTAATTCGTGTAGCTCATGTAATCGCCTTTATGATGCACTTATGAGGCAAGTGTTTGAAACACTTGTTTTGTAAAATTCGTTTTATTTGAACAATTGGGTATTTGAATATTTTTTTTTGTTATAAATCGATAGCTCATATTTAAGTTTTATAACAAACAATTTTTTTTTTCGTTGAAATTAAAAAGTTATAACACATTGAAAATATATTTTTAACTCGGTACCGAAAACGTGCCGGTTACCGTTGTGACGTAAAATATATAATTTCTACCCGTGCATGACTGTTGATACAGTAGTTGTAGTACACATGTCAAATATTAAAAGCCAAATATTAAAAGTTATCGTGCTTGTTTCGTACAATCGTGTGGAGTACTACAAAAATAACTACTCAAAAAATGTTTTTACATGTCCCACAATGTTAAACGTCGAAACCAATGGTTTTAAACAGTGCGCCGAAAAAAATCTTAAAACGACGATTTTATAAAGAATGACTATGTTTGAATGTTAGAATGAATTTTCTCACTTACGACGTTACAAACAAATTATTGCGCGTTTGGAGTCACGTGATTATTTTCAAAATTTTATCACTTAAATTGTTTATAATTAATTGAAATTTTTTTTTTTTTTAAATTGAAACTTTTTCGTATCGCTTTTATTTTTTTTTTATTCAACAACCCATTTAAAGTAATAAAGACAATAAGATAATTAATTTTAAAAATTAAAAATCGAAAAAAAATGAAAAACAAAGAAAAATAACATGACATCTGTATTTTTTTCGAACTAATAAAAAAAATCATTATTTTTTTACAGAAAGTTAACACTTTCCAAAAGTAAAATGTTTAAAAAAAATTGTACAATCCTTGAGTTTATTTATAATAAACAGTTCACACAAATTTTTCTTGATTCCTCACCGCATATTGAAACGTTACATTTTGAGCAGGCCATTCTAGATTGTCTGTTTTTTGAGTAATTACAAATACTACAATATTTCTTTTTACGAGGTCCGCTACTGGCATCGCTTTCTGGAGACTGCTGGTCTTGTGCTTGTAGTTCCTCTTTGTTTGTCAAAACTCAATTGGAAGCTTCAGAGTTTTTATATTTAATTCTTTTACTTTCGATTTCCTCATTAGTATATTTTAATATTGTGTCAAATATGTCAGTACAAATAACGACTTGAACAATCCTATTGGTCTTGAAGCCTGACGTGCATTTCCATTGATTTTTGGTCGAAATTTGTGCATTTTTTTGCTAAGGTTTGTGAAGTTCTTGAACGGATTGGTTCTTTTGTGCCAGATCAGGTTATTTTTGCCAATGATTGTTGCACAATCCAACTTTAGCAATCTTTCTACCTCTGCCTCCTCATCTTCCACTGCATCATTCTTTTTTCTTTGTTTTCTTAGCTGTGGCAGTATTAATTTGAGCAATTGATGGTTGGAGGTCAAAATCGTCTGAGGTATCAGGTTCATCTTCGTATCAGGTACTTTTTATCAGTTTCATAGGCTCATATAAATTAGAGTCTCAGAGACTCACATATTATTCGGGTATTACTGTTTATAAGTCTCGCAGACTCGGTGGGTTTTAGTAAAACGGCTAATACTTACCAAGCAATGGACATAGAGATCAACTCCAGAGCGCTTCTCTTTGCCAACTAAATAACTGAAGATGTCCTGGGTGGTGGGGGGTGTAGCAATAATGACATGAGTGGGGGAAGAAAAAAGAATGGCGGTATGAGTCTCGCAGACTCACAAAGAGTATTCCAGGGTTAAGTTAGCGGGACCCCATTTTCCCGGGAAATAGGAAGTGCGGAATTTTTTTTTTTACAATCATTTGCGGATAAAAAGCGGATTGTTATGTGCCGTCGCGGTTTTTTTTCCTCGTTGGTCCTGCCAACTTTACAGAGGTTGCTGTGCCGATATCACACCAGAAAATATTCTAATTTCAAAAGAATCATTTATTCGACGTCTTTCAAAATGTGTCGAGGTTAATGGTCCTCACTTCAAACATTTTTTATAATAAATTTTCTGCAGAAAAAATCAACTACATTTACCGTTTTTACAGGTATATTTTGGTGTAAAACCATTTCAAGGTCATGCAATCATCAGTCCCTGGATTCGTATGAATAGTGGCTACAATGTCTTGATAAAAAAAAACATGACCTATCACAAAAATTAATTTTTAACCACTGTCAGCCATTCGAAATCAATAAAATTCCATTTTGACATTTTTTCATTTTCATTTTCGTCACTCTAAAGCAGGGGTTCCCAAAGTGCGGCCCGCAAAGCCCGTGAATATGGCCCGCGATATCAATACGATATTTTTTATTTTTTTTAAATAAATTAGTAAATTGTAAAATAAATAATAAATATTACAAAAAAGATATAGACAGAACTGTTAATCATTTTAGACATGCAATTTGTATTGATAGAATTACAGGAATGTATCGATGCTAACAATTCTTGTCCTAACAATTCTTTAATTGATCCTTAATTGATTTCTATAAAGGATTATCATGCGTGAATTATCCGAAAATACGAAAACATGCTCAACAAATATTTTCATTATTTGGGAGCACATATATTTGCGAAAAAACTATTTCAATTATGAGCATAAATTAGTCAAAATTAAGATCAAAATTGACAATGCGTGAATCATTTATAATCAGTATTAAGAATACATTCGACGGACATACAAGCAAAGTTTAATGAGATCATTAATATAAAACAACTATATAAGCAGTGTTGGGCATAATTCAATTAATTTTTTAATTGTAGAATCAAACAATTACAATTTTAATTGCAATTAATTTAATTGAATTAACTGTTTAATTATGAGATGCAATTAAATTCAATTGCAATTAAATCCATTAATTGTGGTTTATAATTAATTTAATTGCAATTAAAATTTTAATTGTTAGTTACAATTAACTTAATCATCAATTGTTTATTATTACAATTAACAATTAATACTATTTGATGAATGTAAAAACTTTTCCCTCTTGTCACCGTGTATCCCTCCCTTATAACCGTGCTTTCCCACATTGTGCCAAATAAAATAATTTCCAATATTGAAAATAATCTAAATAGTTGGGAAAGATGGATCGTTCTGGACCCTTCACCTCCACTTCCGACCCCCCACCTCGCTCCCACTTGCGGTTAACACCCCACTTCCGGTTCCCACCTCCGCTTCCGGTTCACACTCACACTTCCGGTTCCCACTTACGTTTCCGGTTCCCACCCCACTTCCAGAACCGGAAGTGAGAACCGGAACTGTGAACATTTTTGCAACCGGAAATGGGGGGTTGGAACCGGAAGTGGTGAAAATTTTGGAACCGGAAGTGGAGGTGGGAACCGGAAATGGGTGAGAAACAGAAGTTGGGGTGGAAACCGGAAGTGGGTGGGAACCGGAAGTGGGGGGGGCGAGGGTGGGGGACCGTAAGTGGTCAATTTCTCTTCGTCCGGTTCCCATCCCCACTTCCGGTTCCAAAAATTTCCTTACTTCCGGTTCCGACTTTTGGTTCGTGAACCGGAAGTGGGATGGGTACCGGAAGTGTGAGTGGGAACCAGAAGTGTGAGTGTGTACCGGAAGTGGGGGTGGGAACCGGAAGTGGGGTAGGAACCGGAAGTTGAGTGCCGGAAGTGGAGGTGGAAGGTCCCGAACGAACCATCTTTCCCAGCTATTTAGATAATTTACAATATTGGAAATTATTTTATTTGGCACAATGTGGGAAAGTACAGCTACAATGCCGGAAAGTGACTTTACCGCATTATAGCCGGACTTTGCGCTACATAGTGAGTAAAATTCTAGTTTCGCTTGATGTATACACGATGTCAAAGCTAGCTTTACAATTCAGGAGGCCAAAAAATAATTTCCAATGTTGTAAATATTCTAAATAGTTGGGAAAGATGGTTCGTTCTGGACCCTCCACTTCCGGCCCCCAACCTCGCTCCCACTTCTGATTCCCACACCACTTCCGGTTCTCACCCCCACTGGTTCACACTCACACTTCCGGTTCCCACTCAAACTTCCGGTTCCCACTCAAACTTCCGGTTCCCACACCACTTCCGGTTCCGGAACCGGAAGTGGGGGGTAGAAACTGGAAGCAGGGTGGGGAACGGAAGTTGAGGCGGAGGGTCTATTTGTTTCTTAAATAATAATTGTCGGCCAAAAAAATTATACAAATTTCGTGCGCAAACGATTTTACAGAGCTCCAGCTAATGCGGAACTAGCCCTTCGGGCTCGTTTCCCAAACGAGCTGTCGCGTTGTAAAATCAAACTTTCCACACTCTAATGTAAATAACTGCTTCAGTTACGCATTATGGCAAGTGATACATTGGAGTATAATAAACATCTTCTAACCGACATTTATTAATTGTTAATTGTAATTGTAAAAGTGCATCAATCAATTAACAATTAATCAATTGTAATTGTAAAACTTTACAATTAACAATTAATTAATTGTTAATTGTGATATATTGCAATTAATTATTTTAATTGTTAGTTGCAATTAAATCTCGCAATTTAACTGTTAATTGTTTTCACAATTAATTTTTGCCCAACTATGTATACAAGTCGCACAATACAAATGAATAAATTTATTACAAGTTGTTATATTCACATTATTTTTGTTGAATGTTATGTGTTAATTAATAGTACTAGTTTGTAAAAAAAAATCGTGGTTATTGTTTTGATTTTATTCTGTTTTTTTTTTGGGCCTGCCATAAAATTCGGTAATATTAAATCGGCCCACCTAAGAAAAACTTTGGGAACCCCTGCTCTAAAGGTAACGGAAATATTTGTTGTTGTCACGTGAAATGGCCCACCCTGTATAAAACAAACCCTATAGGTTTGTTGGAATAGATACCTGAATCAATCTTTCCTTCTCACAAGATTTATACAAAAAAACCTGTTTTATTATGAATAAAATAAAGAATAGAATCTTAATTACCTATATGGCATTTCAAATACAACATTATTTGTAAAATGCAATACAAAAATACTAAACAAAAGATAACAAAAAAAACCTAACAAAATGATCAATTAATTGATCTACCGACAGAACATAAATTTGGTATAATTTTTTTACATAAAAATGCAAAACAATAGTTCATTAAATTGATCCTATTTTGCATATCAAGATTTATGTTGATTTCTGTACTTAAATTCAGAAATATTATGAAATTACATAAATAACCGTGCAAGTCGGCATCGCTATGAACCAAAATTTTGTTTTGTTTTAGAAATTGAGAAGGAACAAAAAATCCTCGATGCCGAAAATATTCGTCAAACGGAAGAATTCGTCAAGAAAGTCCTCGGAATCCGGGATGTTTTGGCCAGAGATCACATGAAAGTAGCATTTTTCGGAAGAACCTCTAACGGCAAAAGTTCCGTCATCAACGCGATGTTAAGAGACAAAATTTTACCTAGCGGCATTGGCCACACCACTAATTGCTTTTTACAGGTAACAATCTCCCAAAAACAATATATATTTACAAAATACAATTATCCTCTAAATAATAGGTTGAAGGATCTCCGACTGATGAAGCTTACCTCGTCTTGGACGGATCGGATCAGCACTGCTCCGTCGAATCTGTAGCGCAGCTCGCGCACGCTCTCTGTAAAGAGAAGTTGAAGGAATCGGAAATGGTCCGCGTTTATTGGCCCAGGAATCGATGTTTACTTTTGCGAGACGACGTTGTATTCGTCGATTCACCTGGTGTTGACGTCACGCCCAATTTGGACGAATGGATTGACAAACATTGTCTCGACGCCGATGTTTTCGTTTTGGTTGCTAATGCAGAATCGACATTAATGGTCACAGTAAGTTTACAGCTTATCTACAAAGGAAATTTGTTTTTAGTTTAGATTAGTTAAACAAATGTTAAGAATACATTTAAAGATAACGATTTGAATAACAGTTCCATTAATGATTTAAATCTAATAATGGAATTTCAGTAATTAATAGTGCGAATGCATGATTTATTGGTTATATAATTTAGTGGTAATTATATTTATTTGGTGATAAGATACTCTCTAATATTTATTTTATATTACATATAACAGAACGCCATTATTAATTATTGTTCTCATTCATATTGTCGGTCGTTCATACTCTTGAATTCAGTTTACTATTCAGTTTATACTATTCAGTATAAACTTGATCGTTTAGGATGTTTATCTTTTTTAAGTCGCGATGATTGTCTATCATTCGACAAACGTTCGCGTGAAGGAATCTAAGGCGTTTAATTAATTCAAGGTTGCCAATAGATTTGAGCGGCACTTAAATTGAATGTTTTTGGGAAACAAAAATTGTATACTTCGATGACAATTGTGTATTTATTTCGAAACTAAATGCAGTTATTTTTTAATTTATTTTTTAATCTGTAGCCGGCGATTGAGGAAGGGATCACCCTCGCAACCAATACACTGCTGTCGGTGCCGCAGGATTTCTTGTTCCATTCACGATACTCTTTACGATCGATGTCTTTGGCTTGATGGGTATCCAGTCTTAGGTTTCTCAGATCTTCTTCCACTTGTTTCAACCATGTCTTCTTTGGGCGCGTTTCTTTGTATTCTCTGTCTCTCAGTCTGCCGGTCGCTCCCGCCAAAGGAGTTTGCGTGGAAGCTGGGTGTTATTCATCCCACAGACGTTCTTCTTCGATCGGTGTCAGTTGATTGCAGCTTTCTCTAACCGTCTCGTTTCGTAGTAGGTCGCGGATAGAGACACGGAGTATTTGTCTCAAGCATCGCATTTGCAAGGCCTCGAGCTTGCTTAGGTCCGGTTTGAGCAGTGTCCACGTTTCCGATCCATAAAGAAGAATAGGAAGGATTAACGTTCGATATAGGCTTATTTTGGTTTTGATGGTGATATTCGTCCACTTCCATATGCACCACTTGAGCGAGGCGAATATTGTTGTTGCTTGACCGATCCGGTGCTGTTGCTTGACCGATGGCCATCGGCCGTCGACGCCAATTCCTTTTCTTTCACAAGCGATTCCAAAAACTGTGGTACCGGTTCGATTTGGGTTTCATCGAGGTAAACTCTCGCTTCCGATCTGTCCGTTTTGAGCACTAGCTTTATCCGCATTGATCTTTAATCCGTATGACTGAATGATGCGGGAAATGTCGTATAAAATGTCTGTTGCTTCGGCATCCTTGTCGGCGCAGACGGCGCTGTCGTCGCCGAACATCATATCGGTTATGAAATTGTCATCGCCGTCATCGTATCGCACTCCGCGTCGTTCATCGAATGCTTTCCGCATAGTAGAGTCAACCACAACGTTAAAAGTAGTGGCGAGGCGACGTCTCCTTGTAATTCGAATCGGAAACTCCTGGGATAAGTCATTTCTGATACGAACATTGCTGGTTGAGCCGTCGTACGATGTCTGAAGAACTTGAAGAATCTCTGAAGAATGATTGGCCCAGCCGATGCAATCAAAGGCGGATTTGAAGTCGATGAAGACGATGACTGTTCGTTTGCCGCATCGAATTCTTTCCTCCGTTAGCTGACGTAGAGCGAATATCTGATTGATGCATCCTCGATGTGGTCTCAATCCAGTTTTTTTTTTCTCAGTTTGCTCTCGATGTTTATTTAACCTCGATTGTATGTTTTTCATAAATATTTTACCGACAATCGAGAGGACGCTACTACCATGGTAGTTCTTGCATTCTCGATTGTCTCCTTTCTTCAGAATAGGCACAACGATTGCTTTCTTCCACACCGACGGGATACGATTCGAATGCCATATATTCGTTATGAGAACGTGAAGTTGTTGCAATAAGAAATCTTCTCTGGCTTTTATCATCTCGGCCGTTACTTGATCTCCTCCTGGCGCTTTACCGTTTTTCAGCGATTTTATTCCCGTCGTCACCTCGGTAATTGTTGGTTCGGTATCGGGGAACTGATTCGCAGGTTGCTCGATAATCGGAGGTTCGGACGCTGCACCTTGTGGAGGATCGTGGTTATACAGTTGATGGAAGAATTCTCTCCACCGCTGCAGGCGCTCGTGGGGAGAGGTCATGTTCGTTGATGTTGTTTTGCCGCCTAGTCGACGGATTGTCTAGTACAACGTCCGGTACTCACGATTTTCCCGGTATTTTTTGTCCGGTACTCACGTACATTTCGACTGCGATGTTATTCCAGTACGCTTCCCGTTCCGATTTAATTTTCTGTCGTACTTCTTTGCTCAATCGACGAAATTGCTGGAAATCGATGTGTTTCATTTGTTTCCTCTAGTTAACGCGGTCAAGACAGTCGTCCGAAATCCACGGCTGTGTGTCCGTCGACGGATGGGTGGGCACTTCTCCGTTGCGCACTACAAAATGGACTCCGATAATTGCTTTTCGGTTAATCTTAGATATGGGGCATAATACGTTCAGCTCCCTTGTGCCACAATTCAAACTAACGGAAATTGACATAAACCTTGACACCACCGAATTGACACCACCGCAGCTACAGATTTGAACAAAATGGATGGTTACATTAGGTTATATTCTTAGCAGATAAATGAAGACCACAATATCACGCGGCAGCGCGACCTCTCGATCCGAAATAAGAAAAAAAATCAATAGTTTAAACAATTTTTATATACCACCTTAAAATTTATTTTCCCTACCCTATGTGTTTTGCTGTGCTTTAATGCCCACAATTCGTACATTGGGTTGCCTAACTCTATGATGCCCATATCTCAGATTAACCTGCTTTTCTTCTACATCGATATCGTCCGATATTGCGAGTGCTGCGAATTTACTGGATAATGCGATTTTAAATTCTCGGCCTGTTTCCGGATCTCGTAGACAGGCCTAGTTTCTCCCGATTGGTGGTGACGCCGTATTCTTTGTAATCACACTCGGATCACAGTCGGGTCTTTTAGTGTCGATCGGAATCTGTTGTTGATCAATACGTAATCCAGCATTGCCGAGTCTTTACCGGGTGGATTTCCACGGTTTAAGGCGGTGACGAAATATGCTGTTGCCGACGGTTGTTCGACTCTGCGAGTGATGGGAGGCGTAGTCCGTTGTCGTTTATTTCTGAATTTTCCCATTGTTTCTGCCCATCCCGTGCGATCTGCACCCGTATGCGCATTGAAGCTGTCCGCGAGAATCAATAATTCGGTTCGAGGTATGGTGTCCAGCGCGTGTTGGAGCTGGTCTTAGAATTCATCCTCGATTGTTGGTGGACATCATGTCCCCGATCCGGTGAGTCGTTGTTCCGATAACAATCAGCAATTGATATTTTAAATTACGATAATTATTGCTATAATTTCCTTTTGGCCGACGTGATGTTCTGTTCGTACATTCCACGCGGCGCACGCTGAGCCGGATTACAAATTTACGGCGACAAAAATAAAAATCAGTTCATTTAATTTTTTTTGCCTCAAATATAATTTTATGATGACATTATGATGATCTTAATATAAAATGAGTGTATATTAGATGTATACGCCCTCCCTCTATTAATTAAAAATGCAAAATTAAGTAGAAAAATATATTTATGACATAAGTGCAACATTTTTTTTTACAAGTTCACGACTGATCTTCGTCAAAATCAATATCATCATCACTATCTGCACCTTGTTCATCAACACTAACGATATCATCAGTAGTTTCTCGTGAACATTCTTGATTGAGATAGTTGCACATTCGAGGCCTTCCTAATACTACCTCATTCCATTTTTATTTTTTCCTTGTGGGTTTTGTCCTATAACTAGTGATTAGAGGATCTGATGATATATGTAACCAGTTCAAAATGTCCGTAATCTTATTAATTCTTGACATTTTCCTGGAGTGGTATTGTCTAATCTGTTTGTAAGTCTTATGACTAGCCTCTATAACATCTTCTGAGAGGAGGCCTACAGTCAATGGAAGTGATTTTATTATTTCAGCACCATGCATCAATAATTTATGGACACTCTCACAAGTTCTATAACATCCATAAATTATATTTGAGTCCGCATAAAAATTATTACTAGCAAAGTTTTGCTTTGCCACTGTGCACTTTTTGCACTGTCATCTAGACCCCACTTGTAACTGATATAAAGACAGTTGCTAGTTTGGTTTATGTTTTGGATAATAACATCCTACTGTACCTGTGCAAGTCTTCGCACAGTATGATCTAAAGATCCTGTAACAGCACCACAGCTTCGTTTTCAGATACACTGACATGTAATGGATAATATTTTTTTTTGCTTCCAGCACCACGTGATATGAGGGATATATTATATTATCAGTCCCTCTAGTTTTAGCTTCTTTCTGAATCCTCAATTATGAGCACTGTATGGCCTTACTCTCTTAGAAGGCGATGACTAGTGAACCGTTTTCATTCTTGACAACCTTTTAGGAGTTCCACTTAAAGCAAGTCCCAGCACCTCCGCAGGACTTCTTTTGAAAAAAAGGTGCAATTTTATGAAAGGTGGAACGATGTAGAAGGGATGATTGCTTTCCTAGATTTGTCAATGTTTGTTTTGTTTTACAAACTATTTAATTTAACGGAACTATGTTGAACTTTTTTTAAAAATCAATGTATTCAGTATTACAAGTATTCAGTATTACAAGATTTTTTTAATTTACATTAGTCGTTAACAAAATTTATTTTATAACGCATTTGATTAAAACTTTCTACAATTTTGATTACATGTAAATACATACTTGACGCTATATTCTCCATATTTAAAAAGTTCACAATTTTTGAGCGCAAACACAAAATATTCGTAGTTACATCGTGAAATATCGAGCGCATTAATTCCTTCTAGGAACCGATGGGACAAGAGAGATGTTTGATACGTTCCCACAACCAATGGCATTGGTTTCTCGCATTATTTGTGTGTATTATTGTGAATGGGTTATCAAACAATACATTTTAAGTGGTTTTGGTTAATTGTGAGACATTGTAAAATTCTGTTTTTGTCGCCGTAAATGTGAAATCCGGCCCAGTGTGCGGCGATTCGAATTGCCATTTTCGTTGTTTAATTTAGATCTTCGGCCAGTATTCCACTTCTCACCAGCATCCCTGGTCCCCAGCGCTGGCGCATCGGCTGCACCGGATGCGGTAGCATTATTTTGTAAATAATTAATTCGTATATCCATGCGGTTTCTTGCCTAGTTTCCTCGGTTTCCCGATTCTGTTCAATTCGGCAGGTTGACCACCCTCCTCCCTTCACACCCTGGACTTGGGACCAGACTACGGCGGAGTTAAATGCAGTTATAAGGACGCGCATTGCCGGACTTAGTATACTTTTAGTATTTCTGTGCTAAGAAACAATCTTTGTATTTTTGCAAATATTTTTTTCCATCTGCACATTTAGCAAATGCTTGACTATACTCGGGCCGGCGAAAGAATGCGTCTCGACGAGTTTAGCTTTGTTCTGCGCATACCTCCACTTTATTTCGAGTGCGTGGTGTTTAGTTTATTTTGAAAAATTATTTGATAAATTGACGCATATTTCTTAACTCAAAATAAGCTGCGCGTACTTCGGCACGTCTCTTGTCCCTCATACCTCGGCGCAGTACGGCTGCATTCTCTCGCCGGTCCGAGTATAGATGAAATTGTTCACAATCAAAAACTGCATTGAAAAGGTACTCTTTGTGTCGCTCAAGATAACAGTATTTTTTTGGGAATGATACTGTGATAAAAACAAACAAATCTCTACTATTTCTTTACTCCAAATTTTCTCCAAATTTACTATTTTCTTGGTACAGGAGCAAATTTAAATGTAATGAAACGAGAAACCGGTCACTGGTTTGCTATCAAGACCAAAATAAACACAAAGGGTAGTTCGACACTAGTAACTAGTACACACAAAATTTTAATCAATTATCATTAGTTGCGTCTGAGAAGAAGGGTGCGGCAGCTAAACCTGTCTTTTTGAAATAACTATAAGAAATAAACGGTTGTGCGGGGCGAGTTGGCAACATTACCGTTGCGTTTCTCCCTTCAAAGCGTTTAAATAGCCATGGAGCAATGGTCCAAGTAAGAACGGTCGTTCGCCGTAAAAGCATTTCATCAAAACTGTAGTTATGCAGCTGCGCAACGCCGTTTCCGGACTCATTTCCAGATTCATCGTAATTGGCCCGTGCCTTTTGTTAACTCTATAAAGTTAACGGTACAATTTTGAATTTTGAAAACATCGGTGAAATGAGAAACAGAAGAGGTGGCAGTGCGAGATTACACCCGATTTCACCGCTTTTATCGTTCACCCGATAAAGAGCAAAGATTTCCAAGAACGGCCTCGTACTCTTGAAGAACTAAAGGCGAGAATCCGCCAGGAAATCGAAAGAATCCCTCTTCAGATGCTCCGTGATATAATGATCAATTTTAAACATCGCCTGCAAGAATGCATCGAGATGGACGATACCTTAATTACGTTATTTTTTACAAACGTTTAAAGTTTTTTAAATGCTTTTTAAAGCAGATTAACATGACATCAATAAAATTTTAAAAAATGCAACCGTTTCTTTCTTACTATTTTTTTCAAAAACGCAGGTTTGGTTGCTGCACCCTGTATTAGCAAAAATGTTGTGTGCGGTCACCTCTTTTTAAGGGCGCTGTACATCAGTTACGAAGCGTTTTTGAACACATCTTTATAGGGACTGTTTTCTTATTTTGGGCTCTAGAACAGCGGTCGGCAACCTTTTGGGTATTGCGGATCTCTAAATTCACAACTGAAACTTTCGCGGACCTATGCTCTACAGGAATAACCAGCTCAGCAGGATATTTTTTTTAATTATCAAGGTCAAATGTGTAAATTTATTGAAAGTTAGCTTTTACTGTGTACAAAATTTGTAACGAAAATTGACAGCTATAGCTGATTGTGTTTTCTCCAGGAATGGACAAAAAAGGTGCAAAAGAGTTTTAAACGCTTTTGTGGTAGAATTTTGGCAAGTGAGAGTAGTAGGAAATGTAGGAAATCAATTCGCAATATAATGTTCTTCTTTTATTTTACATAGAGCCTCAACAAAATTTATTTTTGATTAAAAATTTTATTACATGAGCTCAGCGAATTTAATATTATCTGAATATATTTACGGACCCCTAAAATTTCGCCACAGACCCCTGGAGGTCCGAAGATTCCGGTTGCCGATCGCTGCTCTAGAACGCCTTAGAATTTCTGCCAAACATTTATGAATCACCCTGTATAATTTTGAGCTTTTCAATGTCTAATTATTTTTCTCGTATGTTAGGAGAAAAACTTTTTCCATAAAGTATCAACAAGGCTCTCAAAACCAAATATCTTCATCTTGAACAACAGGTGGGACGCCTCAGCTTCAGAGCCCGAATTTTTGGACCAAGTAAGTGCTTTTATTCCATCTTGATGGTTTCACTCATTATGTAGCGTTAGCTTAATTTTTTATTTTCGAAATTGTAAAAAAATTTCATGAAAAAAATATGTGAATATAAGAAATAAGTATACTCAAGACTTGGGATTACTTTCCCAAATTTTGAATTATATTACTAAAGAAACAATATTATTTTAAAAACTATGTATGTAGTTTCAAATTGGAGCACTGTATTTTTGAACTATATTTCTTTGCTTTTGACGCTTGGAAGTAAATAACCATACATACAATTTTGATCGTATTTCCTTTTTAAAGCAATGCGATGAACAAGCTGAGGTAAGTCTGGTACAAAGATTAACTTATTTCATATCCGAACATACCGTTTTATACAAGTTTTTGTCGTAGGTTAGAAAACAGCATCAAGAACGCGCTGTGGACTTCTTGGTCAAAGAACTCAAGGTCTGCACCCCAGAAGAGGCAAGGGAAAGGATATTCTTTATATCAGCTAAAGAGGCTCTGTTGGCCAGATTGGCGGAGCAAGGACAAAGCCCAACTGCTACTTTGGCCGATGGGTTTCAAAATAGATATTTTGAATTTCAAGATTTTGAGAGGAAATTTGAAGAATGTATAAGTAAATCGGCTGTAAAGACCAAGTTTGATCAACATTCACAACGTGGAAAATACATCGCAAGGTAATTAGAAAAACAAATTACATAATAGTGCTTGAATTAATAGTTTCTTCTATAGTTAGTTATCTAATAACTTACATACATAAGTGAATGAATACACAAGTGAATTTAATATTTATGACCTACGTTTTAGTAATTTCTATTTTTATTTCTATTTCAGTCAGTTACGTGACGTTTTGGATCATCTCTATACCGATGCTCAGGCATTAAAAGAAGAAAAACTACAAACTCGAAAAGAATTACACGACAAAGTTAATTATACCGAACAACAATTAATGGTGATTACTCAAGAAATGAAACAGAAAATCCACCATATGGTCGAGGACGTAGAATCGCGCGTTTCGAAAGCGCTGAGCGAGGAAATTCGCCGTCTATCTAATCTGGTCGATGAATTTAATCTACCCTTTCATCCAGAACCTCTTGTACTAAATGTATATAAAAAAGAATTACATTTACATGTAGAGACAGGTTTAGGTTCAAATTTACGCGCTCGTTTGTCTACCGCTTTAGCCCTAAATATGGAAGCCAGCCAAAGAGAAATGACGGAACGAATGGACGTACTAATACCAGAGAATAAACGTGGTGGAGCAGGTTTTATTTTCCCCAGAAGACAACCTTTTGAAATCCTTTATCGACTAAACTGTGATAACCTTTGCGCAGACTTCCATGAAGATCTAGAATTCAGATTTTCTTGGGGACTAACAGCACTGATTCATAGATTTTCTGGTCCTGGTAGCACAGTTTTAGGATTGAAGAACAAAAGAGAAAGTCCACAAAACTCTATACTACCTACAACTCCTACTGATGCTATTGATGGAAGGATACTCTATGGGTCATCCGTAGAGGATTGGTCTATGTTGAGTAGAATAGCTTTAGCTGGAGTAAGTTCTCAAAGCACAATGGGTGGATTGATGGTAGCCGGATTTTTGATGAAAACTGTTGGCTGGAGAATTATTGCTGTTACTGGGGCTGTTTACTCCTGTTTATATTTATATGAAAGATTGACGTGGACGAATAAGGCTAAGGAAAAGAGTTTTAAGAAACAATATGTTGCACATGCTACAAGGAAATTAAGGATGATTGTTGATTTAACTTCTGCAAATTGCAGTCACCAGGTACAACAAGAACTAAGTGGAACTTTTGCAAGATTGTGCCACTTAGTCGATGAAAGTACGAATGATATGGATAAGGAGTTGAAAGAGATAGAAGTTCGAGTAAACAGTTTAGAAAACGCTAGTACTAGAGCAAAAGTTTTAAGAAATAAAGCAAACTATTTAACGCACGAATTGGAGCTATTTGATGATACTTATCTCAAAGTACATCATTGAGATTTTTACCTTTTATTATTGTATTACTTCTTTATTATTATAATACCAGTTTTATTTATTTTTTAATTGAAATAAATGTGATAAAGTATATATTTGGGAAACGGCCCCAAAGGGTACTTTGTTATGGAAATTGGATTTTATTTACGTTGCTAGTCGATATTAGTAAAATGTTAATCGAAGGTGTTGATTTTTTTGGTCCTAATATCAATAATGAGATAGAATATGCATTGATTGAAACCGTTAGTTTGTAAATAATATGAAATAATAAAATTGTTGTTTATAAAAAGTATTTTTGGAAGGTTATTTTTTAAATACCCTCAAATCTTCCTTCTTAATATTAACAACAATATTAATATTGAACATTAAAGAAACTAATTTTATTTGTAGTCTTTAAGCCTATTGATGCACGGGCGTGACAGGGTTTAGTTTCGTGGTGTGTGGGGGGTGGTAGACGTTTTAAAGAAAATACAATTACAGAAATGCGCCAATTAACTTTCTAAAACTGACACACAAGGGTTCCTTGTGTGTCAGTTTCTCCTCGTCTCTCCTTATTTAAAAATAATATTTATGTTTTATTGAACCCCCAAAACCCCCCTGGCTACGCCCATGGATTTATGTACTTACTGGCTTGATGGAATCACTAAACTATAGATTAAAGATGGTGACTTGTTCTGCGACGTTGATAGATCTATTGTATCTTGTACCCCACCCTCTTCCTCTAATCTTTGGTATACTTCCTCATTTGGAGCACCTCCTTTAATCCAAATTCCTTTAGGAACTTCAGGATCTGAGGGGAATTTAAAGATTGCTATTCCTCTTTGATCAAGCAGTGGCCATTAAGGTACATTTTTCTGTTACGGATCAGTGCTGCAGTATTTGATGCATATTTGATCACAGCTGCAGAGAAGATGTATAGAACTTTCCTCTGCTGAGCTGCATAATCTGCATGTCATCTTCCTCTGGGCTTAAGGTCTTGAGGCATTTCGTAAATCTCCAGTGCCCCATGCGGGCCATGCATTGTGTCAGAATTCTAAACTTGTTCCTGTTTAGCTTCAGGCAAGCTTTGGTTCTTTTCTGGTTAGAAGATCCCTGCATTACTTCGGATTGTCTTAGCCTTGGAAGTTCTTTCCAGATTTTTATACAGTTTCCCTGTTTCTTGATATAAGCTTTAGAGTTCATATATTCATACTCATACTACAAAATGGTTAAGATCTATAAAGGAATTACTAGGTTGTCAGTTACTTCCTTTCCCTTTATACCAGTATGTACTGGTATCCAGTATAATGTTTTTTATAATCTCTGCTAAGCTTGTTCATTTTTGCTGCATATTCCCTTACCAGTTTGGGTCTGAAGATGTATGAGTAAAAAGCCTTGATGTCAAGATAGCAATTTGTTTTTTGCGATAGCTCCTCTTTCTCTCTCCAATGGTTTTACAGATCCTTATCTTAATTGTTACCTCCAAATTTCATTGCTAATGGCCTCCCTTTTCCAATTTCCTTAGCGTCCTTGACTGTCTCACCCTACCAGTTAGTTCTTGTCCTTCCTTGGCTCTCGCTCCTTGTATTCTTCTGTTGAGTAATTGTTTCAGTAGCCTGTCTTCTTTCATCCTGATAACATTCTCTGCTCATTGTAATCTTCGGACCTCGATGTGCTCTGATAGCATTGGTTCCTTGTATTAGCGGTATACTTCCTGGTTTTATCTTGTTAACCATATACAGTACAATCTTGATAATCCGAAGGTTAGTTAATCCGGCATGTTCAGTAATCCGGCGCTCTGGGGAAACGTCTTTTCTTGCCGCCGCCCCGACCTGGATATAAACCTCTCCTCGATAATCCGGTGGATGCCTGGTCCCATATGTGTCGGATTATCAAGATTGTACTGTATTATTTACATGTATTGGCCCTAAATCCTTCTCAGAATTTTCCTTTTTTCAAAGACATCTATATTGTTTGCTAGTTTTTGGGTTAGAGTCCAGGTCTCACAGCCCATAGCATATAATAAGTCTTAAAATTGTTTTATAAATACAAATTTTCTTGTTCTTATGTATGTCCTTAGATATATGCGCTAGTGCATAGCCTTTATTGGCTACTAATATTCTTCGTACTTCACCATCCTGATTTTCACCGGAAATTGCGTATGTTATGCTCCTTATCACTATAAATGATTCTGTTTGATGCAGTCTGCAACATCATTTTTGTTTTCTCGGTAGGTTCTCTTAATCCATCCAGGGTTAAACCTGTTAAGCCATCCCCTTGTTTTTGTCCCGGCGTAACGTTAAAAGTTTTCGTTAGCTGGCTTTCTATGGGTGATGCAGGCCTATGTATTACTTAGTATTGCTCGTATTAGTTTTATCTTGACTGGTATCCTAAACTTGTTCAGCATGCAATGTAGCTACAGAACGCCTGGGGCGTTCTGTAGCGCCATCCTCAAGGCAAAATATGTGCAATGGACCCGACTATGCGGTGCCGTACAAGACGACATATGGGGGAGTGGATATCGCATTGTAATGAAGCGACTTAGTGTTCCAGAAGCCGCCCTTACTAGAACAGAAGAAGAAAGTTGTTGATGAACTGTTTCCCCAATGTGAGGAAGATGACTGGTATCCGAGGACGGAACATACCCCAGCAAAAGAATTCTCAGAGAAAGAGCTAGAAGAAGCTCTTAGTAAAATGAAAAATAGAAAAGCACCGGGACCGGACCTGATCCCCTCAGAGGTAATAAAAATGGTCGCTGCAGAAAACCCAAAATATGTTTTTGGGGTCATGAACACATTGTTGGTCGAAGGAACGTTCAAAAACAGCAAGACTAGCCCTAATTGAGAAACCAAAAAAGGTAGAAGATTGAGATGAGACAAAATACCGCCCGATCTGTCTCCTGGACAGTGCAGGGAGGCTTTCAGAACAACTTATCACCAAAACACAAATGACAGGAATAAAAGAAGAAAAAAAGACATATTAAACCGACAGTATGGTTTCAGAGATGGGCGTTCAAAAATCTGAAGAAATGGCTAAATGAAGATAACACGGAAAACTAGAAAGCTATGCGTGCTTGTCACGCTCGATATGAAGAATGCTTTTAACTCCGCCAACTGGAACATAATTAAAAAAGTACTAGCAAGAAACATCTCAACCTGCCTGAGAAAGATTATAGGAAGCTACCTGTCTGGCAGAAACCTAGAGCTAGAAGACGTCATTGCAATACCAGTGACATGTGACGTACCCCAATGTTCTGTAATGGGCCCACATCTTTGAAACCTGCTATACGACGGCATACTAGGCTTAGATATGCCCGAGGGCGTGGAAACAATAGCATTCGCCGATGACCTGGCAGTGGTCTCCAGAGAAAACGAGAGAAGAACTAATGTACAACACCAATGCGGCGATACATAGGATTTCCATTTGGCTCCAAAGGAACAAACTTCAACTCGCCACGGAAAAAAACGGAAGCAGTCATGCTCTCTGGTAGAAAGAGGTACGGGGAGATACAGTTCGAGGTGGAAGGCAGAATAATATTACCAACCAATCGTATGAAATATCTTGGTGTCGTAAAGGATAAGAGCCTCACCTTTGGCCACCATATAACGCACGTTATTGAAAAAGCCTCTCCAGACTCATGCCACGCGAAAATGGGCCAACCGAAAGGAAAAGAAGACTCCTAGTAACTAGCTCAGTCTATCATTCTATATGCCGATCCCGCGTGAAATACAGACAAGTCTCGCAATCCGCATCTGCAGAAGGTATAGAACCGCCTCAACAGAAACACTGCTTGTCATGGGAAGACTAATCCCGCTAGATTTACTTGCCAAAGAAAGGGGAGAAACGTACGGTTTGAGCCTGGAGCATAGGAGTGAAGCTAGATAAGATAGCATGGAAAGGTGGAAAAATGCGATAACAAGCTCGTGGACGCATAGGCTGATATCGACACTTAAAGACTGGTACTCAAGGGAGCATGGAGAGTTATCATTCCACCTCTCGCAAATGCGGCTCTCAGTCATGGCTGCTTTGAGGTCTACAAGAAGAGAATAGGGAAGAGCCAAACAGCAGAATGTTGTTCGAGGCGAGGAACTACACGGAGGAGGCATACACTACACTCTCGCCTTACTTTGCGAAGACATCAGTGCAATGACCGACACCGAACAGGTAGTAACTGCTGCTGCACCTATTTGTGCTTTTAATTGTTATAATTATGTTTTCCCAATAACTGATTCCAAATAACTGGTTCCCTTTGAAAAGCCTCAAGGAGTTGTAACTGGAGTTCTTGGAACCAATCGCTCATGATTTTTGATACTATTTAAATTACAATTAGATAAAGTTTAATAATATTAAATAATAATATTTTTAGTTTTGAATCGTTCAAGAAACGGTTGTGAACTAACCCACCTGCATACAGTTGACTAACAGAGAGTGTAGACGTGATATTTTCCCTTCTTCGTACTCGTGCCTCGTGTCCCTTTGACTCGGGTACGAAAAAACGCTTCTGAAGCGAAGTTAGCCAAGGCAGGGGAGGAAGCACAAGACGGACTGAGTAACCTGACTACACTCTCGTTCCTCGCTCAACTCCGTGCTACTTCTCGAGAGTGTGGAACGGGCATTGGGCTGGTGCTAGATGAAAGATGAAAATGAGCATTTTAAATTTATGATTTTCTCGACTAAAACACAAAGCTAACCAAATTTGCATCGACTTTCTTATTAATTACTTCAATTTCAATGGAATATTTTATGTACAAACCTAAAATGAGGCTAAAACTATTTAAAAAACCGAAATTAAATTAGGACATTTGTCTTAAAAAGTATCACCATCTATGAGAACGCAATATGTTACCACAGAAACGACCAAACCAGCAATTAAATTTGTATTGACAGTTCTGACAGTTCGCTTCGAATTGGATTTATTAAAGTCGAATTATGGATTCTGCAACCGAAATCAGCAGAAAAAATTGCATTTACTACTCGACATGAAAGCGTTTTTTTTGGTTCGGTGTGATTGCTAACTCGCTGGCGCTCGTGAGCAAACTCTCATCTCACAAAAAAAACGCCATTTCTTGTTGTAAAATATACTATTCCCTATATACTATAAAAGGCGTTCTGTAGCATCTGCGAAACCATGGATAATTGGTCTATAGTGAATCTTCCTTTTCGAAATCCTGCTTGATACTCCCCTATTATTTTTTCTGTGTATTCTTGCAGTCGTTAGTACAGTAAATATGTAAATATCTTATTGGCATTACCGCGTCCTTCAGCATTCTGTAGGTTTCGTCTGCTTCTCTTCTTGTTCCGCTTAGGATATTGATATCGTCTGCTTGGGGGCCGCCAGCTGTATTGATTTATTCAAGAGTAGCATCTTCCATCTTCTGACTTCCATTTATCTTATGGCATATTCCAGCACAAGCTGGCCTAGGTTAAACATTTTTGGTGCCAAGCCATCCGCTTGTTTTAGGCCCTGGGTAACGTTGAAAGTTTTCGTTAGCTGGCTTTCTATGCGTGAAGCAGGCCTGTGTATTAGTTATCGCTTGCTTATATTAGTTTTATTATCTTAGCTGCTATCCTACTCACTCAGAATGCAGTATAGCTGTCCCAGGCGTTCTGTAGCATCTGCTTAATTGTGAATAACTGATCTATGGTGGATCTTGCTTTTCGAAATCCTGCTTGATACTCTTCTTTTATTTTTTTCTGCGTATTCTTGCAGTCGTTGGTACAGTATAAGTATGTAAATAGTGTCCGACCGAAACAGGACTTTCTACCGTAACCGAAACCGAATCTTCGGTATTTGTCTCAGTTTCGGCCGAAACCGAAAACGAAAAGGCATGTTTTTAGATCTCTTTTAGGCATGTTACAAATCTATTGTTTACTGAAATTTGATTTTTTACAAATTTGACATATAGCTTTAGATGCATCGATAGTTCTTTTTTTCAAAAAACTGCCTTTTTTTTTCTTTTAAAACGGATTTTTTTCTTTTTGAGACATATTTGCGTTATCGGTGTTACAGGCGTTGCGTTTTTAATCGATTTTGAAATTGTAAATTTGCCGCCACTCTGTAATACCCGTCCGATATCTAATCACTATGCATAGAAAATAACACATAAACTCACAAGAACAATCACGCCAGACCAGCCGGCGAATTCAGCTGATGACGGTGTGTGACACAGTCGGCCGAAAGACTCGCGATAATTTACGAACGCAGAGTTTCGGTGCGACCGAAGGTTCGGCAGATTTTCTGCCGAAACCGAAACTGATGCCGAAACTAGATTTTTTTACCGAAACTTGCCGAAACCGAAACCGAATCTTCGGTCGGTCACTATATGTAAATAGTAATGGTAGTTATGACATGATAGTTATACACGATAATTTCTCACTCGTCTTGTACATAGGGTATATTATATATATATATATATATATATATATATATATATATATATATATATATATATATGTATATGTATATATATATATATATATGTATATATATATATATATATATATATATATATATATATATATATATATATATATATATATATATAATATACACTGTGATGGTTTATTTTTTTCTTCTCAAATCTTTTGAAATATGTTATTTACCAAACGATGCCCGTTTTATGATTTCCTAGGATAGGTTGTCAACTCCCTGCGCTTTTCAATGTTTTAGCGTATTAATTGCGTTCCCTATTTCATCAATGTTTGGTAGAGTCGTTGATGGTTCCTAGTAGGTTTCTTTATGTGATTATCTATGTTGATTGTTTTCAATATTTGCTGTGTTTTTAAAGTAGTTTTCCCAAGTATTTTCTATTTGTTCGATGTCGCTTACTATTTTTCCTCTTTGATTTCTAGAGTTTCGTGTGGGGCTTATATCTTTGTCTCAATTGTTTAAAAAAAAATCTATAGGAATTTATTGTGCTGTTATCTTTGAAATCTTTTTCCATGTTTGAGGGTTTATCATTTTTAAATTTTCTTTCTTTCTACCTACAGGTTCTATCAGAGACTCTCCTCGTTTCTTTAAATGCTTTTTCTTTCTCTTTGTCTTTATTTTAAGCGCTTCATTCCGTGATAGTTCCTGTCGAGTTAAATTGAGCATATCTTTCGGTTGAGTGTATGTTTGCTTAGAAGATACTTGTAGATGTAGATTGTAGATTTCGGTGGTGACTGGTAGACTGCGACCTTTATAGATCTATTGTATCCCATCCTCTTCCACTAATTGTTATACTTACCCATTTAGAGCGCCTCGACTAGTCCTGATTTCTTTAGGATTTTCAGAATCTGAATGAGGATTAGGTTTTTTAGGAATTTCAGGATCTGGATGGGATTCAAGGATTGCTCTGTAGTATAGTGAGGTTTCATAAATCCATCCGGATTTACTGCTACCCATTGTTTTGTAGTTTTTCTCACAATTCGCCATTTCGTCTTTTGTACTTCCAGTCGAGGGATCTTTGCTGTGAAACTCTATTCCTGATTATAACTCTTCCTATTCTTTCCTTACTGAACCTTACAATTGCCGATCTGGCGGTTCCATTCCAGCACCATTTGTATTGCTGATATCCGGCATAATCGCCCATTGCTTTTTCAAAAAAATGAGATTGATTTTGCTTACCCACGCCAAACTCCAAGTTTTTCCAGAAAAATTTCTCATTATTCTTGGCGCACACTGGATGCGCTCGTCTCCGTTCAGCTCAGCCTTTCAGCCAAGAAAAATATAAATCGCGTGTATTTAAATAGAGACGCACATACTGCGTCTGATCAGCTCAGCTCAGCTCCACTCCGCTTCGCTCCGTATCCTCGATTTGTCAAGAAACTAGGCCGGAGGTCGGATGCTGGCGGATGGTTCACGCAACACTAACGTTTTCATATATGTGCTAAGGCATATATGCAACCAAGTTAGCAGCACATATTTAGCCCTATACATTAACTAACCTGTTGACAAAGGGTTCGTTGGGAGGGGATTAAGTGTGTGGAATAGTGACGGACCTGAGCGGATGTAATATGTGGACAAATTACGGAGCCGAGAGGAGAGAACCCGATCGGACCTGAGGTGAGCCAAACGGAGCAAATATAGTGCGACAAGCCTTAGTTTCGCTTTACTTACCATTTCTTCACCGTGTTTATTCTATAGAAGTTTGCTAGCTAGTATTATTCCTAGTATATTTTATCTCCTGTTTGTACAGTTCTACGATTATGGAATCAATATGATTCTCACTATTTTCATCGGTATAATAATGTGTGTAGCGGCAACGAGCCGTTCCATTTTTATTTTTAGTTTTACGAGGGCATTACAGTATTTACCCAAGTATTTCCGGACGAATTTCCGAAAACATTTTATTAGGGTCAATAGTGTAATCCTCGAGAAGATTGCGACAGGATGTTTTTCTCCCGGGAATCGGTAATCAACAAAGCGACAAATAGCCGAATATAGAGAAATATTTCACCCCCAGACGAGGGACCAGTATACCTGGACATAATATAAATACCTGGACGCCCGAATAAAAAGTACAGTCAGCGAAGTGGCACCAGTCCAGCCAGTGGACTCATTCACACCGGTCCAGCCAGTGGACACGGCCAGCGAAGTGACACTAGTTCAGTCCAGCCAGTGGACCAAGTCAGACGAGTACAGCCAGTTCAACCAGACTCAACCAGCAGTCAGTCAACCAGACCAGGCGAGTCCAGTTCAGAGAGTCCAGCTCCATTCAGTCCCTCAACAGTGTTTGTATCTCTTCTATATTTGTATATATCGTCAATGTAAATAAATTTCCCTGCAAACCCTGAGTGTGATATTTATCCTACCGCGTATAACCCACATGTGTAAAAATAAAAAATGGTGTGTTCAAGCATTGCGTAAGCAGGCTTAAGGGGCGGGATGGTTGACCTTCATTTGACAGCCTTTTCTTACATTTGCTGACAAAGGGTGCTTAGGTGTTTTACCACCCCGTAAAATTTACGTAAGACAAAAAAATTTGAAAATGTTTTCGAAATGATATTTATAATTTAAATCATAATCATAATACTATGTTTATCAAATTTTGTATTACAAATAGATTCTTATAAAATTCGTAAAAAAAATTCTTACGTGTTTGGGATAGGAGGGTTTCACGATTTTCTTCGTTTTGCATATAAAGCGGCGGGGCTCCAAAAAAGAAAGCGAAAATTATCAATAGTTTGTTCATAACTTAAAACAAATAATAATAAAGTTTATTGCATTTAGTACGCTTTTGAAACAATACAACATGTTTCATATTCCTCATACTTTCTTTGTTTCCAAATAAAACAAACTTATTTAAGAAAAATATCACAATCAATATCAGAACTACATAGCAAAAAAATATAATTAATGAAAAGTATTTTCCGTGTGTTTCTTGGTTTCTTGTAATAATAATAATTTGTGAGTAGAAAGAGCCTTCGTTTAATATCCATTTATTGTCCTTCGTGGTGCCTATTGCTGCCTACAACACTATCTCCATTTCTGCTCCCCGCAACCGGACTATTTGGTGCTGTGCTGTAACTAACCAAATTTCCGTTTTGGGGAGGTTTTATGTCCAGCATTGGCTGAATTTCATTCTCATCGTACTTGTCTTGATGCTCGCAACAATGTTCACCACATTTATTGCATACGTATAAATTTGGTTTTAGAGTATTTTTGAATTTCTGAAATAAAAATTGACAATGTAAGTCTAATTTCTTCTATAGAAAGTCTAGACGTGTTTAACGTGAATGTAAACAAGTCACTGTCATCGATATAAATAATTTGTAAGAGGTATTAATAATTGTTGTTTGTACCTCTCTGAATGTGTCTCCTTCGGCCTTGGCGAAGTTATAAATCATGAAAATGGGAATGCAAAGAATGGAAAGCGATGTAATGATCCAACCAATGGCGATGGCCCAGAGAGGATATCTGTACGTGCCATTGTTGTAAGTGGGCGTTTCGTAATCGATCATGTAGAAAACCCAGATGGCGAAAATGAGCAAGGGTGCTGCGATGGTCCAGCAGAATTTGAAGTAGAGGCTCGGTGTTCTGCCGGTCATGTATTCGACGTTTTTGGATAACCGCCAGACGCCGTAGAACCAAGCCACGGCTATCATTTCCATGAAGGCTACGTACATTATCGATATCGACGCTGCGTAATGGTCTATCAATTGGAAGAAATAGATTCCACCCTAAAACAAAGAACATATAATAATAGTGTGTTGAGAAACTACATTGATGTAATAATACATAATAGGATAAACAAAATAGACCTATAATTAAAAATAACAAACGTGAACAAGTCGAATTAGAAATAGGCGATATCCGGATAAAATTGCTTTGGCTTTTATAACAGCTCTTTAATAAAGCCAAAGAGGAAATTATTAAAAACATCAAGGTGACTAGCATAAAGAACAACCATGTGCCATTTATCGTGGAAACCATGTATTTTATTCAATTTTCCTAATGTACCATGAGATTTATTCATTTTTCTAAACAAAAACTAAAAAAAATCACATGTTCCAGATCAGTGTTTTTAAACGTGTGGGTCGCGACGCCCGGGGGGGTCGCGAAGCCTTTTCAAGGGGGTTGCGAAGGCTCTTTAAAAGGATCGCAGTTATTTTAAAATTTAAATTAAAGAGCCCTTAAGGTGGTTCACTCGTGACAGGTCTATAGGTGAATTATCAAGAAAAGCTGTTTTATGAGAGAACTACCTTAAAGAGGCATTCAGAGTAAAGAAAAAAACTAAAATCATTCTATTTCAAAATGTTATATTTATTAAGAAAAGGTTAATAGACCTTTTAACGGTTAGTTAAGCGCATGCGTATCCGCCAAGTTTGAAAGGCGGGAATATGAAAGTTTCGAGCACATATTTAGATATACTTCAACAAGTTCGGGCACTTTTGACGTATAACATGGCGGAAATTGACACATGCTCACAAAAAAATTTCAACTATGCTATGGTCTATTAAAAGTTTGAAAAGGTTGTGTTTGATAAACACAAATTAGATTAACACAAACCAACAAATACCTTCGAGTCATATGAATCATTAATGTTACGAGGAATAGGCACACATTGATGGTTGGGCTGTTTCTTGTTAATCAATTTTTCCCATGGCGAATCCGTTTTTGCTACACATAGAACTTTCTAAATCTACGTGATTTATCTGTCTGCCTTTTATTTGAGCCATCGGCGAAAACGTCAACTTGCACAATTAGGAAGTGGCAAATGGAATTAAACAATTCAAAGCTTTTCTGGTTAATTGTGGATCTTCTATATATTTTCTTTAGTCAAAAGCTATCCAGTGATAGACATGAATTCCAAGTGTAACAATCCATCAGCGGATAATTCCAAGAGATTTTCTTTAAGATTGGTTCTTAAACTTGCCGCGTCTGTAGCTGCTTTTAAAAACGGATGTATGATCCACCTTTCCCCAGTGTTTTCTGAAAGTTCTTTCACTGAGAAATAATTACACAATTCTTCTTTCAAATTCTGCAATACATTTTCCATGCCAGGTATATATGATTTGATGTTTATCTCAGATCCCACTTCTCCAATAAAAGACTAAGAAGAATAAAACGACTCAAAGTTGTCTTGCTTTATGGATGATGACCACAGGTTTATTTTTTTCGTAAACCCATGGATTTTGTCTTTAGCGGCAATGAAATTTTGTTTCCTCGCTTGAAGGCTTTTATTCAAAGTGTTTAAATGCTCGATTAGGTCAAAAAGAAAAGCCAGTTTCAAAATAAATTCCGGGTCACAAATAAATTTTGTATATTATTTTGTATAAGTTCAGCTCGAAGTTCCAAAACTCTTGTGGTCGTTATAAAATGGCAAAGTACTGTTGCCTTTCGATAACCACCTAACCTCTGTTTGGTAAAGCAAACTTTGGTGCAGTGAACCAAAATCTTCACAAATGTTTCGAAATAAAAGCTTTTCCTTTAATAGAATTTACTAATCTTATAATTATAATAAAAACGTCATAGTATTCCGGTGGCAAGGTTTTGGACTCAAGAGCTTGGCGATGAAGAAAGCAAAGCATCCAACAAGCGTTTGGCATCAGTACTTTAAGTCTGGTAATAAAGCCGCTTTTAAACCAGTCATAGCTTTTGCTCCGTCACTACAAATAGCTATGAATTTCTTCGCCCAATCGATATGGAAGTCTTGTGTAGCTTTAAGGTACTTGTTATATAAGCATTGACCTGTTGAATTCGTAGGCTGAGCTTTACAAGACAGTATTTCTTCCATCAATCTCTTATTGGATTCAAAACGCACAAAAGCTACAAAGTGCGCACAACCCACAATATCAGTCGATTCATCAAACTGCAGGGATCCAAAAGTACTTTCTTTTATTTCTTCTATAACTTGATCACGAATGTCTATTATGTGTAAGTAATTACGTTTTTAGCCGATATCTAATTATAAAAATAAGTAAAAATAATGTAAAGATTCGATATTTGTATCATAAAAAAATACAAGCTAGAAACAGCGGAGGGTAGGATAGGAGGTCGCGAAATTTGTTTCCACACTAAGGGGGTCGCGGCATGAAAAAGGTTGAAAAAACTGTTCCAGATGGTCTGCCGTGTGGCTCTGTTTTAAATGTGGAATTATATGGTGACGAATGAAAGAACAAACTGTTTAAATTTGTTACTAGCTACTTGTTTCGTCGATTTAGTGTTTGATTAATTTTTAATTAAAAATTATTTTTAAATAATTAATTGTAAAATCGTCGAAATTAGTAGAATCATAGAATTAGTAGTAGAAAAATTTACGAATTAGTCACAATATTCATGACATCGCATAAGATATTAATGAACAAATTGTGTTTATTTGCCTTTCAACTGGATGAGGCGACCAATAGTAATGACGACGCTCAATTTATATGTTGCGTGCGGCACATACAAGAAACAATTGTGTGTGAGGATTTGTTATTTTGCAGAGCTACTGATTCATTTAAGATCATAGATTCGTACATGATCGAAAATAATATTAAATGGGAGAACTGTGTGTGTATGGATGGTGCTCGAACGATGTCTGGACAGTATGGAGGACTACTAGCTCTCTTCAAAACCAAGGCTCCAAATGTAAAATGGACACATTGCGCCATACATAGAGAGTCCTTAGCTGCAAAGAACATTAGACCTGAATTAAATTTTGTGATTTACATAATTATCATTGTGGTGAATTACATTAAAACACGACCTGTGAAAGCAAGATTTTTCCATAAGCGTTGTGAAGAAGTGGGCCAAGCATACCTCTTTCATTAATTATTGCAACTCTCGTTGGTTGTCCAAAGGCAATCTACTGGCACGTGTACACGAATTACGAAATGAGTTTTACACTTATCTACAGACAGAATCACACTATGAGGCGCAAAACTTTATTAACACAGAGTTTATAATAAAATTGACATATCTCTGCGACACAAAAAATTTAATGATCTTAATAAGTCCTTGCAGAGGAAAAATACTCAAACTGCAACTGGCAGATAAAATTACTGGATTTCAGAAGAAGTTGCTCTTATGGAAGAGATAATTAGAAGAAGATCAAGTAAATACTGACTGTTTCCCTGATATGCAAGGCATTCTGCAATAAAAATCAATGGAAATCCTCGATCCTTCTTAGAAATAATATTTACACATCACTTGTCATCATTAAGCGAACATTTTGAAAAATATTTTCCCCAAAATCTGAAACCCTTAGAAACCCGCTCCAGTCGACCATACCATCAACACTTTCGACAGAGGGAGACGAAGACCTTTTCATAGTTGAAAATTTTTTGTACGCATGTGTCAATTTCCGCTACGTTATACGTCAAAAAATGCTCGTCATACAATACGTCAAAAACTCTATGACGTATAACTGCCTGTGTAAGTAAAATGTGCCCGAAACTTTCATATTCCCGCCTTTCAAACTCGGCGGATACGCATGCGCTTAACTAACCGTAAAGAGGTCTATTAATCGAATTAATAGAGTCGTGTGACTCCAACCTTAAGCTCCAATAGGACAAAGACAAACTGCTTGAATTTTGGAGCTCAGTTTCTCACAAACATCATGCTATCAGCACTGCAGCATTGAGGGTTCTACTACCATTTGCGACATCGTACTTGTGCGAAACAGGTTTTTCTGCAGATGCAGTAAGAAAGAACAAGTACAGATCGAAAATAAATGTAGATACAGAGATGAGAGTGGCGATGAGGCCCGTTTTGAGAAGCTAGAATTATGAAGCTATGCTCAGAAGCAAGCACATCCATCTCATTAGTAGCCAGCCAATAAAGTAAAATAAATACCTCTTTTAAGTTTTATTCTTATTTTTGTTCTTATTTTCTAACACATATTATAAATGTTATTTGTAGCTTTTATGATAGCTTGTTACTAGGCTAGAACTACAACTGGTAGGTACTTTTTAGCCGGAGGGGGGCGTCGCAAAAAAATATCAAATTCCCACGGGTAAAAATAAGTTTAGGAAGCCCTGGCCCAGAAAGCCGTAGTAATAACAAGTAAGCGACATATTTTGGAACTGCAGCAAGTCAAGGAAAAACAAATAAAAATTGGAATACAAAATTGGTGGACAGGGCTGTTTAGCCGTAGCGAAGGCTAGAGGTGACAACCCCGAATAATAAGCCGCCCAGGCTAACAATTTGGGTAGTATCTTGGACAGTGGCTCTCCACTGTCCTACGAAGAATATTCTTCAACTGAGCATGGAGGAAAATTTCGCTAAATGCACTACCCCAGGTGCTAACCAATCCACCGTTACCTATGGTGACGCTAGCGGACCTTTGGATTCTGGGGAGTTCGCACCAACATGTTTTAAGGATGAGTCGGAGCATCCTGAAATCATCGGACGAAAACTCAGACCAAGACGGCAAAACTTCTTCGGAACATTTAAAGCTAACCTACTGCTAAAGGTCGGTAAACTGAAACATCTGACTGATTCACTAACACGACACAACATAATACTGATAGCAGTACAGGAAACCAGATTTATGGACCAAAATGCCTTCGAGTCCCAATGCTACAGAATCTTCAAAGGAAAAGTGGGTCAGCGGGTAATGAAGAACGTACCCCACTTAGGTACAGAATTTATAAACAGTCACAGGATACTGGATTCAGTCACCAACTTTACCTCCCCGAGCAGTCGTGTATCCATCCTCTCTCTCAAATGTGTAAACAGGGGCTACAGTATAGTCAATGAACATGCCCCAATCAACCAGGACAACAGACGCAATCCAGACAGAACTGATAAATTCTGGGAAGACTTAGAAGATATTATCTCTAAATTTCCACAGAGGCACACCGTCATACTGCTTGGTGACTTCAATGCTCAATTGTGAAGAGAGAAAAAATTCAGAAACATCAGTAGGCAATTATCCGACGCATAAGCGAACGTACCGCATCGGAGAACGATTGGTGAATCTGTGTAGGACTTTTGGGTTGCTCATGAAGTCTACAGCCTTCAAACACTTGCCAAGGATGCAGAAGACTTGGATTTCACCTAATACCAACCTGGGCTAATTCCAGAAAAATCATGTGGCCATTTAACGAAAATCTCAAAACGAAACACAAAACGTGACGGTACTAAGAAGCGCCAATCTAGACTCAGACCACTACCTCTCAAAGATCAAAATAAGACTCCAGCCTAGAAACACTAGATTACACAGAACCTCCAAAATTCTAAGATTTGACGTAGGGCGACTTAAGAACAGTCAAGAAGTAAGTCAGAGACTGAACAATACAGATCTATACAGCTGGACCAACTGAAGGAGACTCTTGTCAAGGCGGCAAATGAACACGCCCCTTTCGCTAGAAAAAGGAAGCATCCGTGGTGGACTGAAGACTGTGACAAATGCAATAGCCCAAAGACAGATACCCTGGGTGAAGTGGAATTCTTCAAAGACCAAGGAAAATTGGCATACATTTTTAAAACAAGGAAAGGTTACAGCCAAGATAATTCGAGGAACCAACGGACCTTCACACAAAAACAACTAACCCAAATTGAAGAGGGCTTTGCTAAGAATAACTGCAGAGATTTCTTTGGAACCTTCAAGCAGGCATTCAGGAAATACGCTACCGCAAGCCTCCACTTCAGAGACTCACAAGGCAAACTGGCTTCTAACGACAAGGACAACTGCCACCTTTTAGCTCAGTACCAACACCTTGACCAACACCCATTCCAAGGTTAAATTTAGAGGCGAGATCTCAGAAAGCTTCGAAATATAAACTGAAGTGAGACAAGGAGATGTACTTTCCCCACTTCTCTTAAACTGTGTCCTTGATAATGTTATGAGAGAATGGCGCAAGGAACTGATCAACTTGGGTGTTCGGAGCGGTATCTGCCTGGGTCGTGAGAACGATAGACTGGTTGTAGATTGCCTGGCCTTTGCAGATGACATGGCACTGATTCTCTTGAGATGGCAACAATGCAGGTGAATTGCCTCAGAAAACAGGCTGCCAAAGTGGGTATTCAAGTGTCGCTGGAGAAAACAGATTTTTTTATCAACATCAAAGAAACAGACACAGAGATTTTACTAGAGCAGGGAAACATCAAGAGCACTGAGAAAATTAAATATCTCTGTGAATGGATTGAACCCAACTTATCAGGAAGAGCATTATTATCCATGAGAGTCAACAAGTTATGTTAATAGTTAACAACAAGAAATGAATGTCACGCAACCTGTAACTTAGGCACTACACATCAGTCTTACGACCAGAAGCCCTGTATGCCATGGAGTGTCTTTCCTTGAACCGAAGAGGTCTGGTAGAGAAATTGGAAGTCAGAGAGAGGAGAATCCTCAGGAAGATTCTAGGCCCGGTAAAGGAAGATGGGGAATTCCGTAGGCGACATAGCTCTACGAATATATTGAATGGCTCTCTGATTGCGCAAGGAAAAGAAGGGTAGCTTTCTATGGCCACGTTGCAAGATTGCCACGTTGCAAGATTGATCCAAACCGTCTGACCAACCGTCTGTTCACCTTCTGGCAAAACAAGAAGGTTCGTACCACTTGGTTGACAGAAACCGAGAAGGATATTAAAGAACTGGGAATAACAGATCCCCAAAACAGACAGTCTGTGAGTCGCACCTTGAAGGAAGTCTGTGGATTTTAGGAAAAACCCCGAAGGAAAGGTACCCCCTGGACAGAAGAGAGAAAGGAGTTACACCGGCAGAAGATGCGACAATACTGGGCAAAGATCAAAGCCAAACAGTTGAACAAGCGTGGTCCAAAGTAGGGCTATTCGAAAGAAGAAGGAGAAAAGACATGAGCCAAGACAATATGATTTGTTTTGTTTGCGAGGAAGAAAAATAAGTAGAGACGATCTGGAGCATAAAATGTAACTGTGGGTTCCAACAAAATGTGCTGGAGTCAGTCTAAAAGTAAGAATGTACTTTTGTATTAATTATATGTAATGGTCCAATATGAGCAACCGGTTGTCCAACGTGGGAAACTGGTTTCCTTTACTGGACCTATGACTCCGATTTTTCATATATATTTTTCCCTGCTCTGTATTGTGTTTTAATTAAAAATATACATCGTCGGTGCAGATAAACAGGGTATTAACTCAAAAGAGCATGAAGAGCGATTTGAAGTTTTTAAATCAATATATTTCCATTTCTGTAAATAATTCTTTAACCTCTCTTATACTAACTTTTAAACTATTGATTAACGTTTATTGAGAACGTTTTTGTTCACTTCCTGACTTTGTCAATTTTGCAATTCCTGAGAAAAAAAAAATCTGCAGGCAAGAACATTTTGAGATAATACCCTGTTCATCCAAACGAACGATATGTAACCGTATAATATTAGAAAATATACAATAACATAATTCTATATCTAAATAAAATTGATCCTACCTTTGTGACGTTAGGTAGACCGCATAGGAATGAGACGATGCAAATGATGAAGACTAACACCTCGTGGCACATCAGCTTCTTCTTGATCCAAACTGGAAAACCGTCTTGGATTGAAGTCACGACGACTTCGACTATGGCAAACTGACTGTTCAAGGCCAAACAGAGCAGCATGAAGAAGAACAGCACGGCCCAGATCTGGGCCGCAGGCATCTTCGCCATGGCTTGTGGAAACACTACGAAAATTAATCCAGGTCCTACAAAAAATAACAATCAAATAATTGCTTCTGTAAGGGATTCATTGAAAAAAAAATCTTTGAATATCTATGAATAATATTTAAACTAAATTTGGTAAATTTCAAACTTATTGGTCATTGAAAGTCTTGTTCTTATTTGTAAAACTACTTTTAAAAATGAAAACTTCTGTTAAATGTTTAAATTGTGTTAATTTGAGGCACAGAATTTATGTGGGATACGTGGGATACTTTTAAAACCGCTATGTCTCACAATCAAACAGTTAAATGAAGATGTGTTAAATGATACAAATTTTCAATTTTTGAAAATTCGTGAGAAATCTTTTAAACCATTTAAGAAATATTACTTACCATCAGCAATGACATTTTCTATGGACGTATTTTGTTCGAAGGCTATGTTCCCGATTGTAGCAAACGCGAATATCCCAACCAGTAAACTAGTTATCGCGTTCACTAGTGAGACGGCTATCGTGTCGTGCAAAATGTTGTTGTTGTATTTGTTGTAACTGGCAAAAGAGATCATCGAACCGAAGGAAATGCCCATCGAGTTGAAAGTTTGGGCGCACGCATTTATCCAAACCTTTAAAAAAGCAATGGTTTATGTATACATTTATTAAAAAATCATTTAGTTTTAAACAGTTTCGAAAAGACAAAACAGACAAGACCAAACAGATAATATCTAGTCAGACAAGAGTGTGCTGAGAAGACCAATCAGAAGAAACACAGACAGACAAGACTAGATAATATTTTCAAAACAGTGTTCTCTTTTAAAGATCCCTACTAGTCGATGAAATTAAAAATATTTGTGGTACGATTTAGGTTTTGGTACACATTAGGCAACTCTCCCTTAAACCTTTTAATATTTTGTGATTTACCTTGGCGTCTCCGAGTAGCTTCCAATTAGGCCTAAAGAAGTAGCGCATTCCCTTGTCTGCGCCTTCCAGTGTCAAAGACTTAGCCATCAATATGATGATTATCAGAAATGGCAAAGTGGCCGTTAAGTATCGCACTTTCGCGGAAGACTTAATACTTTTCCAAATCGCAAAGTAGACGAGAATCCAGGCGCACAGCAAACAAGCTACCAGATCCCACCGTAAATTTCCTATGTCTTCGATACCATTTGATACTTGCAAAACTTTAATACTGCAAAGAGAAAACTTATGATAAACATGTGTAGGTAACAAAATTATAAAATTAATAATAAAAAAAAAAACAAAATTATGTGCACAGACGTAATAACTACATTATAATTCGGTAATAGACCTTTTCGTAGTTGATTTTTTTTGTGCGCAATTTCTGCCATGTTATACGTCAAAAAGTGCCCGAACTTTTTGACGCATATCTGAATATGTGCTCGAAACTTTCATATTTCCGCCTTTCAAACTTGGCGGATGCGCATGCGCTTAACTAAACGTAAAAAGGTCTATTGAGTAATATGCCCCACGACAGAGTATTTGCTTTAATTCACTTTTAAACTACCTATAGTTTCTAGTTTTCATCCTCGAGTCTAACTTATTTTACCTATACTTTAATGCCAGTATAAATAAAGGAGCTGTATTGGTGTGGTTTCTTGTTTCTAGCCCGACAAAATTGGGATAAAGACAAACAAATTATTTGTATTTATTATTGGGAAAGACAAACAAATTATTTGTATATACTATTTTTAACTTTTGACGAATAAATAAATAAAAAATATAAATCACGACATAATATGTATTCTAACGACAGTTACAGTATTGTTTGCAAATAATTAAGAAAAAATAACACTAGTTAGCAATAAATTTCTCTTACTTGTAAAATTCTTCTGCTGGTGTCCGACTGTCAAGCGGTCTCGTCACATTGTCATTCAGGCTAGCTGGAATCCAACAGTTCGGCGTATTCCACCGATTCGAACAATTCACCCAGGGCTGAGTAGGCTTAAACGACGTAAAAAAGTAGTAAATCCCGTAGGCAATTATCACGCTGTAATATGTTGACATCAGAAAAGATATTACAACGCTAGCTACACCAGTACCTAAAAATACACAATACATAAGTTATCTCTCTAAACTAAACCTCTCTAGTATTGTCTGCTCTTGTCTGGTCTTGTCTGATCTTTTCAGGTCTTTTCTGTTCTTGTCTGGTCTTGTCTCGACTTGTATCGTCTTGGCTGGTGTCCTCTGGTCTTGTCTGATCTAGTCTGGTCTTGTCTGGTCCTCTGGTGCTGTCTAGACTTGTCTAGTCTTGTCTGATTTTGTCTAGTCTTGTCTGGTCTTATCTGGTATTGTCTGACCTTGTCTGGCCTTGATTGGTCTTGTCTGGTCTTCATTGGTCTTGTCTGGTTCTGTCTGTTCCTGTCAGGTCTTATCTGGTCTTGTCTGATTGTATCTGGTTCTGTCTGGTGTAATCTATTCTTGACTGCTCTTGCCTGGTCGAGTTTGGTCTTGTCTGGTCTTGCCTGGTATTGTCTGGTATTGACTGGTCTAGTCTGGTTTTGACTGCTCCTGTCTGGTCTTGTCTCTTCTTGTCTGCTCTTGTTTGGTCTGATCTGGTCTTGTCTTGTCTGGTCTTGTTTGGCGTAGTCTCGTCTTGTCTAGCATTGTATAACTTCGTCTAGTCATGTCTAGTCTAATTTTATCTAGTTATGCCTTTCTACTTAGCCTAGCTTTGTTTTACCTTGTTCTGTCTGACCATACCCGACCTCTTCTAGTATAGCTTTGTCTTATCTCGTTTTGTCTGGCCATATTTGGCCTTGTCTGATCTTAATCTACGTAAAATTATCCAGTCTTATTTGTTCATTACTTGCTAATTGAAACTAGTACAGATATATCCTTGCCTTTAAATAGCGGACTAAGTTGTCCTAAAGCACCGATCGGTCCCCGTCCAGTGAATTGGCCAACAGCTAGCTCCATATACAGCATGGGAACTCCACATATGACCATAATAATTAAATACGGAATGAGAAAGACACCTGTAAACGAACGCATTAAAAACCCATACAGATTTAACGAGCGATTGAAATCGGTTAGAGCGCGTTCGTGACGGGCAAATTAAACACGTCGGGCGAGCGCAATGCTGCCGGGCACGGTTTTGCATAAATTAGCATGGGATTATTACCTCCTTCGCTCTTGTAACACAGGTACGGGAAACGCCAAACGGATCCGAGACCGACGCTGTAACCGACGCAGGCCAGCACGAATTGTAACTTGTTCGACCACTGCTGGCGGCGGGGCTTCATGTAAATGTCGTCGCCGTCCTCCGACCCATTACAACTGTCATCGTACAGGTATTCCTCAGGAGGACTGAAACAATAAGAATAAAATATTTAAAGAGAAGAAAAGAAAAAAAAAAGAATAAAATAATTATAAAGGTCCATCATCGATAAGATTCACTTAATGAGACAAACCAGGAAAACAGTTACGACCACGATATTGAACTCCATGGTAGTATTCATATTCAAGTTTAAGCAAGCCTTCGACAGTGTAGACAGAAGTGCACTAATTACACAACTCACTATATTGGGAATCCTGCTGAAACTAGTCAACCTTATCAAAGTAACTGTACATGGATCAAGGGTAAAGGGTCCAAATATACAAAAGTATACCAATATACTAATATGAAGGATTGTACGCCTCTGAGTGTCTTATTTTAAATAAAAAGGGGGAGTATCAAGTATTCGAAAAGAAAGAAAGGAGGATTCTGCGAAAATACTAGGACCTCAGAAAACTACTGATGGGACTTGGAGGATGAAGAAAAACGAATAACTCTACAAATACACTGAGAAGATCACGGACACAATGAGGAAGCGGAGGTTCAAGTTCTACGGACACCTTCTAAGAATAGATGAATGCAGACTGACCAAGAGGATCTTCAACTACATCACGGGATTAAAGGCCACATCTAAATGGGTAGATGAGGTGAAAAGACAGAAGTTTTCTTTTCAGGAGAAACCAACAATGAGGAAGTTTTGTTGGAGAAGAAGTCTTAAGTTCTTTGCGGCTTATAGTTTTACAAATTAAAAAAAAACAAGTACAGTCCAAATTAACGGATAGCTTAGAAATAAACAGAGAAGTAAGGCAAGGTGATGCACTCTCGACTATGCTTTTTAACCTGGTATTAAGTAAGCCATAGACGCTACGGCAGTAGCGTCGGTCAATCGGGCGAATGCCCGGGGCCCACTAGCTAGGGGGGGCCCATTTTGGGACCCCCTCCCATTTTGCTGAAATTAAAGCAAGGAAAATAAAGTTCAATTCTGTTTTTCTTTTATATTAATATTTAATTACATTATATTTCTTCTATACAAGTTCCTTTCTTGTATGTCTTAAAAATTAAAGAATTTATTTGTTTATTCACTTTTTTATTTACTGGGGGCCCCACCTCAATATATATATGCCCGAAAGGATACCTGTGCAGGTTTGACGTTTGATGACGCACCAATTTATAGGCCTGGCGTTAATTTTGAAGAAAAAAGATACAGAAACGAGTGAAAAGGAAGCGAAAAAATTCGTACTCATTTTTTTTATTGGTATATAATTGGTACTCTTTAGGCAAGGCAGGAGAGGTTAGGCTATAACCCACTTGGGGCTGTAGTGCCAAAGATAGAAGAAGAACAAGGGGTACTCTTTGATTTAGGTTTGCCAAAGACATGGGTGAGTTCTATTAAATCTTGACACGAGAAGAAAATCCAAGATTTTTTCCAGTCAAATGAGAAAAACCTGTGCGAACTGCATGAAACTTGTCCGAACAGCATGAAACTCTACCAGCTGCTCGCCTTGTCACTCTTCATAGGTGTGCAAAACGACTAATGCTGCGATCAAAACATAGACGGTTGACCATGCAGGCGAGCATAATGTGGGGCTTATGCCCGCCTGCTTGGTTCGTTTTGTGCATCGTTGTGTTTTTGTCCGCCAAAGAAAAACGCCAAAGTCATAGCCAACAGCGACAACCAAACCGAGAAAAACTACGGTAATCCCTTCCAGCGAATGATCCAGTTCTACCTTTCCAACGTCCACCGCGACTTCTCGCTTGACCGAAACGAAACTTCAGTGGTCCGAGAAAAGAAAGATCTTTGGGGCGACAACAAAAGTAGGAATTTTTTCTGAAAAGGAACCGTCAAGTTCACCACTAAAGTTTTCAACGAGACGAAGAAAGGATTCGAGGCCACTAGGGATGCTTTCCAGGGCGTCGCCGATTTTCTGAGGAAGACGAATAGTTCGTATAGAAAGCAGAGATTTTCCACGGGGAAAAAGTTTTTTTTAAGAATTGCACCAAGAAAATCGACAAGAGGAAGGTGGAAAAGCCCGTCGGCAGAACCACGGAGAAATCGAAGATATATTACTTTCCATAAAAATCTTCGAACACTTTTTTAGTGAAATCTGGTGGCGAGTGTTGAATTACGTGGGAACAATGCGAGCGACGCGACGACCGTCCAAGACATACACTTGAAAATCCTGACATGCCCTGCGCAGGCGACTGGAGTACATGCACACACGCACAGGTACACCGTCGAAATAATTGATTTTCGATCTTGCGCCGGTCGCCTGGGCAGGATCAAAAATTGCATAAGTCTATTCCCAAACACGGGGCGTGTTTGGACCGGAGCGGATTACCTACACAGGTAGAACTCTCCGGTAGACCGATTTGTGTATGGCCTGCATTACGTACAAAATCAAAACAAATATGCACGTACGCAGACGATATCGTTATAATGACCCGAAGTGAAGATGAGAGAAGGCGCACTTTGGGAACGCTTACGCATGGAAACAGAAAAAATACGAATATCTGTAAATGAGAAAAAGAGTACAAGGACAAATTAGAATATATGGGCATACTTTCAAATATCGCACATCCAGCAGAAAAGTGACACAAGTGCGAATTACTGATTTGTTATGTTACTGTTTATCTGTCATATTTCTGTTGAAAATCTGCTCAGATGAAAAAAGACACTTCCGCTTTCTGGCGGACAATAATTGAATAAAACAAAAAATCGACTTCATACTACTAAAAATAACATCCTAGATACCCAATTTCAGTTTAAAAAATGGCGATTTTTCATCCGCCATTTCGCACTTGTGTCATTTTTCTGTTGGAGGTGCGATATGTCAACTCATTTATTTATTTAGGGTCCACATTAATAACAACAAACCAAGGGCGAGCAGTGAACAAAAAAAGAGCCTAGAATAAAGACAGCAGATAATGCAATTCACACACATAAAGACCTAGTGTGGTAAAAGCTTCTAAGCAGACAAAAAAAGCCAGGAATCTACCGGACACTGACACGGCCAAGTGTTACAGTTGCTAGCGAGACATGGACTCTAACTGAAACGAAATAAAGATACTTAGGGTATGGGAGAGGTGAGTACTACGTAGAATATTTGGAACAACACTGGATGACTATGGTTATTGGAGAATAAAGATGCTTAATAGCCTAATTAACGAAGCTCAATATAACGAGCTCTATACCCTAATTAACTGAACGGACATAGCACGCTTTATTAAAGCCAGACGCCTGTGGTGGTATGGGCATCTGGCAGGAATGGACGAGGGCAGAGCACCTAAAAGAATTTATAACTGGGTACCATCGGAAGCAAGAGCGAGAAGAAGGCTATGGGGCCACAGGAAGAGGAAGAAGAATTGGGTAAAGAAAAAGGATTGGGTTAGGAAGGAAAAGGAAAGAATTGGGTGGTGCAGAATCCAAAATAGCCATTACATTTGGTCTATAACAGTGTTACCCCCACCTAAGCCTTCCTAAAATTCTTATGCCCCCCTATGTAACATATACATAATTTTTAATATTAAAAAATTGATTTGAAACTTAAATTATGGGTTTTAGGAAGAAATCTCTAAAAAATTGTTAATAAAACACAGTAAGTAAATTTTCGAAACATAAAACGAAAAACTGAAATTCAAATTCGAAATAGTATATTAAAGGACGAGTTCAGTAAGCGCGATTTTACAGCACGCGTCTAAGTTTGGAATCTAAGTAGTTTTCTAATGGACAAGTGCTGAAAAACGCCTTACGAACGAGGTTTTTATAGTATTTTTTCTATTTTGCGTCCTTTTATGCCATTTCTAAATAAAAAGTCGCCGATATACATTGCGAAAATTGTATCGCACTCGGCGAGCCATAACCGCACTTATATGAGTGCTGTTGTTGAATCCATTACAACACCAAATAACACGCAAAATAGAAAAAAATCATTTACAGCACTAAGTCCACATTCAGTTAATATGAAGATGGAAACGGTAACAATATTGTTCGCTATGTTCGCTTTTCAAAAGTTTGAAAGTCAAATCTGAATTAATATGAGCAGTATTTTTCGCCTTAAAGCGCGCCTGAAGAGGACCTCGTTTCATTGATTCGTTGGTCAAGCATTGCTGACATAAAGGACAAAAAGGAAGGAAACCGCTCATCGTGAACAGCGGGTATGAACCCAAATTTTGTTTGGGTAGGAACTCAAAACTGCGTTGTTTAGCGAGATTTGCCGCAGGGAGGTTAACTTGACGACGCCGAAAACCCAGTTGATATTTTGGTCTCGTCACACGAATTAATAACAATTATTTAAGAATTTGTTTTTTTCTATCAATTTTGGCACTAGCATTGCATTTAAATGGCCAGGAGCAAGGGGATTAAACTCATGGCCTGTTCATTTTCGAATTGTCCCCCTTAACAATCAAATTGCCCCCCTTAACAGTCAACAAATTGCCCCCCTGTGGGGCGTGGGCCCCACGTTGGGAAACACCGGTCTATAACATTTGCTTTTTGAGATAAGATAAGTTGGTCACTTTTAGAGTTATCCACATTTTTTAACCATTCGCATATACTTATTGCAAGGTTTTTCTTCAGATTTCGGAATAAATTACATTTTTATAAAGATTAAATTTGTGAAAATCATCAAAAATATAAAATATCTTCAATTGACTTCGATGATCTTGTCTGATCTTCTTCTGGTCTTGTCTTGTCTGGTCTGGTCTGGTCTCGTCTGGTCTGGTTTGGTCTGGTCTGGTCTTGTCTTGTCTGGTCTGGTCTTGTCCGGTCTGGTCCGGTCTGGCCTGGTCTTGTCTTGTCTTCTCTGATCTGCTCTGCTCTCGTCTAGTCTTGTCTGTTCTTATCTGGTATTGTCTGTTCTTGCCTAGTCTTGCCTGGTCTTGTCTGGTCTTGCCGAGTCTTGTCTGATCTTGCTTGGTCTTTTCTGGTCTTGACTGGTATTGTCTGGAGTTGTCCGGTGTTGCCTGGTCTTGTCTAGTCTTGTCTGGTCTTGTCTGGCCGGTTCGGGTCTTGTCTGGCCTTGTAAGGGATTGTCAGCTGTTGTCAGGTCCTGTCTAGTATTGTCTGGTCTTGACCGGTCTCGTCCAGTCTTACTAGAATTTAGGTTAGGTTAGATTTAATATCCAAGATATGTCTAGTCACTAGGTAGTTATTTTAGATATTCCCAGCAGTTTTTCGAAATTTCTTTTGTCAATCAAAGGTTATTGTAAACGTTGTCATTCTTGTTGTTGCAAGATGCAATCAAAACCCGAAAATCTGCAACTCCTAAATTTCAAAATCTTGCAAAACTTTTTACTCTAGCACACTTTTTTTTCTTTCTGGCAAAACTTTTTTTTAAAAGTTACATAGACAATAGCAGGAAGAACAAACATTCCTCATATTTCATCACACATTTAAACATGTCAACTGACAACACAAAACACAATAATATGTTCATTTTCAGCAAGTGACAAAATAATTCAATTAGCCAGCGGAAGAGATAAATTTTCCAATTTCAAAAATGTAAAATAAACGATAAAAACCCCCAAAAATAAGCTGTTATCTAAACGCAAAATCTTCCATTGTCTAACGATTCCGTTATCATTTATCAAAGTATTGTCTGGAATGCACACAAAGCGTTCGGTGAAGTGAAAAACGCGCGCCGAGAATGACGTTTATTAATAATAGTACCAGCAAATAATAATTGAGGAAAGCGGAAACGACACCGAGGTCAGAATCCTATACAAAACCGCAGTGTAAATAAATAAATTGAATCATATTTTGAATTGCATTCTAATATAGGGTTTATGAATTGAATTAACTGAATTTATATTTCATCTACGTACACGATAAACATATCAACTTATCGAGGCAAATTTATATAATTAAGATAGTTGCATTAAGTATATTGCTAAACTTGTAGCTTTGCAAAATTGCTGGTTTTATTTTCATATCTAAAGACAAAAGACAAAACGAAATAACTTGCATGAGAGAAGAGATGTGCCTACCAATGATACACGAAAAATAGACAATAAATAAGACATAAATAAGATTAGACAAAGAAGATTAAGGAAATGATGGAAAGGAAATGATAAAGATTAATATAAAATCTAGTCTTGTTTATTATTCTTGAATGTCTAGTCTTGTCGGTCTAGTATTGTTTGTCTAGTTCTGTATGTCTAGTGTTGTCTGTATATCTAGTCCCGTCTTTCTACTCCTGTCTTTTTTTTAATGGGATGTAGCAAGCACCGTTCGGTTAACTTGAACAAGAGGACCCTCTGTGAAAGCCCAACATCCCGGAACCGCTCCTTGTATTACCTCAGGATGATGGCATCTCACATTCTGTGTTTCGACTGTAGTTGGAACTAAGAGTAACCTTACTCTAGATTATGGGTTCAGGTGACTTCCGTGTTCTATGAGTTCTATGTATCATCCCTAGGTTCTGTTTTCGATCTGTTCGGTTCGTTCGCCTGTTTCCTTTTGGTTTAAAATAATAATGATCATGGTTTCCGTTGCGACCCAGTCCTCTTCTGACCATAGCATCACGTCCATTTTACGTACATCTGGGACTTGGCTTTGTTTTTGTGTTTCCTCTTGTTTGTCCTGACCCCGCACTTTTATGCGTTATACAGGCAGGTCCTTTCCTCGACCAAGAGCTCTATAGGCGATATGCTCGCGGCTACGACGACTGCGTCCTGCGACACTGTCCTGTACGTACTGCATACCCTTAAAGCCATTTTTCTTTGTACCGAGGTAAGTTTCTCTCTTATGCTTGCCTTCTTCATTGCCTTCTCCCACACTGGAGCATTGCTGAGTAGGCAACCTAGCATATTAGTCTCCTCTTACTATTTCTGGGCACCCCAGCGTTTGGCATTATTCTTCCCAATCCGTTTTTACTGCCTACGCCGCGTCTAATGTAACATGATTGTTAACGTAGAGCATACACTCAGCCGTGCCCTAGAACAGCTTGCTACTATGAAAGAAACCAGCTCATACCCAATTCTAGTAAGACTCAAGTATGTGCCAGCCACTTGAAACATAAGCAAGCTAAAAAGTATTACTACTACTACTAAAGCCGAAAAAGTATTCTGGAATGGTTCGATATTAGATCATTGCTTCCATACCAAATATCTAGGTGTTACCTTGGACCGTACACTTACATACAAAGAGCAGTGCCTTAAGATGAATCAGAAGATCTCTTCGAGAAACTGCCACCTACGTAAACTGTCAGGGACTAACTGGGTTACCCATCTTCAAACATTAAGAACAACGGAACTGGCCTTATGCTATTCAGCAGGAGAATATGCCAGTCCTGTATGGTACAAGTCAGCTCATGCAAAGCAGATTGATGTTGCCTTAAATGAGAGCTGTAGGATCATTTCAGGCTGTTTGAAAGTGAACTATCTTTTTTTTTTCGTTTTTTTTTGCACGTGCCGACCCGTGCCAGTGATAGTGTGGGGCTGCCCCCCAAAAGGGGCGACCCACTAAAAAACCCCCACCATTCAGACCCCCCAGCCAAAACCGGAGAGAACGTGATGGAATCCAAAATTTGGCATAACTTCATTACGTTCCTCCCCCTTTCATATCCCAAGCATTCATACGCATTCATTCGTTGTGCCGGGCGCGCCGTTAATCGCCGTGCCCCCTCCCCTCACATCAGAGTTTACAATAAATTTGTGCGCCCCCTTCGCACAAAGGGGGTCCCGGCGTTGGCACGCTCGGCTCGCGTGTAACAACCCACGTCCCGCCTTACGCTCGTCCCTTTCATCTCCTCATTATATATCCTATCATTCCAGTCAGCATGATTGTCACCATACTCTCCTTGTTTCCATTCTCTCCCACCTTGCATTCTGCAGCGCTCCTCATTCTCTCCCATCTCGTACACTCGAAGATGGTATACTCCGCAGTGTCCTCAGTCGCTCCACAATACCTACAGTGCGTCCCAGCCAGTTTCCCGCTGCGCACCAAGTAAGACCCAAACATCCATGCCCCATAAGCGCCTGGGTGAGGTGATAATTCACCTCCCCGTGCCCACGGTTGACCCATTCATCGATAGTCGGAATCAGTTGCCTGGTCCAGGCTTCCTTTTCCGACCCCGGCCATAGCTCTTGCCATACACGCATTGTTTTTTCCCTTTAATTTCTAGGATCATTACCTCCCCAAACTCTCACCCTTTCATGCGCCAGAAGGTCTAACGGGATAACTCCACCAACGACCGCCACGGCGTCGCCAGAAACAGTCCTGTATGCGCTGCACACACGCAGCAGCATACACCTTTGCACTCTCATCAGTCTCGCTCTATAACATTCAATCCTGAACGGATTTATCCATGCCTCCCCATACAGGAGAATGGAGTGCACGACCGCATTCATAACCCTCCTCTAGGAGGCCAACGGCCCAATTATGTTTGACATCAGCCGTCCAAGGGCTTTCACACATGCTGTAGCCTTGCTCACCACCCGGGTGACCTGATCGGACACCCTGAGATTTCGCTAAAGCTCTACCCCAAGATATCTTACAGATTCCCGAGCCGGTACGTCAACTGTCCCCATTCTTACGGTCAGTTCACGCAGCTTTCTTCTCCCAATTAGAAGGACCGCCTCGGTTTTGTGGGGAGTCAGAGCAAGCCCTTTTTCCCCCATCCACCGATCAATCCTACTAATTGCCTCATTCATTATCGCTTTCAGACTTTCTTCCGTTCTTGCGACAGCGACCACCGCTAAGTCATCAGCGTACCCTACGAGTGTAACCCCGTCTGGCAGCCTCAATCTCAAAACCTCATCATAAAATATCATTTTGAAGATTTTACCTTCCAGAGTCATTATCTCCCTATCATTCAAGTAGCTCCCCACCATCTTTCGAAGGTAGGGAGCTACACCCTTTAGTACCAAAGCCTCCATGATTCCGCCGCATGGGACCTAATTGAAAACATTTTTCACGTCCAGGGTTACAAGCACGCAATAGCTACGGGTACGCCATGAACCCGTATTTGCTAACCTTGCTCTCTCTATCACACGCATCATTGCGTTCACCATAGTGCGGACTCTGAACCCATACTGTTCCTCTGAAAGACCCCCGGCCCTCTCGAGATCTTCATTTATCCTACCTCCGATCATACTCTCAAACATCTTCGCTATCCCATTCAGTAGGCAGATTGGCCTGTAATTAGCTTCCTCTCCTTCCTTTCGCTCTTTTTCAATCATCACCAGTCTCGCTCTCTTCCACTCTTTGGGGAAACTGTCATTCATCAACAATTCATTCATCATGCTCAAGCATATGTCCTCGCACACATGCCCAAACACCTTGCACGCTTCGGGTGGAACACCATCAGGATCCGGCGCTTTTCCCTCATTCATCCGGCCAACTGCACTCTGCAGCTCGGCCGGAGTGAAAAGGGGCGCCGATCTCCATCCCACGGGTTCCAGCCAGTTCATTCGCTCATGTACTGCGAACAGCTTCTTGACTTCCGTCATTAGGCTATCCCCCCGGAGAGTATTAACCTTTTGCGCAATTATTCTGGTGGCGATCTTATAGCCGTCACCCCAGATGTTATTATTTACCTCTTCGCAAAGCACTCTCCAAACTTCTTGCTTGGAGTTCGCGATGGCTCTGCGAAGTTCCCTGTGCGCCAAGTTATACCTCCTTCTGAACTCCTCACGCACTTCCTCATTTGCTCGCCTATTACTCTTCACCACGCATCTCCTTTCACGTAAACAGGTTTTACGCTTTTCAGCTACCTGTGAAAGTGAACTATCTGGCAGGGATCGCTCCACCTGATATCAGACGTAAAGTGGCTGCAAACAATTAAAGGAGTAAATCATCTACTATGACCTCACACCCACTCTTCGGATATCAACCTCCTGAAAAGGGATTAAAATCGAGGAAGAGATTCCAAACAACTACACAACCATTGCAGGCAACAGCAGCAGCAGCAGCACGAGTTGTCATGTAGAAGAAGAGAACTAGCAATCTGTCTGAATGGATGGAACCTAAGGAATCTCTATCTCCTGGCCACATAGAGAACTGGCTAATCCGGGAGTTCCTGAATAGACTGCGGGTGGAAGTTGCAAGATCACGGGACAACTTATTTAAGTGGCATTTTCCAACCAAAATTGTCCTATGTGATTGTGGAGCAGTTGAAACTACACAACACCTCTTATGCTGTCCGTTGTGGGCATCCAGCTGTACAATGAAAGATTTGACTCAAGCTAATCCAAGTGCTCTCGAAGTGGTTAAGTTTTGGGCAGGAACTGTTTAAGATTACATACTATATTTGTGTACTTGTGCCTATTTTATGTATCTTTCATGTTTTATGTTTTGTACTTCTGACACGAATAAATATATAAACTGAGAGTATTTTGTCGATGGTAACTTCCAGGTACTTCAGTCTACTACAGTCGCGTCTTCTTCCGGTAAGCAACACAGCCTCGCTCTTTTCGGGTGCCAGACTTAGCTGTTTTCCTTGCAACCACGAGTCCACCAGCTCTGGGCCTTTTTTGGCTCGTACCATTACTCCACGTTCGTTTCTGCCCGTTACAACGAGGGCCAGGTCATCGGCAAAGTTGACCATCTCACTCCCTCAAAACTCCCTCCCAACAAAACCTTTTTCCGGCCGCGTGCCATTTTTTTTAATTTTCACGTTTTGAAATGCTGACGTACCAGGTCTACTTTTACAATGAGATAGTGAAAATCAGTTACCGTATTAGCGTGAATATTTGTCCTGTTTTGTGCGCCTTTTGAAATGACGGGCAAACCAATCGACGAATTTTGATAAAACTTAGTATCATTTGATATTCTTACGAGATCTCACAAATTCCCAAATTTCAAAATTGTAGCTTTGTAAATACGACTTTCGTGAATTTTTGAGATTTGTAAAATTTTGTGCGTCTTTTGCAATTACGGACAAACCAATCGACGGATTTTGATGAAACTTCGTATGAATTAATATTCTTGCAAGATATCACAAACTACCAAATTTGAAAATTGTAGCTTTGTAAATACGGCTTTGGTGAAATTTGGAAATTTTTGTGCACTCTTTGCAATTACAGGCAGACCAATCCACGTATTTTGATGAAACGAGATATGATTTGATATTCTTACGAGGTCCCACAAATTGCCATATTTGAAAATTGTAGCTTTGTAAATACGGGTTTTGTGAATTTTTGAAGTTTGTAAATTTTCGTGCGCTTTTTGCAATTACAGAGAAACCAATGGACGGATTTTGATGAAACTTGTTATAATTTGATATTCTTGCGAAATTGATATTCTCACAAATTTGAAAATTCTAGCTTTGTAAATACGGCATTTGTGAATTTTAGAAATTTTTGTGCACCTTTTGCAATTACAGGCAAACCAATCGATGGATTTTGATGAAATGTAGTATGATTTTATATTCTTACGAGGTCCCATAAATTGCCAAATTTCGAAATTGTAGCATTGTAAATGCGGCTTTTGTGAATTTTTTTAATTTGTAAATTTTTGTGCGCCTTTTGCAATTATGGACAAACCAATAGACGGATTTGATGAAACTTGGTATGATTTGATATTCTTGCGAGATCTCACAAATTACCAAATTTCAAAATCATAGCATTGTAAATACGACTTTGTTGAAATTTGGAAATTTTTGTGCGCCTTTTGCAATTACAGGCAAACCAATCCACGGATTTTAATGAAACTTAGTATGATTTGATATTCTTACGAGGTCCCAGAAATTGCCAAATTTCAAAATTGTAGCTTTGTAAATACGCCTTTTTTGTATTTTGGAAATATTTGTGCTCCTTTTGCAATTACAGGCAAACGAATCGACGGATTTTGATGAAATAGTATGATTTTATAATCTTAAGAGGTCCCATAAATTGCCAAATTTCGAAATTGTAGCTTTGTAAATGTGGCTTTTGTAAATTTTTGGCTTTGGTGTATTTTTGAAATTTTTGTGCGCCTTTTGAAATTACGGGCAAACCGACGGATTTTGATAAAACGTGGTATGATTTGATATTCTTACGAGATCTCACAAATTCCCAAATTTCAAAATTGTAGCTTTATAAATACGGCTTATATGAATTTTTGAAATTTGTAAATTTTGTGGCGTCTTTTGCAATTACGGACAAACGAATCGACGGATTTTGATGAAATTTGGTATGAATTGATATTCTTACAAGATATCACAAACTCCCAAAGTTCAAAACTGTAGCTTTGTAAATATGAATTTTGTGAATTTTGTGAATTTTTGAAATTTGTAAATTTTTGTGCGCCTTTTGCAATTACGGAAAAGCCTTTCGACGGATTTTGATTAAATTTGGTATGATTTGATATTCTTGAGAAATCTCACAAATTACCAAATTTCAAAATTGTAGCTTTGTAAATACGGCTTTGCTGAATTTTTTTAATTTAAAAATGTTTGTGTGCCTTTTTTTTGTAATTACGGGCAAACCAATCAATCGACGGATTTTGAACACGTCTTATATTTTACACCGTTGCACAAAAGTAGATTGAGAAACTTTAGAAAAGACAGTATTTTAGTACAGACAGTAATATTTTAGAAAAGACAGTTTAACAATTTTAGAAAGCATGCGTTCAGAAGGCATGAGTAATAGTTCGCGTGCCAATACAATTTTCCTACGTGCCAGCTATGGCACGCGTGCCATAGGTTCGCCACCACTGATATAGGGTATTCCACAGGGTAGGTCCTAGAATATAATCTTGTGGAACCACACTCAAGAGCGTACTTACGATATCAACTAGGGGAGGGCAGCTCATTTGTTTCGAGGATTATGAAATGAAGTATCCATCAGTCGTACAATTTCAGAACTGCTTCGCCATGCTCTTTGCACCCTAAGACGTCAGGGTGGGGTTTTAATAATGTTAATGTAAAGAAATTTATGTGCGGCGAGTTGGGTTCTAGGGAGGAGCGGTTCTTGTCTCTCTAGTCTTCTCTGTCTAGTCTTGCCTGTCCAGTCTTGTCTGTCTAGTCTTTTCTGTCTAGTCTTGTCTGTTTTGTCAGTCTTCTCTGTCTGCCTCCAGACTCTTCTCTCCAGGCTTGTAACTTCAGTCTTGTCTCTCCAGTCTTGTCTGTCCAGTCTTTTGAGTCTATTCTCGTCTGCCTAGTCATGTCTATCTAATTTTGTCATGCAAATCATAATATTTAATAAATCAAAATCGAATCATGTTTATTATTAATGAAGTTTTAATAAAACAACATTAGTTGAATATGCAATGAGTTACAGAATTTATGCAGACTTATTTATTGAAATATACCGATAGAGTCTTTGTTGTTACAAGTCCGTCTGGTGAATAATTCAGTGGCTTGCGTTACGTAAGGCCGTCGATCGGGCCGTTAGCGGGCCTAATTAAAACGCGCACGATTTGCATGATTTATCGCCGATCGATGCTAATTGAAATGTACGAGCTGCTAATAACGACGCAGATGTTGACATCACGTGAAAGACGCGAAGGAAACACAAATAAATCTTTATTGAAATATTGCGAAAATACGCCCACAAAAATTGTTATTGAAATTGTTAAATTAATTTATACAAGTAGCTCCAACAGCTCGATTTGCTTATTTTTTCATTTGTTATAGTAAATATGTTCAAATTATTAAATGTTATATTGCTTCGAAACTATTTAAATGGTCTATAATATTGCTAATAGCTTATATTTTGTGTAGATTTCATACTTTGTAAGCGATTAATTTATGGTTTTTTATCTAGTAGCATCAGACCTCATAATCTTGACTTTTATATTACCACTCTAGCCACTGTTACCACAATCTAGACTTTAAAGCAGAGTTCTAACCTCTAGACCGGATATTCAGATTCAACATCAAGATTCAACATCCAGATTCAACATCAAGATCTAGATCAGAGATTTAGACTCTAGATCAGAGATTTAGACACTCGATTAAAGATCTAGACCATATTAGTGATCTAGAGACTAGATCACTAATATAGTCTAGATTCTGGACTTTAGACCTGTTATCTGCACCCTAGATCAGTTTTGTTCGCTCTAGATCAGTGATCTATAGTCTATTTATAATGTATTCAAGTTAGAGGCAAGAAATTAAATAGGACCAATAAATATTACCTTTTGAAAACCAAGTGGGTGGTGAATAGAAAGAAATTGTTCGGACGAGCAGGGTTGTCGAAGTTTTCTCTACGTACTTTGATTAATAAGTAGCGCAATAAATTGTAATTATGCTAAAAAGAAATATTAATTATTGTTGTTGTTTTGAGTTGAGACGGAAAGGAATTTTCACAAACACAAAAATCTTAATTAACCTTATTAGTTACTAATTGCTGGTCATTATCTGGGCGTGATTTATGTTTTCGAGGATTTTCTAACACGGACATTTTTTGTATCACAAATATTTGTCGTAACATGAATTTTATTCCAATTATACATGCGATCATGCGAATAGGAATATTAAATGATTTTTTGATAAGTTATATATGCGAATACAATGATTATTTAACAAGTTAAATTTGCAAATATTGGCTGTCATTTAACGTTTAAACTAAGACAAATTGAAACTAATTGCAGAATTCTGTTTATGAAACATACATTTTACATACTATTCCTAAACCTTTTTCGCCGTGCAAGCCGCGCAAGCCCTGTTTCATGTAGCCGAGCATCCTTGAACTTAACATAAAACAGTTTCATGTACACTAAAAGTTCACCTTCAGACAGACTGGTGACATAACTTATAACAAAAATGAATTTTGAATTGTTCTTATGTGACCAGTTCTAGGTCGTCGTTTTAAAAAAATGCCAGTACTCTATTTAATCTACCATTGTTTCGTGCAATTGAGAAATATTTATATAAATAATCTTTATGTTACAAGGATTTCATATAATATAAAAAATGTTACACTCATAAATCATGTTAGCTAAAGTTTGCACAAAACAAAACTTTCTCGTCTGGTGATGTCTAGTTTTGTCATGACATGTCTAGTTCAGTATAGATTTACCCTGTCTTGTCCTGGTTTCCATAATGTTCAGTAGTTTAGTCTTTTTTAGTCTTGTCTAGCCTTCTTTGGTCTTGTCTGCTCTTGTCTGGTCTTTTATGGTCTTGTCTGGTTTTGTCTGGTCTTGTCTGCTCTAGTCTGGTCTTCTCTGGATTTGTCTGATCTTGTCTGGTCTTGTCTGGCCTTGCCTGGTCTTGTCTTGTAATGTCTGGTCTTGTCTAGTATTGTTTGTAGGGCTTCACACGAGAATGATATTTTTCTCGTCTCGTCTCGTCTCGTGTCGTAAAAGCAAGACGAGAACGAGACGAGACCGCATGTGGTCTCGCTCTCGCGAGAGCGAGAACTTAGGTGGTCTCGCTCTCGCGAGAGCGAGAACGTATGTGGTCTCGCTCTCGCGAGAGCGAGAGCGCATGTGGTTTCGTTCTCACGAGACACGAGAGTCTCGTTCCTGATCCCGGTCATACTTCTTCTTCAATCTTTGATTCTAATATGGGCTCGGGCATGTTACATTTCATTATATAACAATTAAAAGAGTAGATTTCGTAATATGAAATAAATAGACAGTCGTAGTCGTAGACAATTTCAAATTATGTTCGTTTTTATTATTAATTTTAAATCGTCAACAAAATAGAAGGTTTATATAAACAGACATTTACGGTGTGTTATCGCTACATTTTCATGTGGATGGAACAAAGCGAAATTTGAAGATATTAATAGTAACCAAATAAAAAATTTATGTAAAGAGACAGTGATTAGTAGAGATCGGATTTTAGGCAAAACGCCTATCGTCAGTTTTTCAGGCATCGACTTTCTAATAATACACAAATTTGTTTTAGTAAATTCTGAATCATTAGAGCCCTATTTGATTTTGCCTTTTTTTGCCTTTTTTGTACTATTTTTTTTTTATCACCTATTTTACCAGGTATTTTGCCTATTTTCGTTTATTTTTACATATATTTGCCTATTTCTGTGTCTATTTTGTATTCTTGGCATTTTCTTATGCAATTTAGATCTTTTTATCATAAATTAGATTTGTGACCAGTCTTTGAGAAGCCATCCTACCTTCACCAGACGAAATTGTTTTTTTTTGCTTTTAGCGGTGTCACAGACCGATTTGTTTAATCATCCCCTTTCTTTTGTTAAAATACCGCGAAACTTACGCAATCAACTATTCCCTCCACTCTTTAATTTTCTCAGCCAATTCTTGAAAACCTAGCCCTTCTACAGATCGTGAATAAATAATGGAATATTTGAAATTTCCCTTCTCACTGTAGTCATTGCCTTTATATCAGTTGTTTCTGCTGTTTGTTTGGCCCTTGTCGTCTTGTGTTGTAGTTGAGCAAAAGTGATTTTGAACGTTTTTTTTATCAAAATGCCAAAACAAAAGGCACCCCTTAATAGAAAAGTAAAAGAATGGATATCAGGTATATCCGAACTGAAATTGGATGGGGACGGTGTATTTTGCAGCGCCTGCAGTAAAATAGTAAGTTCTACAATTTTTCACCATTAAACACAAACTGAAACATTACTGATGTTAAATGTATAATTGTAGGTGGTATTTAAAAAGAGTATCCATGTTGAGCAGCATTTAAAAACATCTCTCCATAAAGAAAATAAAACCAAAAATTTGAGGCAATCACTATTAACTCAAAGTACTTTAAATGAGCAAAGTCAGGTGAAAAATGAGTTTTATTTAGATTTATGTACAGCTTTAGTGGCCGCAAATATACCTTTTTTAAATTGGAAATCACTGAATTTAAGGGATTCTTGGAGAAATATTGCAAAAAGAATGTACCCAGTGAATCTACACTACGAAAAAACTATTTGTCTAAATGTTACGACAAGGTATGCAAATTAATTTAACAAAATCATAGGATACTTACATAAATCTTGATTTCTACTTTAATGAAATTAAATTATCTGCTGTTACGGACAATTCTGTGTTTTTTAACTGTAGGTACCTTTAAAGTTTAAAAAAGACAAAATTGCTCCTAATATAAAAAAAATTATAAATATTTAAAATTTTTAGTCTATTGAAAACATACGATATTGGTCTCCATGATATATACATATGTGTAGACGAAACAACTGATGCCATGGGACGGTATGTTGCAAATTTGATAGTAGGAAAACTAACCGATGGAGGCCCTTCAAAAGCTCATTTATTGGCCTGCAAAATTTTAGAAAAAGCAAATCATGCTACAATATCACGTTTTATTAACGATAATTTAAGTAGATACGAGTTTAAATTTTGTCTACAGGTAGTTACCTACATTTTTTTTAGCATTATTATGGCCAAATGGTATCCAGCATGATAAATTTAAATTATATTATTCAGATGCAGCTGCATATATGGTGAAATCTGCTGTAAGTTTGAAGATTTTTTACCCAAATCTTATACATGTCACTTGCTTAGCTCACGCATTGCATTTGGTATGTGAAGTAATACGTAACGAATATGAAAACGTAAACGGACTAATTTCCAGCACAAAAAAGGTATTTCTCAAATCTCCGTTAAGAATTCAAGTATATAGAGACCATTTACAAGCCCTACCGCTGCCTCCTGAGCCAATAATAACACGATGGGGCACTTGGCTGAAAGCTGCCTTCTTTTATTGCGACAATTTTGAATCAATTAAACAGGTAAAGACTTGATTCTCTATTTGTTGAAAATATTCCTACTAGTAAATTTCAAATGTTTAAGGTAATACAAGATTTTGATTCTGATGCGGCTAGGGCTATAAAAGATGCAAAAATGTACTTTGCGAAACCGAACATCAAAAACGATTTAATTTATATCAAGAGTAATTTCAAAATTCTTGTTGATGGTATAAAGCTACTTGAAACAAATACCTCACCTTTGGTGGAAACAATTGGCATTATCAATAATGTAACGGAGTCCCTGATGTCAACCCCAGGACAAGTGGGTCGAAAAGCATACGAAAAATTGACAAAAGTAATAAATAAAAACAGTGGATTTGCTTTTCTGAATAATATTTCAAAATTATTGGCTGGCGAAAATGCTGAAATGCCAGAAAAATTGACCATATCACACATCCCAAATTATAAATTTGCACCACTAACATCGTGCGATGTGGAGAGGTCATTTTCCATCTACAAGACCATATTATCTGACCGTCGTCAACGGCTGACGGAAGATAATTTAGAAAAACTGATGGTGTGCTACACAGAAACAATTAATGAAAATTAAAATTTATAATGTTTTCAGGTTCTCGTTCCATTTTTTTTTTAATCTAGGTCAGTTCTTGGGTATTTGAAACAATGAAAAAAAGACTAAGAGTATTAAGTCTTTTTTTTTCGACGTTTCGTCCTTTATTTTCGGACTTCTTCAAGGAAGCTACAATATTACATATTCACAATAAATAACTTATTTAAATGTCACCGTCATAAAATTTAAAATTTAATAATTTGAATTTTATGACGGTGAATATAATTTTATAGAAATAATTCGGTAAGTGGAAGATAATGTTGTAGCTTCTTAATGTTGTAGCTTCTTTGGAGAAGTCCGAAAATAATGGACGAAACCTTGTAAAAAAGACTAAGAGTATTAATCATTGTTCCAAATACCCTAGAACTGACCTAGATTCCAACAAAAATTAAAATTTATAAATAAAATTTTGAGTAAGTAATGGCCTTTTTAGCGACCTAAAACTGTAAATTTATAGCCTTTTTTCATTAATTTATTTGCCTTTTTGCCTACCTTTTCTGATAGTTTTTGCGACCTTAAAGTCCGACCTCTAGTGATTAGTTTGCAATAAAATGAATGATTACCTCGTTTTGGACTATCTTAACAATAAGCTCTAGCAAGAACGATATTTGGCGAAATTAGACGAGACGAGACAAACGGTAACGAGAGCGAGACGAAACAAACGGTTACGAGAGCGAGACGAGACTAACGGTTACGAGAGCGAGAGCGAGACGAGACTAACGGTTACGAGAGCGAGACGAGACTAACGGTTCCTAGAGCGAGAGCGAGACTGAGACGAGAGTAATTCTTTACACAAGAAACGGAGCGAGACGAGATTTTTGAAACTCTCGCCGTATCTCATCTCGTGTGAAGCCCTAATTTTTTGGTCCTGTCTGATCTTGTCTGGTATTGCTTGGTCTTGTTCTGTCTTCACATGTTTTGTCTGGTCCCGTCTGATCTTATCTGGTATTGTCTAGTGTTGTCCGGTCTTGTTTAGTCTTGCTTGGTCCTGTCAGGTCATGTCTGGTCTTGTCTGGTTTTTATCAGTCTTGTCTGCACTTGTCTGGTCTTATCTGGTATTGTCTGGTGTTGTCTGGTCTTGTCTGGTCTTGTCTAGTCTTGTCTGATCTTGTCTGGTATGTTTTGGTCCTGTCTGGTCTTGTTTGGTCTTGTCTGGTCTTGTCTGGTCTTGTCTGGTCTTGTCTGGTCTTGTCTGGTCTTGTCTTGTCTTGTCTGGTCTTGTCTGATCTTATCTGGTCTTGTCTGGTTTTGCCTGGTCTTGTCTGGTCTTGTCAGAACTTGTCGGTGTTTGGTCTGCTCTTGTCTGGTTTTGACTGGTTTTGTCTGATTTTGGCTGGTCTTGTTTGGTTCTTTCAGGACTTCTCAGGTCTTGTCTGGTCTTTCCTGGTCCTGTTTGGTTTTGTTTGGTTTTCTGTAGTCGTGCATGATTTTGTCTGATCTTATCTACTTTTTATAGCTTTGTATAGATAGTCTTGTTTGTTGTGTCTAGTCTTATAATTAGTCGTGTGAAGTTGGCCCCCGAATTTTTGAAAAATTGATTTTTTTCTAGAGTTTTGGCAAGATTTCGAATAGTTCTAGAGTTTTTACTTGAAAATTGCAATAGTTCCGGGGAATTTGGGGCAGAAATCGAGAAAAACAATTTGGGGACCAACTTCACGCAGCCCCTTCCTCAGGAAAAAGAGTTCTGATTTAATATTTCAATTCTTTATACAGGGTTCTAGAGTTCTCAATCGATAATGCATATAGTTCCACTTTTTTTTGCAAAATTTTGTAATTTTTGAAAAACTAAAAAAAAATGATAACGGTTTCCGGTTGTACTAAGGCAGATAAACAAAAAATACTTGTGATATTAGATATTTTTGTAAAATCAATATCTATTAATTTTTTTATAAAAAAACTTTCTACGAAGATTAAAAAAAATACAAGAGTTCTGATAAGAGTTCTGAGTAGCCCCCGGAGAGTTCTGAACAAATAACCTATACAATGCAAAAACGAGGCGCTAAATTTTTGAAAATAACAGAATTCCAAAAAAAAGAACAATGAGTTCTTTTAAGAGTTTTGGGTAGCCCCTCGGGGGTTCTAAACAAATCTCTTTTATAATTTCCATGTCCGACCAATATTAAAGAAGTTATATGCAAAAATGAGGCGCTAAGTATTTTGAACAATAAATAATTTAAAAAAAAAAACTCAGAACTCTTAACAGCTACTCAGAGCGCTTTTTAGCGTATTCTGGTCGGACATGGAAATTATAAAAGAGATTTGTTTAGAACTCTCGAGGGCCTACCCTGAACTCTTAATAGAACTCATGGATTTTTTTTTAATTCTGTTATTTTCAAAAATTTAGCGCTCTTGCTTATAGCGTTTTTGCTTCTTTAATATTGGTTTGACAAAGAAATTGTTTAGGTTATTTGTTCAGAACCCTCTGGGGGCTACTCACAACTCTTGTATTTTTTTTTATCTTCTTCGAAAGTTTTTTATAAATAAATTTATAGATATTGATTTTACCAAAATGTCTATAAAAAAATAAGCATTTTTAAAACCGTTATCAGATTTTTTTTTAATTTTTCAAAAATTACAAAATCTAGCAAAAAAAGTGGAACTATATACATTATCGATTGAGAACTCTAGAAATCTATATATATATATATATATATATATATATATATATATATATATAAATAACTAAAATATTACATCAGAACTCTTTTTCCTGAAAAATAGGAGCTGCGTGAAGTTGTTTTACTTCCCCCAAATTGCTTTTCTCGATTTCTGCCCGAAATTCCCCGGAACAATTGCAATTTTCAAGCAAGAACGCTAGAAATATTCGAAATCTTGCCAGAACTCGAAAAAAAAAATCAATTTTTCAAAAATTCGGGGGGCAACTCCACACGACTCTTATAATTTTGTTAAATCTTATTAAAACTTGTTCAGTTTTGTAAAAGCTTGTCTATTCTTGTTAAAACTTGCCTAGTCTTGTAAATTAAAACTAAAGTAAAATTATCTAGTCTTGCTAAAATGTGCCTATTCTTATTCAAATTAATCTAGTCTTGTTGACACTTGTAAGGTCTTATTGAAGCACCTCGACTCTTGTTAAAACTTGCCTAGTCTGGTTCAAACTTGTCTAGTCCTTTCAGAGGCGTATTTAACGTAGGTGCAATCGGTGCGTAGCACTGACGGGCCCCAATGAGGGCGGGCCCCTGTGACAATACTTTACAATACACGTGTTTGTCCATAAGAAAAGTATTTGTATTTTTACAAAAATATTTATTTTCAACCAAGGGTGAAAAAAGCTATTCTTTTAAGTTTAAAAATACAATTTGTACTTCCAAAATAAAACTTTACATGGAAATATAATTTGTAATATAGCATATTTTATTAACAAAGCATCATTTATGAATAGGATGGTTGCGACTATTATTATGTGGTAATTCATACTCATATTGAATTTAAAAATTCGCTATGTTTTAACAACACTTATAATATGTAAAAATGTTATATAACTTATTATTCATAGTTATATAAATTTCTACATTTACATTCACGACTTGAGTTTCGACGTTTGACGGTCATTTACAAGTGATTTAACAAATTGATGAGGTTGAATTGATGGCGGTGTCTGTCCGTAGATGAGGACTTCTGCTTGAGATTGGGTGAGATTAAAAATTTCTTAAAAGATTAGGTCGGATTGTTCGTATAGGAGATCAACAAAGGGGTTTACGTTTTTTTTTTAAATTCCTAATGAATCTAGATTTAGTTGCGGGCCTTTGTTGCAATTATGCAAGATTTTAAGATTAGCTATTTTGGGAAATTTGTGATTACATTCTAGACAATGACTAGAGAATGAGCTTGTGTCTTAAGACAGAAGGCCCGAAAGTGTTGATTTAACGAGTTAGACGTAATTGCATTCTGAACAACGAATCTCATAAACGCCGAATTTTTTGAGTGAGTCGATTTTGTCTTTGGCATTAAATAATGAGTGGAATAATTTTGACGAAGGTTTAAAGGGCACTTGTAGGTTTTGTTCTCACAAAACGTTAGCTATTTGCTCGCTAGTTTTGCCGTGTACGGCAGGGAAGTCGGTGAGGGAAATGAAAGTTTCATCTGAATTGGGCGTACAGTTTTGTGTGATATTAGATCAGACTCCAACTCAACAGACACAGGGTCAGAAAATCAATGTTTTCCAGTTTTTCTGTCACCTACACCATCGTTCAATTCTGCACCTGAGTTCGAGTCTTTAGAATCTTTAGATAAGTTTACTACAAAAACAGAAAACACTGAAATTAGTGAGGGGGGAACCAATAATATGGAGGAAGTCGAGGAAAAAACTTTTTAAACGAAATTTCCCTTGGACTACGCCTTAATTAAATGTGAAACACTTTCCGAATGTAAAAAAAAACTGGATTTAGTACGTGTAGGGGCTTGCCAACCACGAGGTATTGCCAACCTTAAAACCAAAAATCGCAGTTTTTCAGAGAAATTCAACTTTATGTATCAGATGGTGGCTTTCATATTCACCTCAAATGGATGTAGCTTATTGCCATTCATGTTGGTTATTTGGAAAGGAAAACGTGGTTTTGAGAATTTATGGGGGACACCTATCCACCAGAATTCGTGAACATTCCCGAAGTAAATCTCATCTAATGGTTACAACTGGAATATGGGCATATTTGAAGGAAAAATCAATTGATGCATCCCTTAAAAGACAGTATGACTCAGAGTAGAAAAGATGGAAAGAAGTTCCCACGTTGCAATTTGATCTCCTGCGGACAATTACATCACTAACTTTACCCTTACGAGGTCATTCTAGTGACTTGAATCGTGCCGACTGTGGTGTATACCTAACGTTTATTATTTTTTTTCAAGATACTGTCCACAATTGCAGTATAATTTAGAAGCTGAGTCGAAATTAAAGTATTTAAGTGCTTCAATAATGTAAGAACAAATTCGACTTTTGGCAGCTGATACTAGGACTACATTGTTGGAAGAAGTTCAAAAAGCAATATTTTTGGCTGTCATTATTGATAGCACCATTGACATTTCGAGAACAGACCAAGTGGCTTTATGGATTCGTTATGTACATTTAGATATTCTAAATAATAATGTGTCAGCAAAGCACAGCCTCAGGACTTTTAAATAGTTCCACATTTGATTTTTTAATGATTTAAATTTTTTGGAATGATGTGCAAACTATCGATGTTACATCAAAAATATTGCAGAAAAAAGACACTGATTTATTTCAAGTCGTTTTGTGCATGAAAAAATATAAAGATAAACTTGCATCACTAAGAACTGATGCTTATCTCAACCAAATTTTGGAACTCTCCAAGTCGAAATGACTTTAATGTGATATGGACGAAGAACACATGCATTTAAAAAGAAAATGAATTCGAAGAGTTACAAAATTTCACGATGAAGGCACCACAGACAATCCTGTTATAGATCCTGTAATTTAAACGACTTTAAAACTAATGTAATAAATATAACACTAGATGCAATGGTAAACGAAATGTCTGACAGAATTAAGGGTCTGGAAGATGTTACAGAATTATTTGTTCTCTAAATCTAGTTTTCTAAATCCAATCTTCATGAAGAACAGTGCAAAATCAGATTTGGAAAAAAGTACATTATGAAGTGATATATTTAAACTTACTTATAGGGGAAGTTTGATAGATGAAATGATACAATTTCAGGACATATATTTATCATATGTTAACCGTTGTTGTGATAGAGGTGTACTGGGTAATCTAGAATATTTGTTGTAACAGAAAATGTATGATATTTTCCCCAATGTTGAATTAGTTTTTCGATTCTTTGTAACGCTGTCCATAGGTATAGCAAGTGCTGAGAGGTCTTTAAGTGTATTGCGTAAACTAAAAACACACCTAAGGAGCACAATGACTCAAGTTAGAACTTCTGATTTGGCATTACTTTCAATAGAAAGAGATACTCTGAATAATTTAAATTTGGAGGAGATTATAAAAAAAATTATATCGGCTAAAGTTAGGCGAGGCGTTTGCACATAAATATCTTTTTAAACCTTTGTTGATTTTGTCTATGCGGTGTTGCTTACTTTTGTTTACTTAAGAAAAATAAATTTTCAATAAATTTTGTATTATTTGCTGTATTTTTAATAGCTTCACTGGCTAGGTCACTCCACTACGGAGTCAGATGAAAAGATGAAAGACATCTATAGAACCATCTTTATGGGAGCATTTGAAAGTGTGAACGCAAGTGTTTCCGTAAGAAGGCAAGGTAATGAGCAGTTGAACTTTGAAGAGAAATTTGAAGGTGTTTGGCTAGTTACAGGCTATACCACAAATTAGTTCTCACCCCGATAAAAGAAATGCCTTTTGTTAAATTTGTTACTTTACAATGCGTGGCAATAAATCAACGCCATCTGGATTTGGAGTTTACAGAACTAGCAGCGTGACGCCACAATGTGTGCCAAAAAATGTGTGCTCTTCTTTGCGAGCGGGCCCCGCCAAAAACTAGCACCGAGCCGCTGAATAGCTTAAAAACGCGAGTCCTTTCCTTATCATTCTTAGTGTAGTTATAATTTCATATAGACTAGAATATTATTGTCTAGCCATGAATTTAATGTTTGAAGGTGTCTAGCCATGAATTTAATATTTGAAAATTTAGTCATTGTTTACATGAAATGTTTAGTGTTTGTGAAAAGCAAGTCTTAAAATATTAAAAGTACTATAAGTACTATGCATATTTACGCATCAAGGTGGGACACTTTTAATACCGTCGTGCCTGAAAAGATTAAGGTATTTAATTGATGTAAATATTAACAGAGTTGTGAAATGCGAGTAAAGTATAAATTAAATAAATTTGTTGATCCTAAACTGGATTTGCTTCGACTTAGCCACATGAATCTACATAACCAGACAATAGAAACCTTTGAGCACTAAAAACAGACCACTTCATTTAGTTAAATAGACAAATCATGTTAGACAACCGCACAAGAATTAGGTTATTCAGACTGAATGGAATAAGCTTCTTAAATTGGACATAATGGATAATTAATGGGATTAGGCTGAAAAGGCTATAGTAAGTAGTCATATAATAACACGTCTAATAACCAGCCTTGGTAGATCAGAATAGAAAAACCAATTGAGAATTGTTTTAGACACGACTAGACCAAAATACAAAGACAGACAGAATACAAAAGACGAATATAAGAGTGACGGAACGTATGAATAAACAGCTAGAAGTCATATCGACAATAAAAACAAGAAAGCTGTAGTACCTGAGGCACATAACAAGATGGAAAAATACGAACTGCTCCAATTGTTAATGCAATGAAAGATATTCGGCAGACGTAACATCGGTGTTCGCAGAATCTCAGAAACATCCAATGTACTATTCCGAGCTGCTACTTCTAAGATTAAAATTGCGTGGATGATCGCCGTTGGTTAATATAATTTACAAACGGTTAATAAACCAATGGTTAATTAAACAAACCAATGGTTAACTAATCTTAACAATGCATATAACATATGTTTGATCTCTCAATAGTTCAATGTTTATCTTTGTAAATTTTATCGTTCTAATCGTTTTGTATTATACGTTTGCAATTGAGTCCGAATCGACGAATTTTCTGTATTTATATAATTAATCTTTATGTTACAAGGATACCATATAACTGGAGTTTTCCCTTTTCTTGAAATCACTTATCTTTCCACACACGTCTTGCTATAATCTACAATTCCAAACGCCATGCGAATATTGCAATAACAAATAAAGCATTTTCGTTCTGATATGTACACACAATTTGATGGATTTATTAGACTTGCCCGTCTAGCCTTGTCTGTCTAGCCTTGTCTGTCTAGTCTTGACTGTCTAGTCTTGTCTGTCTAGTCTTGTCTGTCTAGTCTTGTCTGTCTAGTCTTGTCTGTCTATTCTTGTCTGTCTAGTCTTGTCTGTCTAGTCTTGTCTGTCTAGTCTTGTCTGTCTAGTCTTGTCTGTCTAGTCTTGTCTGTCTAGTCTTGTCCGTCTAGTCTTGTCTGTCTAGTCTTGTCTGTCTAGTCTTGTCTGTCTAGTCTTGTCTGTCTAGTCTTGTCTGTCTAGTCTTGTCTGTCTAGTCTTGTCTGTCTAGTCTTGTCTGTCTAGTCTTGTCTGTCTAGTCTTGTCTGTCTAGTCTTGTCGGTCTAGTCTTGTCTGTCTAGTATTGTCTGTCTAGTCTTGTCTGTCTAGTCTTGTCTGTCTAGTCTTATCTGTCTGGTCTTGTCTGTCTGGTCTTGTCTGTCTAGTCTTGTCTGTCTATTCTTGTCTGTCTAGTCTGGTGTGTCTAGTAATGTCTGTCTAGTCTTGTCTATGTATGATTGCCACAATGCGAGAAATGGAAATAGATGTCGCAATTCTAAGTGAACCCAACAAAAAGTCATTGAAGGTAGAATGGTACACTGACAATGAGAAGAACGTGGCAATCATTCTGGACAATACAAACCTACAAGTGCTAAATTTTGGTAAAGGACCTGGTTTCGCCTGGGTCGAGCTCCAAGAAGTGTTAATTTATAGCTGCTATCTGCCACCAAATGACAGCCAGCGACAGCTTGAGGCATCACTCACAGCGCTCAGTCAAGACTTAAAGAGACAAAGAAAGCCTAAAGTGGTTGTAGGGGATTTTAATGCAAAGTCCCCTTACTGGGGATGCCCGGCAATGGACAAACGCGGAGATCTGGTAATGGATTGGGTAGCTGAACTGGATCTGTACGTGGCAAATGAAGGATCTGCACCCACTTTTGAGCGTGGAAGCAGTTCTTCTATCCTGGACATTACCTTCACTACCGGAGAACTCGTGGCAAAAATTATAAACTGGCAAGTCCTAAACAGGGAAAGTTTGAGCGACCACAGATATCTGTACTACCAGATACAAAAAAAATATCCTGATCCCCTGCCCAAATATAAAGTCTACAAGGGATGGCATACCAAAACATAAAAGTAGAGGAATTTTCTCACAGGTTTGAAGAGGAAATTGGACAAAACAAACGAATGTACACCGGAAAGACTCATATTAAGCCTGCAAAAAACCTGCGATGCTATCCTCAGACCAAAAAAGCAACAGGGGAAAAGAAAACAGGTATATTGGTGGAATTAGAACATTGCCAAGGTTAGGGCTACCAGCGTGAGACTTACCAGCGTAAGAGAAAAATAATGGGAGACAAAGATGCAGTATATAGAAACGCCTACGCTGCCGCAAAAAGAACTGCGATTAAAAATTAACAGGGCAAAAAGAGACCACTGGCGGGAACTCTGCGACAAAATACACGAAAATGTCTGGGGGGATGCTTATGCAATTGTCACCAGGGAGCTAAAAAAGAATGTCCATTTAACAATGGAGAAGGCATTGGAAGTTATGGAGGTGCTATTCCCAGCACACGAGCAACTGCCGTGGAAACTACCAGCAGTTAAAGAAATACCAGAATTCACAGCAGAAGAACTAAAGAGCGCCAGGACTAGATAACCTCCCACCAGAAGCCATAAAAATTGCATCAAATATGCATCCAGAAGTCGTCCTGAAAACTTTGAACAAAATTATGGCAGACGGCAAATTTCCAGAAAGGTTGGAGAAAGCCAAAGCTGGTTCTACTTAGAAAAGGGAATAAACCCACAGACCGACCTTCCTCATTCCGTCCAATATGTTTACATAATGTAACAGGGAAACTACTGGAACAGCTACTGCTCTCAAGACTAAAGGAAGAACTCAAAAAATGCAAAAATCTTTCAGATAGGCAGTATGGATTTCGAGAAGAACGGTCTACCGTGGATGCTGTTTTGAGGGTCTTAGAAGCCAACAAAAAACTTTCAGCTGGCACACAGAGAACAAAGAAGACGAGTGCGCTCATAACATCAGATATTCAAAATGCCTTCAATTCGGCAGCCTGGAGAGATATTATGACAGAGCTTCAAGAAAGAAAAATTTCCCCGTACATCTTGTCTGTCTAGTCTTGTCGGTCTAGTCTTGTCTGTCTAGTCTTGTCTGTCTAGTCTTGTCTGTCTAGTCTTGTCTGTCGCGATGTAAACCCGATGTAAACAACATTGCACTCTTCAATGCCAACGAATCTCTGGCCACAAAACGAATTAGAAGCGGCAGAGCTCCGGGCCCAGATGGGATCCCTGCTGAGATTCTAAAAATAACAGCTCGACACCATCCGGATTTCGTCCTGGACATCATGAATTCGCTGCTAGTTGCCGGAAACTTTCCAGATAAATAGAAGCGAGCATCCTCATAAGAAAGGCGGACAAACCAATCGGAGAGCCAACATCATACAGACCTGCTTACTGGAGGTATCCGGGAAATTGCTGGAACAGCTTCTGCTGAGAAGACTTAAAATGCAGCTCGACGCCGGAGCGGGACTATCGGATAGACAATATAGATTTAGGTCTGGAAAATCTACCATAGATGCTATAACTTCCGTCCTAACCATCGCAAAATCAGCAAATTCCGGAACGCAAAGAACAAAAAACTTTGCGCTCTCTAAGAAACGCCTTCAGTAGTGCCAGCTGGACTCAGATAATGAATAGCCTGACAGCAAAAGGGATATCCCCCTACTTAACGAGAATAATAAGAAGCTATCTTAGTTGCAGGAGTCTAATACTGCAATCTGGACGGCAAGTGCGTGAAGTTAATAGTGGTGTTCCACAGGGATCTATACTGGCCCCTACCCTGTGGAACGTATTATACGATGGGGTCTTAAGAATAAAACTTCCATTGGGAGTAACGACTATTGGATTCGCTGACGACCTAGCTCTGGTGGTAACATCTAAGACAGAACAGGGGCTGATGGTAACGGATAACCATGCAATAAACAAAATCTGCTATTGGATAAAGTCTAAAAACTTATGTTTAGCTCCAGAGAAAGCTGAGGCAGTTCTACTCATTGGCCTGAGGAAGCACAGCCCGATAAAACTTAAGCTAGAGAATACACTAATATTCCCAAAAGAGCAGATAAAGTACCTGGGAATATTAATAGACAACGGCTCTCGTTTTCAGCGCACATAGCAGAAGCAGCAGCGAAGGGAATGATCCAGTTGGTGGTCCAGTCTACTATGACGTACGGTGCACAAATCTGGACCAATGAACTCAAAAAAGAATGTAAGGCACACAAACTTGCAAATGTCCAACGGAAAGTGGCCCTCCGTGTGTGTAGCTCATACCGAACAGTCTCTGGACAAGCCGCCCAGGTTATTGCCAGCATCTTTCCGATCGACCTAGTGGTAGTGGAGCGGAAAAAGCTACAAGAGACTGGCGACAACATATCTTGAAAAAAGACATACGCAATGCCAGAAAAAAGGGTCAGAGAAGAACTGCTGAAAGAATGGCCGGAACGATGGGAGTCCAGCGATAAAGGGCAATGGACAAAACTTCTTATCCCAGACGTAGCCACATGGGTGAACAGAAAGCACGGCGAAACGAGCTAGTAATTAACCCAAGTGCTAACAGGTCACGGCTGCTTCAGAGACTACCTGTACAATCTGGACCGAGCATCTGACGATCTGTACGTGTATTGCGGAGAACAAGATAGTGTGAGCCACACAGTTTTCGATTGCTGCCGTTGGCAGGCTGAAAGAGATACACTTGAAACGCATCTGAATAAATCCATCGGCCCAAGAAGCCTAGTAAAGCAAATGTTGCAAAATAAAAAGAACTGGGACATGATCCATGGGTACATCTGAAAAAACTTAAGCAGCAAGGAAAAAGATGAAAAAACTTTAAAGCAAATCTAACTACACCAGTCCACCCGCCACTCAGAGGTTATGCGATAAGCGGTTCCAGAGTGAACGGGTGTGATCTTTCCAGGGAGACCACTTGCCTGGAGCGGTGTAAGCCGCCAGCTACGCCCCTCCAACAAAAAAAAATCTGGTCTGCCTAGTCTTATCTGTCTAGTCTTGTCTGTCTATTCTTGTCTATCTAGTCTTGTCTGTATAGTCCTGTCTGTCTAGTCTTGTCTGTCTAGTCATGCCTGTCTAGTCTCGTCTGTATGGTCTCGTCTGTCTAGTCTTGTCTGTCTAATCTTGCCTTTTGTCTAGTCTTGCCTGTCTAGTCTTGTCTGTCTAGTCTTGTCTGTCTACTCTTGTCTGTTTAGTCTTGTCTATCTAGTCGTGTCTTTTTAGTCTTGTCAGTCTAGTCGTGTCTGTTCTGTCTAGTCTTTTCTGTCTAGACTTGTCTGTCTAGTTTTGTATGTCTAGTCTTGTCTGACTAGTCTTGTCTGGCTAGTCTTGCCTGTCTAGTCTTGTCTGTCTAGTCTTGTCTGTCTAGTCTAGTTCTTGCCTGATTAGTCTTTTCTGTTTAGTTTTGTTTGTCTAGTCTGGTTTGTCCGTCAAATTGAGAATAATGTCTGGTCTTGTCTTGTCTATTTAACATAATTGTTTCATTGTTTTAATCATTTTATTCAATCAATCTTGCTAGTTTAGTATTATTTTTAATCCAATAAATTTTCGTCCGTTTTCATGATTATTTTAAGTGTATAGTGCTTACTTATTAACAACGGGGAAAATGAATCCTCTGCTGTCGATCCTGGGTCGCCGTTTCAAATACAAACTGAACGTCGAGTTCACCATTTTGTCAAGCACCATTTTAGATCGTGGGCGTCCACGCAGCCCTTGCGTCGTGTGGCGTCGAAACTGACTGGCCGTCGCCTAGTCCAACCGTCGTTTACGCGAAACCGCCGTCGAATGCGACAGGAATCTCTCGCACGTGATTTTAATTTTTTTTATAAATCAAATTAGTGATTGAAGGAAAAAATATTTTTAGTGCAATGAGAATTTAATGTGCAAATGTTGTAGGAGCGCGATAATTGGCGATTACAATCAATGAGAATTGAAGGAGCCGGCGACGCGGAGGCGCACATCAATGTTCAGGTGTTAATTGAGCAGGAAAATAATTGGCGAATAGGGGATATTGCGTAGTCAGTGTAACTGAAATTACAAATATTGTGACGAAAATATATAAGTGAGGCTATTTTAAAAAATATCAATGGAAACTAGTTTTGTGTGGTTCAAGATTCAAGTTAAGTTTGAAATAATGAATTGGAAAGATAAGATAACAAAGTCTACATGAGGTATGGCAACCTAACTCCAATAAGATGATCGGATGACATATTATATAGAGCCTTTCAACTGTCACGTGTCAAGTTTGGCATTTAATTTGTGTTGTTATTCAGCTACGTTTGTATTTTGCTATAAACCCATTTAATCATGCAGAAGTAGGGGAGAGTGGTACAAAATGATACACTGAAGGAAAACAGGTAAAAAGTACCTATACAGTGAATTTTATGAAACTAAGTTTTCTGTAAGTCTAGTATACAGGTCCATAATTTAGTAAGAGTAGAATACAATTCTATTAACAAGATGTATGTACATATAAATTTTGGACAAGGTTTAGTAAATGATTATTTTGTACAGCGGGATGTCCAAAATGATCCCTGGGATTGCGGTAATATGGGATCATTTAACCCCGCAGTTAACGGTAGGTAAAGTTAAAAATAAAATTTTCAAGTAAATGTGCGTGTGAAGACTTCCTTTTTCCTCCAATCTAATGAATTGCAATCGTAATCCTCATGGTGCACCATCCATTAATTCAATTTTCATTCCTACTCTAGCAAAGATGATAATAGGTGGTATGAAATATCTTCCAGCTGATCCGTAAATAACAACAGTAGTTTCACTTCTTTCAGCTGACGTTATCCTTGCAATCTGCTTTCGTCCTTGCTCGGAAAAAAGTTTGGTGTTTTTAGTCAGAACAGTATTGATACTCGTTTCATCGACATTGTGAATACGATAGGGAGGAAATGAATGTTTCTCGTAAACGCTCTGTCTGTATTATTTACTGTGTTATATAATTTGATGCTATTATTATATATTATTTATGCTATTATAATATATAATTTGCCTACAACCGGCTTATTAACCTTCGCCGTCCCAAAATAATAAACTTCCGTGGGATCCCAAAATGGAAATTATCCCCAAATTAACTGCAGTTTTATATAAAAAAACGAGAAATTCAATCTCTTGACGAGTATATAAATAATTAACTTTTTTTTTAAAGTTAGCTAATTAAAGTTTTTTATATTTTTTATTAGAAAAAAAAACTTTCAAAAGTTGTACTTTGTCTATATGATAAAAAAGTTATATTACATAAGTAAGTACTTTGTGTTAATAAAATAATAACAGGATATAAAACAATTTTAAACTCTTCTGAAACGCATCGAAATCTTTTTCCTATTCTTGCTGTGGACCTGATAAAAATAGAAAGTGTTAGTTCAAAATTATTTTTGTGCCACATTTTTACCTTCTAAATTTCACAATCTTCTTCACTTTTGCACTTGTCGCATGTTGTGGTTTTGACAGTCTGTACCGTTTTGCTATGATTAGGGCACACAAATCGTTGGCAAACTTCACATTTGTTACAGTATTTGTTGTTTCCCCCAGAATAGGCATAACATCTCCCACGTTTGGTACCGACTCCAAGTTTTTCCTGGGGTTTACGTATAGTCTGCCCTGTAGTTTCGATGGCTGTGCAAACCGCATTTGAATATCCTCGTCCATCGTTATTAATTTGATTACATCGTTTGGAGATTTGGTCTTTACTAACTCTATTCCAAGTCGTTCTAAGAAAATTTTTCTTCGAAACTTGAGTGAGGAATTTGACATCCATGCAGGATTTTTCATAATCCAGATCACGAAGCTATTATAGCAAGAAATGTCAATACAATTATAAAAAAGCCGTAATGGCCATCTTCTTGTGCCTCTCTTACATGAGTCTCATTAATTTATCTAAAACATCAACTTATTTCTGGCTTATACTTTTTTTCTTCAGTGGCAATTTCATGCTGGTGGTGCAAAGATGAACCAGAACCACAAATTTTCGAGGTTTTGTAATTTAAGAGACCAAACTCAGATTTTTAGTAAATAAAAAATCGGACGAATACAAAGAAAGAAAAGCAACTGTTTTGGAATATCTTTACGAGATTTTCTTATAGTACCAACTAAAGAAAGTTGTTTGCTAAGCAATCCTTCGGCCAACGTAATGTAAAAAAGTTGTCAGTCGTAATATTACGTCCAATTCCGTGCCAATACTGCGCCAAAGTTTTGACAACCCTAGGACCTTGAATTTTCTCACTTACGTTTCCAACTTTGCCTTAATATATTTCAAAGTTGCAACAGAAAAATGTTTCTGCGTCACAAAGGGCCCAGATCTTTATGCCGTATTACCTGGTTTGCTGGGTATGTATACTCGAAAGGGAAACCGTCCTCTAAAGCTAACTAGCTGTTCATCTATGGTCCCCCAGCCCGAAGGACAGTAAACATATCGACAGTTCTGAGCAAAAATATTAGCAAACTCACGAATTGGAGCCAGTTTATCATTTTTCTTTCTCTGAAGTCTAGTAGTAATATCGTCGAACCGAATGCATCCCAATATTGACAAAAATCTGTTTCTACTCATTATTGCCTGATAAATAGGTCTACTCAATGATTTGTTTGTAACTGACCATAAGCTGTGAGGGTTCTCTCTAGATTCCCTGAAACGGCCAGTAAGAACAAGAGTATCTATAAATCCAAAAATTTCTGTGGCATCAACTTCAGCCCATGTTAGTCTGTTAGGCTTTTCTGCTTTTTGCTGTTCTTCATTGTAAGCATTCACACATTTTCTGGCTCGTTCATTGTATACTTTACAATAAGATTTATAATATTGTCAGATATAAACAACCTAAAGCAATCTAATATAGAAGAGACATTCTTGCTTGCTTCGGTAAGACACTTTTCTTCACGTACAAAATAAGTCACTTTTCTCTTTCCCGTTTTCGTTGCTATGTAGCTCCAATTCATTTGCTGCGTCGGCTGATCTTCAATGTCATTGTCACTAGATACACTGTTCCTTTGTGAGGCCAATTCTTCGCTGACAATATCGATTTCTTCAGGTTCTTCGAGAAATACTTCACTACCGTCCTCGGTTTCCGACACAGCACTAAAAGCTTCATTTTCACCTAACTCACGATAGTTTTCATCCTCTGAATCATTCATAAGTGCTTCAAAAAGCTCTTGGCCTGTGAGAGCTCTTTTTGCGTCCATGTTTTCGTGACAAATGTATTTCAGACCTGCGCGGATTACACAGCAACAGCTGTGCGTCGAAAAAAATAGCAATAACGTGAAAACCCAAAACGGGTCGCAAAGTGATCCGTTTAAAATAATTTAAAATAATTTGCATTGTTGCAAATTTTTTATCCGTCATTTAATGTATGCCAAATTATATATTAATAGAAGATATAAGGATTCACAAGAGGGAATTACATTTAAAAAATATTTGACAGAATGGCTCCCGATAAATTGGTTTTCGGGTCACAACTGACCCGGTTTTGGGACGGCGAAGGTTAAAAGCGCGGACACGAGCAGCAGACCTAGACTCCGGTGCGCGCATGTTGATATCGGGATGTATTTTTCGGAACCCCCTTAGCCAATTCTTACCTGCTCCGCCTGTCTCTGCAGGAAATGGATGTTTTATGTTGTTCCTTTCTAGGTAATTTATAAGCGAGTGTAAGAATATCGTTGGTTGTTAACCCGTACATCCTGCCTTCGATGTCTTTAATATGCTCGCATAGTTCAAGCTCCTGTTCTTAACTGAACACCTTGAATCATTGGAACACTCCTATTACAATATAATTACTTAAACTTAGACAACATCTTAATGAAGAATTAATGCTCAGCGTACATCAAACGACCCTATTTTTATTTTGTTATAAATAAAAACTTCTCCAATAAAATTTTCGGTAATGATCCCACGCCCATGACACTTTGACAAAATGCTAAAACCGTTGTGGCGAAGACTATTTTTCAGTCAAACAACGATATGGCGCTACGAAATTCGCTAAAAGAGATTGATAATCGTTTTATCCCGAGGGATCATTTTGTACCACTCTCCCCTACATGCTTCAACAATGCACACAAATTGTGAAAATTTATTATCAAAATTTGTGCTCTGTAAGTCAGATGCTGCACGCACTTTGTGATGTTTACGGTTGTAATGATCGTCGAAACAAGACAACGATTGAACGATTGATGAAGAGATTTAAGGAAACTGGGCCGTTTTATGATCGAGTAAAACCTCTACGTGATCGTCCCGAAGGAAACATTGCTGCTCTCGCTGAAAGTGTGCATGGAGATCGAAAACTATCAATTTTTCGTCGTTCACAACTACTTGGTTTTTCTGAGAACACAACTTGGCGAATTTTGAAGAAAGACTTGCATCTGTAACCGTATAAGATTTAATTGTTACCAGAATTGAAGCCACGAGACCACGTCTGCCGTCGCACGTTTACAGCTTTGGAGCAGCTGCAGACAATTCCCAGTTTTAGCGAAAAAATCAACTTCAGCGACAATCAGCCACTTGAGATACTGGAGGCTCACTTGTATATTCAGAAACTTACTGTTTGGTGCGGATTGCAGGTGGGCGGCATCATTGGTCCGTACATCTCTCGAAACAAAAGAGATCATGAGGTGACTGTTAAGGGCGAACAGTATAGAACCATGATAAGAAACTTTTTGTAGCCCTCAATGAACAATATGAGCATAGACGACATGTGGTTCCAACAAGATGGTGCCACACAGCATGTGATACACACATGCGTCACAAACACACAAAACACAAATTTGTAAATTTAGGTGGTGACTGCGAACTCCATAGATCTATTGTACACCACCCTCTTCGTCTAATCGCAGGTATACTTATCCATTTAGAGCGCCTAGTCTAGTCCCGATCCCTTAAGAATTTCAAGATCTCGGTGGGATTCAAGAACTGCAACTCCACTGCGTTCAAGCAGTAGGCCACAAGGTATTTGTGGCCTACTGCCGTCTCTTATGGAGCAGTGCTCCGCAGTATTTTAGCAGATGTATGGGGTTTCCTCTGCTTAGCCGCAGAATCTGCATCTGTCATCTGCCTCTAGCCCTACGGCCTTGAGGTGTTTTCTAAGTCTGCAGTGTTCCGTTACGACTTTTGTTCTTTTCTGGTTAGAAGATCCCACCATTACTTTGGATTGTCTTAGCCCTGGAAGTTCTTTCCAGGTATTCGTACTCATAACGCAAAATGGTTCCTTACCTATAAAGGGATTACTGGACCGTTTGTTAGCTGGGTGATCGGCTTCTCCGTTTCCATCTATACCTGTGTGTCGTGGGCGTTACTTTATTTTCTCTGCCGAGCTTGTTTAACTTTCCTACGCAATTCCATACCAGTTTGGAGCTGATGGTGTATGAGCTAATGGCATTAATGGCTGCTTGGCTATCTGACACGATATCAATTCGTTTTTTGCGATAGTTACTGCCGAGGTAAAATTGTGCACATCTCTCGATTGCATGTACCTCTGCTTGGAAGATACTTAGATTCCCATGAATTCAAAGTATCTGGTATTAGGTACAAACACACCTGCACCAGTGCCTTCCTTTGTCTTCGAACCATCCGTATACCACTTGATAGCACTTTGCTCTATATGGTATTCTGAGGATTCTTCGCTCCAATCGGCTTTACTAGTACACATTGCTGTGCAGTAGTTCCTTCCTTTGTATCCGAACCATCCGTATACCACTTGATAGCACTTTGCTATATGTGGTATGCTGAGTATTCGTAGCTTCAATCGGCTGTACGCTCAGAGAGTAGAGAAATATGTCTGGGTACCCTCATAATTGACGACTCGGATTACTCCAAAGAAATTCGTGTAAGAATAGAACAGGCAAGATATTCCTTCTACAGAAAAAACTAAAGAAAACTAAAGAAAATGTTCTTTTCCTGCGACTTGTCACTTCACTTTAAAATCCAAAAGGTAAGGTGCTATATCATGCCTGTTCGACGCAACGAATTTGATATATAGACGCATCTTGCGCATATCATGGATCCATAATATCAAAAATGAAGAAGTACTTCAACAAATCGGTAAAAGTAAAGAACTGCTCAACATCATCAAAGAAAGAAAGCTGTAAAACTTAGAGGCATATAATGCGAAATGACAAATATCGCATATTACAATTAGTCATGCAAGGAAGAGTAGATGGGAGAAGAGGACCAGGCAGACGACGTAACTCCTAGCTTACGAACTTACGCCAGTGGTTCGGCCTTACATCAATTCAACTGTTTTGTCAGGCAGTTGTCAGTGCCACACAGCATGTGATACGCGTGAGTTATTAGAGAAGTTCCAGGGGCGCGTTATTACGAGAAGGGCTGACGTGCAAGATCGTGCGATCTAACGCCCTTAGACTTTTTACGTTAAGTCGTTGGTTTACGCCAATAAACCAACAACTATTGCCCAACTGGAGAGCAACATTAATCGAATCATTGCGGAAATCCCGACTTACTGAAGAAAGTCATTCAAAATTGGGCCTCGCGGATCGACCAATGCAAACGTAGCCACGGAGGCCATTTGCATGATGTAACTTTTAAAACATAATGGTACAGGAATGGTTTATATTTTTTAATTTTAAAGTTATCGCGTGCTATTGAAAAACCCGATATGTACAAACTATCAAGTTAATAAAACATTTTAAAAATTTGGAAATTTTTGGAAAAAATTAATGCAAAAACAGATAATTAGTTTGTGTTACCTTTATGCATAAGGATTGCAATACGGAAAACGGGATCCGGTATTCCGGCGGACCCTGTGTCATTAAATGTTTACCGGATCCGGTACCAATATACCGGAACCGGTAACCGATTTTATAAGCTGAAAGTGTGTATCGATAAAGCTTTAATTGATATAAAATCTGACATAAAAATATGTTTGTGTCATTCATTAGATTCTTCATGATGTTTGTCATAAATATAAGAATGAGGCTTGTTAGCATGCTCCAATAATAACTAATTATTGTGACCGGAGTAGATTAAGTCGATTATGTTAGATTACCCTAGGAAGGCTGAAGCACCCATTACGATAACATTCACTCGATTATCTCATAAACATTCCATTTTGAAACGAAAAGGGAAAGTGATCCAGAATTGATCAATCCGGCCGGATCCGGTCGTATGGAAAATAACACCTGCCTATATTCGCTCGGTCCAAAATCCAGGCAAAATCTATACCTACCGATTAATTTTAAAATAAATTATTAAATCTATTTTGCGAAATGCTTTTTTACATAAAACATATCACTCAAATCTTAACCCTTTATGTTACAAGACTAGACAGACGAGATAAAAATTAAAAGCCGATTAGTATAATACAGTGCGTTCACAAAGTTTGGTCTCAGAACTGAAAATTTATGACATTTATAACATTTTTGTACAACAAAGTAAAAGTCTTCGAAATAAGACCCGTAGGCATCAACACGCCGCTACCAGCGTTTTTTTCCATTGTTGATAGATTCCCTGGCACTCGTCGTGCGGAAGGCAGTCAATGAGCCTCGTCGAAGCTGCCTGGACCGCTGGTATCGTATGGAATCGCTTCCTTGTCAGGTCTATTTTGATTCGGGAAAAAAAAATGGCGCTGGGTGCTAGGTAACTAGGGTAACTTTGAGAAACTTCGCCGGCGGCGAGCGATTGTGTAAAAGTGTGAAGACAATCGTCTTTGATCTCCGTGCGGGCGCGGCGGACTCGCTCCTTCAAACGGTGGAGCACTTCAGCGTAAAACCGACCCGTGACAGTCTGTCACGCAGGGACAAACTCTTTGTGGATCACTCCTTTGGCATTAAATGAAACAATAACTATGATGCATGCTTTTCACCCGTTATCTGCTCATGCGAGCTATTTTGACCTTTGGAGACGAGGCGGTGTGCCACTCCGCACTTTACCGCTTTGTTTCAGGATCGTACTCGTAGACTCAGATCTCTTTACCAGTAACCATTATATCTAAATACTTGTTATTTACTTCAAACGCATGGCGCCGTTCCTTCTGTTCATCCGTCAGAACTTTGGGAACAAGTTTGGCACACAGTTTTCTCATCTTCAAATCTTCTGTTACTAGCTTGAACACCGTAGTCTGATCCAATCCTAGTTCAACGGCAAGTAATCTAACACTAAGACGGCGGTCAGTGTTTCAAACGTACTTTCACCAAATTTTCCTGAGATCAGCTTTTTGGAGGTCTCCCATCACGGTCATCGTCTTAACGTCCTCGCTGCCATCTTCGAACCTCTTGTGCCACATGAAAACCATTGCACGTCATATGGCTTCTTCTTTATTGGCCTCTTGAATCATAATAAAAGTATGTGTACCGGTTTTGTTCAGTTTCGCACAGATCTTTATCGAATAACGCTGCTCCAAATGACGCTACATTTTCGACTCTCTGCGTTTTCGATAGAGGCTACTGACATGCATAGACGCCACTAGGGATTTACTCACTCCAGTGTCTCGTAGACAACGGCCGCTGGTGCGATCGGTTATGCCCGTTTCAATAATTCATATGATCGTTCATTAATTACCCTGATTAAACTTCTTTGAACACGATAAAAACCGGTATAAAACTGGACTGAACAAGCTTATACAGAATCATATGTTGTTTTAGACTATTATTGATAACCTAGATATACAGGATGCGTTCATAAAGTTTCAAGACTGAATTTTTTCTAAGTAGGGGAGGGTCCGCAGGTCAGTTCCACCGACAGGGTAAAGTAGTGAGGAGTGTCAACTAATGCCCGCCATACACGCTACGGTCTACCGGAGAGGTAACATGTGCAGGTTTGCCTGCGCAGGTCAACCGTACGCAAGAAACTGCACAGGTCTATTCCCACACACGCTCCGGTCTACCTGCGCAGGCAAACCTGCACAGGTAGACCTCTCCGGTGGACCGTTGTGTGTATGGCGGGCATTAGTTGACACTCCTCACTACTTTACCCTGTCGGTGGAACTGACCTGCGGACCCTCCCCTACTCAGTAGAAATTCAGTCTTGAAACTTTATGAACGCATCCTGTATATCTAGGTTATCAATAATAGTCTAAAAAAACATATGATTCTGGATAAGCTTGTTCAGTCCACTTTAATACCGGTTTTTATTGTGTTCAAAGAAGTTTAATTTCAAAAAAAGAAGTGTGTTCAAAGAAGTTTCAAAGAAGTGTTCAAAGAAGTTTTCAGGGTAATTAATGAACGATCATATGAATTATTGAAACGTTTGACCTGATAATGGTTTTCTCCCGTCTAAACATTCCCATCACAAGATGATATTCTCATTACAAGCTGATTGATAACATTTTAATCGAAAGTCTGATAAGACCGACCGACCTTCAGTTGAGATTATTTCATATTATTTATTGGTCTATATATACCACACAGTGGAAGAAAATACATGCTTTTTTTTTCAACGAAATATTTATTGAAAGTTTGTTAAACCCGTAACATATTTTATAAAACATTATTTAATAATTTTAATTTAATAATTGATTAATAAATGTAATAATAATTAATATACACTTAAATCTTCTTCATGAAAAGTAAAATCTTGTCTAAGTAGACAAGAGCAAAGACAAGTGTAAAGAGGAGAGTAAAGACAAGAGAAAATACAAGAGTAAAGACAAGAGTAAGGGCGAGGCCGCTCTACGTTTTTTTTTCCGCAAACAATAACCGCAAAACTGCTCGTGAAACACACAGTACGCTATGGGAAACATCAGGGAAAAAACCGCAACGGAGGTCGCTTGTATTAGCTTACTTGAGTCACAAAATCACGCGATTAAAAACCGCGGCGGTTTAGCCGTAGTGTGGCCTAGGCCTAAAGCCAAGAATGAAGATAAGAGTAAAGACAAGAGTAAAGACAAGAGTAAATACATGAGTAAAGACATGAGAAAAGACAAGATTAAAGACAAGAGGAAAGACAAGAGTAAATACATGAGTAAAGACATGAGAAAAGACAAGATTAAAGACAAGAGGAAAGACATGAGAAAAGACAAGAGTAAAGACAAGAGGAAAGACAAGAGTAAAGACAAGAGTAAAGATATGAGCAAAGAGAAGAGCAAAGACAAGCGCAAAGACAAGGGTAAAGACAAGAGTAAAGATGAGAGTAGACAAAAGTAAAGATAAGAGTAAATAAGATAAGAATAAGAAAGATAAAGATAAGAATAAAAAGATAATAGTAAAGATAATAGTAAAGAATGAACAGACAAGAGTAAAGAATGGAGTAAAGACAAGACTAAGGCAAAAGAAAACACAAGAGTAAAGACAGGAGAAATGACGAGAGTAAAGTCAAGAGTAGAGAGAAGAGTAAACACAACAGTAAAGGCAGGCGCCAAGACAAGAGCAAAGACATGACTAAATACGAGAGTAAAGACAAGAGTTAAAACAGGATTAATGATACGGATAAGGACAAGAGTAAAGAGGAGAGTAAAGACAAAAGTAATGATAAGCGCTAAGGCAAGGACAAAGACGGGAGTAAAGACGAGAGTAAAGATAAGAGTACAAGAGAAAGCTACAGACAAGAAGGAAAAACAAGAGAAACACAAGCTACAGATTAAGCAGACAAATAAATTAACTAGAAAATTGTAAATTAGAAGTCTAGTTAGTCCAGAAAGTAAGTTTTTAATTAACTTAGTGAACAGAAACTTGAAAACATAATTATATATTACTTATAAATTACATTCACAATATCTAATTACGTGTAATCGATTGAGTTTGACCTAAATGTTAATCACACACTGAAAGTAATCTCAACAAATAAACATTTCGTTATTAACACTTATCTTTCTCCGATTCCAACTTAACTATTACGTCATCGAATTACTTATGTTTACGGATATTACATAAACACACATTCATGTAAGATAAAGCGATAATACCGAAACTAATCGATCGGCGAGTCTGTGTGGGACGCATTACCATAGTTTCTTACGCAATTACACAACAAAATCCTTTGAATTAGAAGCCAAATAAATGTTTCAACGAGTTTAATGAACTTCTACTGGGCGGATAAACTTAGATAAGACTAAGAGGACACAAATATAAGTTCTTGCCACAACCTTGAATATTATATAAACAAACTTTAGTGGACAAGGCCAGCTAAACAAGACTAGTCCATTGGGACAAGTTCATGTTTAATTGACACGACTACATACATATTATTAAACAGACACGATTAAGCGGAAGAAATTATATAGCGATTTTTAATTAGATTTGTTTGTCTGCCTAGTTTTGTCTGTATAGTCAGGTATGTTTAGTCTTGTCTATCTAGTCTTGTCCTTCTAGTCTTGTCGGTCTAGTATTGTCTGTCTAGTCTTGTCTGTCTAGTCTTGACTGTCTAGTAAAGTCTATCTAGTCTTGTCGGTCTAGTATTGTTTGTCCAGTCTTGTCTGTCTAGTCTTGTCCGTCTAGTTTTGTTGGTCTAGTATTGTCTGTCTAGTCTTGCCTGTCTAGTCTTCTCTGTCCAGTCTTGTTTGTCCAGTCTTGCCTGTCCAGTCTTGTCTGTGTAGTTCTACCAGTCTAGTTTGTTCGCCTAGTCTTATCCGTATAGTCTTCGTCTAGATTTCTGTCTAGTCCTGTTTCTTTAGTCTTGTCTGTTCAGCTTCTCTAATGATGCAGCCTGCGCTATATCCGGCCTATCACCTGTAGATATGAGATTGGCAGAGGCCTCGGCCAAATACCTTCTGAACAGTATGAACGGTATCGAATTTCAGGAATTGACAAGCTTACCTGTCATTCCTCAAATGATGGAAATCAGATTGTGCATACAGGGTAGGAAACACCGTGAGGAACTTGGTTTCATAAATTATTATATTCGATCAACTGATGCACTCAAGTAGTGCAGTAGTGTTTTCGGATAGTCTAGGTCAGCGGTGGCGAACCTATGGCACGCGTGTCACAGCACGCGTGACACGTTGGAAATTTTTATTGGCACGCGGGAGAAGTAGGATAGCGTTAAAATGTTGTGCTCGATGAACAAAGACCGTCAGGAAGAGGATATACATTGAACATCGCTCGTAATATCTTTAAATACCGCATTAATATTTGCTACCGACCCCTAAATATCAGACCGTATGACAAGCTAGGCTGAACGATGGCATGTTAAAATATTTGCAGAATCAACTTTTACACATTTTCTTAGGTTAGGTTAGGTTTTTACAAACAAACAAACGTCCTTTAGCTTTTGATCAAGTGTTAGCCCTAGACATTTTATTGATTCGGCCCCTTTGTGTGATTGATGACATAAGTACATTGATGACATAAGTACAAGTAAACTACAAACATAGTAAGTTTTGCGTATATTTAAAGTCCATTAAAGATGTATACATCTCCTAACGTTTTTGATTTTAAATTGCTTTTAATTAAATCGTGTATGTCTGGATTAGATAATAAAATGTTGGCATCGTCAGCGTACAAAATAAAATTGCATTGAACATTCTTTGTTTACGCCAGATTACTAACAAATATCAAGAATAATTTGTCACATTATAGTGCCTTGGGGTACCACCCACTTCTTTAAATCTCTTTCCGACTTTTAACCGTTTACGATAACTGTTCGTCCTCTTTGATGCAAAGAAGATTTTACCCATTTCTTGGCCACTCCAATATCATCATTTCTTTTTGTGGAAGGAGCTTGTGATCAGATCAAAAGAGTCAAATGCATTACTTGGTCGTAAAATAAAGCAAGAACCTCCTGATTACCTCCTGATTAGAGAAGTGATTATAAAATTAACACTAGATATCCAACAGAGCAGTATCAGTTGAGCTACACTTTGCCAGAAGTCGTTTTACTGTTTGTCGGCACGTTATTACTTTCCAAGAAACTTGATAATCGAGGCAAAAATGCTGACTTGTGTTTGAAAATTGGCTTTGAATACAGATTGGTCTGGAGTTAAAGGGATCCCTCTGTGACCTTTTTTGGGAATTGGGACGGACTTTGATATTTTCAAACATCATATTCAAGCTGATACGGTATTTTATTATATTCAGGCCTATACGGTAACTGATATTCAGGCACGTCAGCATTTCATAATGTAGAAATATAAGAAAAATGGCACGCGATCATAAAAAAAAGGTTCGGCACCCCTGGCCTAGGCCGTAGGTTTAAAATTAAATATCAGAAAAACAAAGAAAATGATAGTAAAAATCCGAATGTCCAAGCCGATATTGCAGTAGACGGCACACGCATTGAAAGAGATCCGAAATTTAAGTACTTTTGATGTTGGCTAACGGAAGATTTTGTCCCTGATTTAGAAGTACGAACTTGAATAGAGATAGCGAGAACAACCTTCATGAATATGAAGAAGCTGTTAACAAATCGTAGCCTGAACCTTACCACACGTTACCGTTACCGGAAGGAAAATACAGGCATTTGAGTTCTGGGATTTCCGACGTTTGCTTCGAATAGCATGGATGGATCATGTCACAAACGAAGAAGTATTAAGAAGAATGTGAACGGACATAGAACTATTATGTACTATAAAGAAACGAAAAGCATCTTACCTTGGACACGTTTACTGTAACAACAAATACAAACTTTTACAACTACTTATGGAGGGAAAAATAGAAAGGAAGAGAGGACCAGGAAGAACATTCGGGATTGGATAGGAATGAACAGCAATTCACTAATAAGAACAGCTAAGATCAGAAACGAGTTTGCTCAAATTGTTGCCAACCTTCAATGATGAAGATCACCGCTGAGACGAAAGAAGTTGCACCCGACATGAAAGTCAATACGGACGGATAAAAATTCGATCAAGGAGTGGGGGCTGCAATTGTAGTTTTTCTGGAGGATAGGGTAACCTACTTCGAGATAATTACATTGGCGCAGTATTGCACAATATATCAAGACGGGTTACTATCAATTTATAAAGGCTTATATTATAAAGACGTATATTATATTATAAAGACGTATATATTATAAAGACGTATCTTCTTCTTCTCGCGGATGGGTCACTTAGGACCACGCGGAATCAACGTATGTTGAGCTTTCCTCCTTGCTCAATAGCTTTTCATATTCATGGATTATTGTAGCTTCTGTTCCTCCGACCATGCACGTCGTGTTGGTATCTTCTGATCTTCCTCAAATCCCCTTGTATGAACAATATTCCTGATCACATTTCTATTCATCAGATATGGCGATCCCATCTCCACTAGGTCCCTCTCCAATTGTTTGTACCACTTTGGTCTTGTACGTTTGTTCTGTAGAAATTTGTGGATTCGGTAAGTAAGCCTCGTATGATTCATTCTTTCCAAATGACCCAAAAATTGAATTCGTCTCATTCTCATCGTATCGGTAAGTTTAGAAATTTTTCTATATATTTCAGAATTGGGTTTGGGATAGTGTATGCCATTTTTAATTCTGGGCCCTAGATTGTAAATTGTAGATATGTTGGTGAAGACTTGTACTGCGACCTTTATAGATCTATTGTACCCCACCCTCCTCCTCCAAGCGTTGGTGTACTTACCCATTTAGAGCGCCTCCTCTAATCCTGATTCCTTTAGGAATTTCAGGATCTGGGTGGGATTCAAGGTACATCTGTCTCTTGCGGAGTATTGCCATCGCCCCCGTGATGCAGACACACGCCAGTATTTGAATCTTCTCAAGCTGTTTCCTTAGAGGCCAGCTTGATTCTACTTCCCCACGCAACTGCCCCATAAGTGATTGCAGGTCTCACTATCATGGTGGATATAGTCTAACCGACCTTCGCAAGAAGAACGTTAAACTAATCCACTCTTGACAAAGCCAAGAAAAACCATCAAGCAGAAAAATGAATTCATTCATTACAACAACCCTCAACGGAACTGCGGCAGCGATGCAACTCAACCCCGACGTCCTGGACACCGTGGACGACAACATGATTGAGCAACTGCTAAGCTATAGCATGAACCGCAAGAAGAAGAATGAAGCCAACAACGAGCAAACCCAGGCCACCGCAACAACCAGAAGAACCACCGCCGAGAGGACAGCCGACGCCGCCCCCCGAAGGACAACCGAAGCAGCCCCCAAAAAACCAATTGAAGCCGCCCCCACTAGATCAACGGATGCCGCCCCCAAGAGAGCAACCGAAGCCGCCCCACGGAGAAGAGCTACGCCGATGGACACGGACAGCCCCACCGAAGCCGCCCCCAAGCGCAAACCCGAACAGGAGGACGAGGAAACGTTCAAGTTTCCCAAGAAAACCGCCAAACTAGAGAGAGCGAGTACGTCAGGATCACAGGTAAGTATGAACATGTATGCATGCTTAGATACAGAGGACAGTGACGACGAAGACTATATAGAACCAGAAACTGAAAACCCCACCGAAGAAAAGAACAACACCCCAATCATCCTACGAAACAAAGAAAAATGTACCAGACTCAGCAAAAAACTGGACAGCAAACACATAAAATTCACAAGGGCCACGTCGACAAGAGACGGAATAAGGATCCAACCACAAACGATAACGGATTATCGTGAAATGTACAGCCTAATGAAAGAAGAAAACTACGAGTTCCACACTCACCAACTGAGCTCCGAGAAGAACCTCAAGGTGGTGATCAAGGGAATCCCCACCGAAGTCGGGGAAGAAGAAATACTCAACGACCTAGCCGAAAAAGGTTACCCGGCAACCAAGGTGACAAGAATGAATGGAAGGAACGCGACCCCTATCCAAATGGTATTAGTGGAAATACCAAAACAATACAAATTCATCTACCAAATGGAGAGAATACAATTCCTCAGCGTAAGAATAGAGCCGCTCAAGCCTAGAGGAGACACAGTTCAATGCCACAGATGTCAGCTATATGGACACGTACAAAGAAACTGCAACGCGGAGTATAGGTGCATGAAATGTGCTGGAAAACACAGCACGCACCTATGCGAGAAACCAGCAACACTGCCACCCAAATGCGCAAACTGCGGAGGCGAACACGTCTCAATATGGAGGAACTGCCCCGCCAAACCAACAAACAGAACCGCACAGACGACAAGACAACGACCAACTCCCAGGACAAACCCGAACAGTTACTGACAAGCTGTAGCTAGGGAAAACACGACATACCGGGACACAGCACATGCAACCACCAGCGAAAACAGACAAAACACCGAAAGGAAAACACCGATGACAAAGACAACAATAGACAAAGTAACGGACGAACTAGCGAAACTGCTAAAGAAATACGCCTCTGTACAAGCAGACGACGACGAACTGACAAATTACTCAGAAACCATCACAAACATCGTCAAAATCATCAAAAATGACTAGAAAACGGAATGTAGACGAACTAAAGATTGTTTTCTGGAACGCAAACGGAGTCGAAAGTAAGAAACTAGAACTGGTAGCACACATGACGGAATACAATATAGATGTGGCGCTAATCAACGAGACGCACCTGCGACGCTGCAATCGCCTGAACATACCAAACTACCAAACCTACAGGAAAGACAGGGGCCAACAAGCCGCAGGCGGAGTTGCCATAATAATCAAGAGGAATTTGAAACACCACGAATTGCCCGAAGTTGACACGACGGATAACACAGAAACGATAGGAATTGAAATAATGACCGCAGACGGTCCACTGGCCTTGTATTCACTATACTCGCCACCAAAGAAAGAAATGAGCACTCCAGACTTCGATAAAATATTTAGAAATAACACGGTAACGATAGCCGCAGGAGACTTTAACGCAAAACACACACAGTGGAACTGCAGAAAAACAAATCAAAAAGGAAGAGAACTAAAACGTTACACAGAAAACCGCCTACTAACGGTTCTAGCCCCAAACGAGCCAACACATTTCACAGGTAATAACAAACACCCGCCGGACATATTGGACATAGCGGTAATGAAAAACGTCACAGCAAACATCGACATTGTCTGTATTGAAGACTTGAGCTCCGATTACAACCCCGTGCACATTAACGTCCAAACGAAAAGTGCGAGAAGAACGTGCGAGAAAACATTAACAAACTGGGAAAAGTTCAAAGAGAACCTAGATATTACCTGCACAGATATTACAGACCCATTAAGCCTAGAACAGGAACGCGCAAACATTCGAGAACGAAATAAAGGAGGCGCTCCATACCGCCAGAAGAAAACTAACCTTCAACAAAACAACTACACACCCACAGGAAATAATGAACTTAATACGCGCAAAACGGAAAGCAAACAAGACGTACCAACGTACATTAGCACCGACAGACAAAACGGTCCTGAACAGACTGACAAAACAACTAAAACTGGCGCTACAAGAACAACACAACGCAGACTGGGAAAACAAACTTGAACGAATAAACGACACCAAAGACGAACCGTGGTACTTAGCCAAGACTCTAAAACAACAGAAACGCAACACAATACCACCTATCAAAAAGAACGACGGCAGCACAGCAACCACTGACATTGACAAGACAGAGACTTTCGCAAACGCCCTCGAAGAACAATTCACACCAAATATCCCAAACGCAATCCACAACTCTCAAGGAATCTACGAAACGGTAAGGAGGATTCTAAACAGCGAAGAAAACTGCGACGTAAGAGAATCAACGCCAGAGGAAATAGCCGAGATAATAAAAAACGAGATAATATTAACAATGTGACTATCAAGAACCTAACGCCGCCAGCTATAGACAGAATGAATCAAATCGTAAACGCATCGCTCAAGCTCAGAACGTTTCCGACCCAATGGAAACACGCCACAGCAATACTGATTTCCAAACCCAACAAACCCAGGAACAAAACATCAAGCTACAGGCCAATAAGCCTACTAACAGGACTTGGAAAAATAACGGAGAAAATAATACACAATCGACTGACAGACATAGTTGACGAGAAACAAATAATCCCGGACGAACAGTACGGATTCAGACAAGAACATTGCACAACGTACCAGACAACTAGAATAACCGAAGCGATAATTGACGCTTTCAACAGAGGATACGCCATGGGAGCGGTACTACTGGACGTCTCAAAGGCCTTCGACAAGATGTGGCACGAAGGCTTAATATATAAAATGAATAAATTCAAAATCCCGATGGGGATGATAAAGCTACTAGCTTCGTACCTCGGCAACAGAACGTTCCAGGTGAAATTAAATGACACGATGTCGACGACACGTCCAGTGGGAGCGGGTGTCCCCCAAGGATCCATACTGGGGACCCTGCTCTACAACATCTACACCGCTGACATACCAAGAATGGAAAACACAAAAATTACACCATACGCAGACGACACTGCTATATTTACCAGAGGAATCCTGGCGAGCACCATCACCGAGAGACTACAAAACCACCTAGATGAGATAAATCGCTGGTGTAACACGTGGAAAATACAACTTAACGCTGAGAAAACTCAAGCCATCATGTTCACAAGAAGAAAATTCAAACACATCCCAACAAAACGCCTCAAGATTAATAATACAAGTATAAAATGGGAAAATCAGGTAAAATATCTAGGTATTATACTGGATAAAAGACTAACCTTTGCAAGACATATGGATTACATTGTGAAGAAAACCAAACAAATTAATGGCTATCTTTATCCCCTTATCAACAGGAAAAGCAAACTCAACATGGAAAATAAGCTGAAACTGTACAAGACAGTAATACGACCAATAATGACATACTCGGCGACGTGCTGGAAGCAAGCTGACAAACACACAAAATACCGACTACAAATTATACAAAACAAAATACTGAGACAAATCACAGACTCACGATGGTACATAACCAACGAACAAATACATAAAGACCTCGAAATGGAGACAATCACAGAGCACATAGCAAGACTTACACAAAAGTCTCTAAAACATTTGACAACATGCGACAACACGACAATATAACAATACAACAAACCGCAAACTACAATACGAACTTCAAATGGAAATTCCCAAAACTGCAAGAAACCAAATTCAGACAATAAATAACACTGTTTTCTACCTACAGGGTACCCAAAGCAACCCCAGAGAAACAAAAGGACCACACCGACAACACAGCAAATGAGACAACACAGAAGAAACAAAGAAGGAAGCCAAAGGACGACAGCAGGACCAGCCGAGGACAAGAGGCCACAGCAGGATCAACCCAACCGAGGACCAGAAGCCACAACAGAAGAAACCAGGAGAGAGAAAAAAAAAACTGAAAAGAGCCGTTGTTTTAACGTTTCTCGCTAAAAACCGAACCAAAAGACAGACTAAAAAAAAAAAAAACGAACCAAAACAAAAGACGGCGGAAGGACGGGCTCACGGCCCACAACCGCCACAAAACAAAGGATCCCATGCTATCATGGTGTACATCCATCGCAGGATTGCGGGGTTACATTCTGGGCCCTAAGATCTTTCTCATAATTTTCCTTTCCTTAATCTTTAATTGTTCCTTTAATATTTTAATTTGTAAATTGAGCGTTTCTGAAGCATAAAGAGTTTCCGGTTTAATCACTGTTAGATAATGGCGAATTTTCTATTCCATGACAGACATTGCTTGTTATAAACATTTTTATATAAAGACGTATATTATATACGTATATAACTTATATTATATTAAGTCGCATAATTTAGTATATTAAGTCGCATAATCAGAACTTATTGGGTTGCTCAATACTATCTGATAGTTAATCAGTTTTAGAAGCACTAAAATATATGACCGAGCCAACAAAGTCACTTGTTGATACCTGGGAACTAGCTCGGGAGATCTCATAGAATATCGACCTGCGATGGCATTAGATTAAAGCTTGGATTAAAATGTGGGAGATCCGGGAAATGAAAGAGCGGATAGCTTGGAAAGACAAGCATCCGTGTTAGATGAACTAGAATTAATAGGCGAGCTAGAACTGCAAATCGTTTTTAATCAGATATCCCACAGACTTGTGAGGAACAGTGTTTCGTTTCGTTTTTTACAGAAATGACAGACTAGAAGGGAGACAGCACCGACCGGAGAATCGACAAATAGATTTATACCAATCATAACGCAGAGTGCCAGAGGATGAAGTTAGATCTCCCACATCAGGCAGTACAGCAGATCACAGGACACGGCAACTTCAACTCGTACCTCCACCGGATCAGAAAAAGAGAATCACTAAATTGCGAATGTGGATTGAAGGACACAGCTAACCATGTGCTGTTCGAATGTCCAAGGACCCAGGAATGGAGACAACAAACCGAAATGTAAATGATTATTGTTGGGTGCACCTGGCCACGCCAGAAAGAATATCTTGAAGCATAAGAGAAAGGTCAGCTGTGGTGGAAAACTTTCGACGCTTGCGCAAAACGCTTACAGAGATTAGCCCATTACCGAGAAGAATAAGTCGTGCGATCAAGGAAATCAGAGATGTCTATCTCCCAGGTTTTGCAAACACAGCCCTTTTTTATTTTGTCTAAATTTTTCTAAATCATTTTATTTGCAAATTTGTATGTTAATTTTAAATTTTACCTTAAATAATATTCCTACTCTATATTTAGATTTTTAGAATTAACTTTATTTACTTTATATAACATTAGAACGATAGATTTATAATGTACTAACATAGCTTTAAATCATGTAGACACTGAAACAGAGCCTAGGTGCTCATTCACGTTGCCTCGCGGGTGCGGTGGCGGGCGCGGTCACGAAATATCAACATATGGCGTAATATTGAATTGTTCACGTACGAAACGCAAGTGCGGTCTAAGTAGCGGGCAAGCGAACGACTGAGATGTTTTTGTGTGTTCACGTCGAACTAGCGGCGAAACGCGCGATTCACTCGCGACGGCAGTAAGTTCAACCAGTACGAACTTATCGCTAGAAACGATAGCATGACTTCATCATGTCTTTCAATACAGAAGAGTTTATTAATACTGTTTAGATTAGTATACTAACCAAAACTTAAACTTAGGTTAGTATACTAACCCAACCTAACCTAAGTGGACAACAGGTCACACTCGCGCAAACGCCTGGCGGCCAATGTGAACACGAACTCGCCACTACTACCGCGCCCGTACCAGCCACCGCGCCCGCGCGTTCCAACGTGAACAAATACAAACACACAAAAACATCTCACGCGTTTGATATTGCAGCGAGCGCGCCGCGCGCGCCAGTCGCTAGCTTGCCCGCTACTTAGACCGCACGTGCGTTTCGTACGTGAACACTTGGATATTACGCGATATGTTTGATATTTTGTGACCGCGCGTCAATGTGGATGAGCACTAACGGTGGTATCTCGGTCGATAAAATTTTTAAACATTATTATCAATAAACCAATTAAGCAGTCTTGTCTGTCTAGCCTTCTTCGTGTAGTCATATTCGTCTCGTCTTGTTCGTCTAGTCTTGTCCGTCGGGAGACGACAACTAGGGCGGTTTTCACTAACCGTCCGGGCTGCCCACCCTTTTAGGGTGGGCAGCCCGGATGGAAACTGGACAGAGTTCAATGACACTTTATTGTTACATCTACAAGGAATTAAACCACAGACGACTGCTCCTCTCCTGAACAAGTTTCGACATTCGCTCAAAGATTAAATCTGGCGATGTTAAATGCAGCTCGCGACAACTTTCCTCCAATGAAATATTTTAGACACTCCGTTCCATGGTGGACACCCGAATTAAATGCTTTTCGTAAGGAAAATAACAGGTTATGGAGAATCTATCAAGAGAGTAGAGCAATCAAATAAGATTGCGTATCAAAACAAGCTGCGTGAATACAAACAATTGATCTTGGACACAAAAAAACTAAAATGGCGTCAATTCCGTACACATTGTTCAACAGGAAATCCATGGGGACCTGTGTTTAGGGTGCTCAGGGGAAGAAAAACCTCGACTAGCTTCGTTACCAGCCTTAAGATAGGAGGGAAGTCTTTCTATTTTCGAAACAATGAGGGAACTTATCAAGGCTTTCTTTCCAGAAGACAATGAGGAGGACTCTTAATTACACGTTCGAGTCAGAGATTATGTAGAAACTGGAAGAGGTGGACCGTATGATACACCGTACACTATTTCCGAAATTAAACGCGTACTACACGGAATGAGCCCCAAATAAGTCTGGATGACATATCTTCACATATTGTATTGGCTGCCTTTAATTCTGCATTTAGGCAGAAGAGGAGTGGGAAGAAAGCAAATGTCCTGATTGAGAAATCTAAGGGAATGGACAGGTTTAAGGATTATAGGAGACCTGGTACACACAGCAACAGACCGTGAAGCGTACGGAAATGTGATCGCCAACATCCAGTAGTGTGGATAGGCAGATGAAGAAGAAGAATTCTGCACCCAAAATTTTCGAATTGCTGTACGTGTGCAAACATAAATCGATTTTTCCACCTTGCTGGAAAGATCAGTTGATAAAGTTAATTCCCAAACCCAATAAACCGGCTTTATCCACGAAGGATTTCAGGCCAATCATTTTTACTTCCTGTTGCTGGAAAGGTGTTAGATTCACTTCTTATCACAAGAATCAAGCACTATTTCTATTAAAAGAATCTGATTCACCAAAACCAATTCGACTTCAGAAAGGGAACTGGAACTGACCAAGCTATTTCAACAGCCGTTGGGTACATATGTGAAGCAATAAAAAACAAGAAATATTGCTCAGTCATCGCACTAGGTACTAGTGGGGCATTTGATAATGCATGCTTGTGGTGGCCGCTTGTCATTAGCAGGCTAATTGGGAAGGGTTGACCTGATAATCGCATCAAATGCCAGAAGCTATTTTGCAGATCGCAAAGCTATTATTGCTGAACCGGGAATGCAAATTGAAAAAAGCGTCAAAGGCTGTCAGCAGGGCTCGAAATGTGGGACAGGTTTTTGGAACATTCTTTATGGCACTACTTTTGAAAGAAATCTGCTCGAAGAATGTGAAATCATAGCCTATACCGGTAACAATCTTCTGCTTTGCGGAAGTAACAGCATTGCGGCACTAAAGGAGATCACCGAGAGTGCTTTGGCAAGTCTTTAACAGTGGTCAGCCGACTGTCTAATAAATTTCAGTCCCAAAAAGACTGAAGTCCTATTCTTCAGGTCTACTGCAGGTCATTAAAGTAGATAAGTCCCCTTTTCACTCTTGTGAACACAAAGATAAAATGACATCATCTCAGGTATTTGGGTGCTCGCATTACAGTGCAGATGATTTATTAATAAAAGACGTCTTGGGCTTAGGTCTAACTTTAGCTGATTTAGAAGCTAATGTCCTCCAACTTCGGATGTACAAAGACGGTTCAAAATTCAACAGTGGTACAGGGGCTGCCGTTGTAGCTTACCTTGGCGGAGAGGAGGTACATTATAATCAGATTAGACTAGAGTATTACTACTCTATCTTCTAGGTGGAGCTTATAGCCATACAACACGCCTTGCGTTATGTGAAAGAGCAATCCAACTGTTCTTGCTCAAATGTATGTTCTTGACGCATTGAAGCACATGAATTCGCCCACTGAATTGTTAATGGAAACCTGGAAAATAGCTGCTTGTGTAAAAACCAAACTTGCAGCAGACATGGAAGATCTTCCTATCGCTTATAGCAAATTGTCGAGGCAAGCAGTTAAATCGAATTCCAGGAAACACTTTGAGGAACTGAAAGTGTTCTGTGAAGTGAAGTGAACTGAGGAATGGTAGACTGCTAAAACAGGATTGTGGACCATGATGTTTATACCATCCATCACAGCCTGGAAAAGCTTTCACGTCAGTCTATCCCACCACTCGGTTCAAGTACTAACTGGCCATGGTAACTTCGGGGCGTTTAAATCTTCACAGATTTGGGAATGTGGTGAAAATGACACTGCGGAACACTTTATCTTTTCGTGCCCAGATACCGCACAGTGAGACAAACTCTGGAGCTAGACTACAAACAAAATGGCCTTACCAATAACCAGGAACAGCTTAGGTCAATTAAAAAGACTAAAGAGTGGTGCGTACCTTCGACAATAATGCGAAAAAACTAAGCAGACTAAATCACGACAGTCGGTTTAGTTAAAAAGATCAATCTGATATAAACTGATAATATGACTTGGCAACAGTAGATTAAGAAGCACAGTGAGCATAGTGTTGAGCTCGACAGAATGCAGACTTTTATATGCACACATAAGAAAAATCAAACAAATAGGCTCTCTAGTCTGTCTAGTCTGTGTGGTCTGTGTAGTATGTCCAGTCTGTCCAGCCTGTCCAGTCTGTTCAGTATGTCTAGGCTGCCCAGTCTTGTCTGTCTAGTCTTGTATGTCACGCCTTATCTAGTCTTGTCTGCCTACTCTTGTCTATCCCGACTTGTCTGTTTAGTCGACTGTCATAGATGGATACCAGAAAGAGAAACGTGGGAAAAGAAAACTGACCTCAAACTAGAGCCCATAGACCTAACCGATCATATGATTAGGTCGGAAAACATCAGGGCAATAACAACAGATATGATAACAAACATCATTACCTTGAAAGAGCAGGACGAGAGGAAACGGCTCCAAGCCGAAAGCAACAAGAAAGTGAACCCGAACCCCTAATCACTAGACGTGGAAGGGTGATGTAAGGCAAAACTAATACAACGACATCTTGACGTTATGTGTGAAGCGGTTCCAAGATGCTCGAGGAGTTCAGGGGGCCACTTGTCAAGTTAACCAATGGTGCTTGCTACATCCCGTTAAAAAAAGTCTTGTCTGCCTTGTCTTGTCTGACTAGTCTTGTCTGTCTAGACTTATCTATCTAAAATTTTATCTATATAAAAAAAACAGATCTAAAGTATTCTACGAGTTAACATAGCTAGTAAGTTTAAACGTTTCATTAGTAGAGCCCGTTGCTTCAGAGAGAATGAAACTGGAATCGTCTGCATAGAAGGTGCACTGGTAGCGTCTTATATGTGATGGTAAGTCTGCTATATACATCAAGAATAGTACTGGTGTTAGATTACTTTCATGGGGGATACTAGTATTTGTTGTATTGTATCGGAATGTATCGGATTGTGTAGTATTGTTGTTGTAATTTACTGAAACAAATTGAGTAAGATCTGTGTAGTCTTTTCTGTCTAGACTTATGTGTCTATTCTTGTCTGCCTAGTTTTGTGTGTCTAGTTTTGTCTGTCTAGACCTATCTGTGTTGTCCTGTCTGTCTAGTCTTGTTTGCATATACATGTCTGTCAGCTTGGTCTTGTTTGTCTAAATCTTGTCTGTCTAGTCTGTTCATTCTAGTCACGTCTAGTCTTCTCTGCCTAGTCTTGTCCGTCTATTTTTGTCTCTCTAATCTCGTCTGTCTACTTTTATCAGCCTAGTCTTGTAGGAGCTGCGGGTTGGGCACCCCTGTTTTAGTCTTATCTGTTTTCTCTGATTTCTCTTATACTGTCAGAGGAATTAAAATATGTTTGTTACAAATTAATTTATTATAATTGTAATGTATGTATAGAACAAATATCTCAGCTACGTGAAATAGCAATGAATTGAGTTAATAAAGTAAAAATTTGTTATTTAAACATCTTATCTCGACAAGTGTCTATTATTCGAGTTACAGCAAGTCTTATCAAACAATATAAAATGATATGCAATTGTTTTCAATTTTAAGTGAATCGAATGTTCTAACAAGGCCAAAGGTCAGATTGCAGTGCCAATTTTAATGTTTGTTTTCTTCTTGTGTTATTGTCGACGGTTTGACGACATTGACCCAAATTGTTAAAATTATTTATATTATTTTATTTACGACAAACTAAGAAAAAAAATATTGCATGAGGTTAATTAAATTGTAAGACATCAAAAATAGTGCTGCTACTAATTTGTAGAAAATTATTTAAAAAAAAATTAAATTAATTTTATTTCATTTACGACAAATGACGAATATAAAATTGCATGTAATTTGCATTTGGGTAATTAAATTTGAAGGCATTAAAATTAGTGCTGTATTTCTGTTGTAGCGTGCAATTTAGATAATAAATGTGAGTAACCAAAAATGCCGACTCGTTTTAATGTGTAATAAATGTGTTTTTTTTATTTTTTAATATTATTTCTTTTCTTTTTTCAAGTTTTATTGGAAACCGTTTAAACAATCGTTTAGTTTAGATGCTGTTATAAAAGCAGTTGCACTTACTGTAATAGCCTCATTGTTAAATAAATTACTCAATTATTTATGATAATTTTATTGCCGTTTAATATTTTTTTACTATCTTCTAACGATTTTGTTTACCTTTTAAACAATATTTTCTATAGAATAATTTCCATGAAAGTCATTTTTTTTTTAAATATTGAATCATAAAATGTTTAAATCCGAATTCAAATAATGCACGATATTTGAATTTAATGAAGGTGATGATACTAAATTTATAGTCACATTTCACACAAAATTTCAAAAAAAATATAGGATACAACTAATTGTAAATCATTTTCTGAGTAAATATTGCACAGCAAATATTTCACAAAATTCGTAATTTCGCATAGACAGAAAAACAAGTCTACATCGACCTGACGTCAATTTTAGAAAAAATAAGATAACGATTAATAAAAAGTTTAAATATATATACTTGGAGTAAATATTTTATTTAAAATTAATTTAAAGATGAAATAACGAACTTTGAATAATGAACTTTGGGGGAAATATTACATTGAAATTCTAATTTGTGATGGAAATCGATAGAAATTTCGTTGATTTGATAAAAAATTCGAGAGAGAACCGAGTGATATAATGTCCAATTCAGTTTGCAAAGGCTTTAATAAAAGACGCAAAATGATGCTTAAATAAGTTATAGATTAATTGAGAGAAATGAAGTATATAATTTTTTGTTATCATTTTTGTGTTGTCAATATTTAATATTTATTAAAATGTTGGTATTTTGTTTATAATTCTGGCAAAATTTAGAATTCCTACTGAATTAGTAATTTTAGATGGAAATATATTATTTTGCTTATAAGAATTTATCAGAAAAAAAAAACAAAACTAAAATATAACTTAATGACGAAACAAAGTATAAATTTACATCTTTTAATTCAATTCAAATGAATTATTGCCTGCTGAAAAATTAATTGCGGTTTTAAACACAAGCTTGTTGATCATTTTATTAATTACTGTTTTACTGTTATCATTTGGTAATGTGATACATCATGTAAACAATGTCACAATAGCACTACTGATTCCAGATTATGTCTCTTGCTTTTGATTCTTGAGTATTGCTAGATTTTATTAAATTAGTCAATGAACAAGTAATAATCATAGGTAGCAAATATGGCAAATGGGGCAGCAATTCCTTATCACGATTTAACAGCTTCTGGGGTGCTTTCGAATATACATAGTAGTAGAACATGCTTTTTCATTGCCTTTTTTAAATTAATTGTGGAATGGTCTGGTAGGAGTTCAAGAACAATCAAACCATAAAAAATCATCTCTAGTTTTTTATAGATATCGGCTTTCGACTAATACATTTTGCTGCATATAGGCTTGTATTTAAAACGGTAATTTAACTAATTATAATCTAACATTTAACTGTAAACAATGCATTTTTAATATTGGGGTGAAACCATACTAATTATAGATTTATAGTTTCAATATATAAATATATTCAACCTGTTCGTAGCTCTATAATGTTATGTCTTATTAGGAGTATGAACAAATCTCATGTTAAAACAACTAGAGATGTATGTGTTATTCCTAGAAGCCTTGAATCAGTCCGTTTTCATGGCACTAACAGAGCTAGAGTCCAGCACATGGTGCTCAAGCTAATAAAAGTGTTAATATTCTATTGTTGAAACCATACTACATTATAGATAATCATAAAAACTTAATAAAGGCGAAATATAGCTTGGATATATAAATATACGGGGGAGTAAGGGGTGACGGCAAAACAACAGATAAGTCCGACCCAAATGTCAACCTCGCCTGCACGTTGGTGCTCCCTGCTAGAAAACTAAAGAGGCTCTGACGACCGAGTCATGGCGGTATAACCATTAAAACAGAGAACTAAGGAAATGAATTCTCAACTCTACCAACCCGCACTGGCCAGCGTGGTAGGGCAAATGGCTAAAACCCCCGTAATGATAGTACACCAAAACACACGGCCCTCAGTCCCCGGCAGCTCGCTTATCCCCGACCAAGGTAGCGGAAGGACAAGGAAGCGAGCAGAGGGTGCGAAGAATCTCCGGTACAGGATAGGCTACCAGAACCGAAAACTGACCATCGCTACTCTAAATACCAGAACGTTATCAAAAACTCAGAAACTACAAGAAATCGAGGAAGAACTCTCCCATATCAAATGGGATATACTAGGAATAAGCGAACATAAAAGAACAGATGAGGAAAAACTAACACTTCACTCAGGCCATCTGCTACACTACAGAGGAGACCAACACATAAACGAAGGAGGAGTCGGGTTCCTAGTACATAAAGAGCATATACAAAACGTCACCAAGATCCACAGTATCAGTAATAGAGTAATGTACCTCATATACAAACTAAACACTAGTTACTTGTTAAAAATTATCCAGGTATACGCACCTACATCCGCACACTCGGACGCGGAGGTGGAGGTATTCTATGATGATATAAATACCGCAATACAGCAAGAACCTACCCACTACAGCATGCTAATAGGGGACTTTAACGCTAAATTGGGGCATAAGGAAGACGAAACCGAAACACCGTTGGGAACCCACGGATTTGGAGTGAGGAATGAGAGAGGTCAAACGCTTCTTAAATTTCTCCTGCAACATAACTTATTTGCAATGAACAGCTTCTATCGCAAAACACCAAAGCGAAAATGGACCTGGGCCAGCCCCGATTGCTCTACAAAAAATGAAATCGGCTTCATCATATCTAACAGAAAGGAAATAGTGCGAGATGTAACTGTGCTAAATAAGTTCTCAATAGGCAGCGACCACAGGCTGGTCCGATCCAAAATCTCAATTAATATCAAGAACGAGCGGCGAAAGCTTATTAAACAACCAACATCCAGCAAATGGAGACCGCTTAGAGACGAAACCCAGTATCAACATAGAATAGAATCACAGCTAGCACATATGGAAAGTGTTTTAGACCAGAATGTGGAGGACCTGAACGCACTTATTACAAATTCTATAAAAACCGCAGTAAAAGAATGCCAGACACAAAGCACCCAACGAAAAGACTCAGTACAAGCACTAAACAACTAATGGAAAGGAGAAGAAATCTGACAAATAAACATACAACAAACGCAACAGAATTAAGACGCCTAAATAGAGAAATATCCAAGGCAGTGCGAAGGGACACAAGAACATATAACACAAATGAAATCTTAAAGGCAATTGAGCAAAACAAGGGCATGAAATCACTACGGAAGCCATTCTCCGAAGGCAGAAAAAACATCTGCAAGCTAGCAAAACAGAGTGGCCAAATAACAACAAATAAAATGGAAATATTAAAGGTTGTAGAAGACTTCTACGCGACACTATATAGCGATAAAAATGCAGTGAGCTTGGACACCAACATAAATAGAGTGCAAAATCAAGGGTCCGAGGATATTCCAAATATTACCTTAGACGAAATAAGGGGGCACCAAGAGATATGAAAAACAATAAAGCAATTGGCGACGACGGCGTAGCAGTCGAGTCCCTAAAAGCCGGCGGAACTACATTATTAAATGCATTATGCAAGTTATTTGATGCTTGCCTACAAACTGGGACAACACCTTCCCAGTGGGATCGGGCAATAATTATAATACTGCATAAGAAAGGAGATATCACCAACTTGCAAAATTACAGACCCATTAGTTTACTATCGCATATATATAAGCTATTCATGAGAATCATTAACAAGAGGTTGACAAATAAATTCGACCTATATCAACCCCGCGAGCAATCTGGCTTTCGAGCCGGATTTGGCACAAATGACCATCTACAAATAGTCAAGTCCCTTATCGAAAAATGCATCGAGTACAATAAACCCCTCTGCATAATCTTCGTCGATTACGAAAAAGCCTTCGACACAATAAACCAGCATAAAATGCTACAAGCTCTTGCTTAATGCCGTATCGATCATAGATACATCAAGGTCATCAAACACGTGTACCAAAGAGCAAAAGCTTATGTTAGGCTGCAAGATGATTCCCAAGACTTTGATATTGCACGAGGTGTACGCCAAGGAGATGTCATATCGCCAAAGTTATTCACAACCCTCCTAGAACATATGTTCAAACAGGCCAACTTTGGTGACATGGGCATAAACATAGATGGCGAAAAACTAAACCATCTGAGATTCGCCGACGATATCTTAATTATCGCAGATAGTATGGACGAAGCAAAACAAATGCTACGGAGGCTATGGGAAGCATCGAACTCTGTTGGACTCAAAATCAACACCAACAAAACTCAATACATGACAAATCTTGTTATGAGTGAGGCAATCAAGATAGGCGGAGTAAGCATAGAACAAGTAAGCTCTTATAAATACCTTGGTCACAAAATTTCTATTGGTAGAGACAACCAAACCTGTGAAATGTCGAGAAGAATAGGCCTAACATGGGCGGCCTTTGGAAAGCTGCGCAATATTTTTAAGTCAGACATTCCAATATGCCTAAAAAGAAAAGTATTCGATCAGTGCGTGTTGCCTGTGCTTACATACGGGGCTGAAACAATTACCCTCACAAAGAACACTACAAATAGAATAAGTATCGCGCAGAGGAAAATGGAGAGGTCGATGTTAGGTATATCACTAAGAGACAGGATCCCAAATATAACATTAAGGGAGAGGTCCGGAGTCACGGACGCGGTTACCCGTATAACAACCTTAAAGTGGAACTGGGCTGGTCATGTGGCGCGACTTACGGACAATCGCTGGACAAAGAGGATACTTGAGTGGAGACCGCGCCAAGACGCATACAGAAGTAGAGGCCGTCCACCAACCAGATGGACCGACGACATCAAAAGGATAAAGACCAACTGGATAGAGGCAGCACAGGATCGGCCAGGATGGAGAAAGCTACGGGAGACCTATGTCCAGCAGTGGACGCGATTGGTCGCTTGATGATGATGATGATGATGATGATGATGATATAAATATATTCAACTTTTCCGTAGGTCTATAATATTATAAACTCTATTTAAGGGTACAAAACAAATCTACTTCCTTTGCTAATACCACGCAGGAAATTGCAGAATGTATTTTAATTATATTGAATTATATAAATTATCATTTAAATCAATATCCTGCTAACTTCATTCCTCTCTACCGAAATGTCAAACTAAAATCTAACCTCGTAATCCACGAGGCATTCAAGTAAGGGTATTCCAAGTTATAATTCAAAGTCTTAATACTTAAGACAGTCTTAAAAAGACTTAATAATATTAGAGAGCTACGGAAAGGTTGAATATATTTATATATTCAGGCTACATTTCGCATTTAATAAGTTTATAATGTAAGTGTATTCCATTTTATAATTCAAAAGTGCAAAGCTGCACTGACGAAAGTTCTCGAAACGCGTCTGTAGATGGCATTTCACTTAATTTAAATAGAAAGAAATGTATTAAAAAAAACAATGTTATTTCTCTAGCTCATTTACTGCTATGAAAATGGACTTCGAATTCTACGAATAACACACAAATCTTTAGTTGTTTCAACATGACATTTGTTACAGAGTACAAAAAAGGGAGAACTACTGTTTGAAGTCAAGGTAGGCAAGGTAAATAAATTGAAAGGAGAGCTGACTAGAAAATAGCCCTCCACTGAAATTCGAGTGAAACCTAACGACGCTAGTATGCACATGAAAAATCTAGATGCGCTCACAACACCGGAAGAAGTGATAGAAGCTGTTAAACTGCAATTAGGAGATGCAGTGATACCGGTTAATGTGACAAATATGAGACCCTCCTATGGAGAAAACCAAGTGGCAACAGTTTCACTCCCAAGGGAGCACGCCTCTAAGCTTGTAGAAAATGGCAAAATTAGAATAGGCCTCGTAGAATGCCGAATAAATGAGATAATTCATTATTCACTATTTAAATGTCGCAAATGATGGATAGCGGGGCACGAAGAAGGAGGATGCAAAGGTCCAAATAGACAACTTATGTGCTTTAGGTGCGGCCAGGATGGTCGCTATGCAAAAGACTGCAAAGAAGAAGTTTTGCTGCCCAATTTGCCAGTAAACAGGTCACAGAGCGGAAACAGGCGCGTGCCCGGTTTTCAAAAGGCGTTGGCGGAGGCAAGACGCAAAAATAAGCTGCCAAAATGGCGCTCAAACATTATTCAAGTAAACGGCATGCGTAGGCGTGCTGCGAATGGCCTTCTGATTGCCACAATGCGGGAAATGGAAATTTATGTCGCAATACTAAGTGAACCCAACAAAAAGTCATTGAAGGGAGAATGATACACTGAGAAGAACGTTACATTCATTCTGCACAATACAAACCTACACGTGCTAAATTTTGGTAAAGGATCTGGTTTCGCCTGGATCCAGCTCCAAGAAATGTTTATAGCTGGTATCTCCCACCAAATGACAGCCAGCGATAGCTTGAGGCATCACTCACAGCGCTCAGTCAAGACTTTAAAAAGCAAAGAAATTTCATGTTGAAACAATTACTTCATTTGCTAATACCACGCGGGATATTGCATTATATATTTTAATTATATTGAATTATGTAAATTATCATTTAAATCAATAACCCGCTAAGTTCACGTCTCTATACGGAAATGTCAAACTGAAACATAACCTCGTAATCCACGAAGCATTCAAGTAAGGGTATTTCAAGTTATAATTCAAAACATCAAAGCTGCACTGATGAGAGGTAAATCTCGAAACGCACCTGCAGATGGCTATTCACTTAAGTTAAATAGAAGGATATGATCTTAAAAGCAATGGTATTTATCTAGTTCTTGTTTAGTGCCACGAAAGTGGACTGGGGGCTAGTAAATAACACACAAATATCTGTTTTATAATTCACTATCCTGCGTGGTATTAGCAAGGGAAGTAGTTGCTTCAACATGAGATTTGTTTTGTAGTGTCAAAAGACTTAATGATATTATAGACATACGGTAAGTTTGCTAAAGAATGATTTATATATTCAGGCTATATTTCGCTTTTAATAAGTTTATAATGTAAGTGAGTGTAAGTAAATAAATATTCTATTTTATAATTCAAAAGTACAAAGCTGCACCGATGAGAGATAGATTAGAAGAACTTAATTTAAAAAGAAAGAAATGAATTTAAAAAACAATGTTATTTCTCTAGCTCCGTTAGTGCTATGAAAATGGACTGGTTCTACGAATAACACACAAATCTCTAGTTGTTTCAACATGTTGTTGAAACAACTTGTTCTGCTGAAATATTAAAAAAAATTATTCCCGCAGTAAAGGTTGGAAGAACATTCATATAAGACCCACACATCTCAATAAATGTCAAATTAAAAATATCTAACCCCTAGTCATCTACGAGGATTTCAAGTGTATTACAAATTATTATTCATAAAGCAAAGCTGCACTGATGAGGGATAAATCTCGAAACGTGTCTGCAGATGGCTATTCACTTATGTTAATAGAAAGACATGATCTTAAAAGACAATGTTATTTTTCTGGTTTTCGTTGAGTGCCATGAAGGTGGACAGAGATCTAGTAAATATCTGGCAGATTTCACATTAGATTTGTTTTGGTAGTCCTAAAAAGACATAATGTTATAGAGCTCCGGAAAAGTTGAATATATGTGTAATGCGGTATATTCAGGCTGTGTTCTGACTTTATGTCACTTTATCCCACGGATAACTGGTCATGGTAATTTCAAGGCATACCTACATAGATTTGGGAAAAGACAATCTGCGCTTTGTACATGCGGAGAGGAAGACAGTCACTCATGTATTCTTTGGATGCCCGGAGAACTGGCGACAACGAATTGATATCCACATGACTAAGGCAGGATGTCCTTGGCCACAAAGCGAGGAGGCATCACAATGGAACAAACATAGTGAGAATGGTGGCACAACATTTAACACAAACTGTGCAAAATTAATAACTCTATCATGACCTTTAGTACGTAGTAGGTAAGCTCTCGTACAACGCGGTACATAATACGGTTTCGATATAACGCGGTGCATAAATTGCGGAAAGCCCTCGTGTAACGCGGTTTGGATATGCTCATGCCTCTCTGTTATATGTGTTAGTGAGCGTGCCACCTGATCACCTAATTCACAGCAGTTTGGTCTAAATATTGATCTGTCTATTATGTAATTAAAACCCTTCACAATCAACGCTTGCTGGAAGAAAATATGCCCTGAAGCAGTGGTCAACGAAAATTTCGGACCTTCGGTGTATGTCGGGCTAAGTATATATAATAATATATAATAATAAGGCATAATAAATCTCACACACACTTTTAGTGGAGAGGGCTTCTCAGATATGAAGATGAAATTCTTGAACAAATACATAACAACAGACAACCTATTTAAATACGGAGGAAGTAGAGCATTTAATAGATCATGTTGAACCAAATACAAGAGAAGGTGAAAATTTTGCTGAAGATTCCAAAACTGATGAGCACGTTACAGAATGTAATTTAAAGAAGTTAGCAATAGGTTTGGATTTAGCAAGACGATTTGAAAGTCATTTTACGGATAATGATCACAGCACATATTTGTATATTTCTTTGGCTCCATATTATGATCTTGAAAAGAATGCAGCTTAGTGGTAAGCTAAGACTTATTACTGATTTCTTGATTCCTAAACCAGCTAAAGTATGCAATGAATGTCCTAGTAATGATGGCTAACAAATTTGAAGTGATGAGAAAACACGTCTATGACATATCATTTTTGAAGACAAGGATTAATGATTCATTGAATTTGTAATTTACGCTATACTTCCGAGCAAAGCGGCTCTGGCGTCACTAACGCAGCGATACTGACGCGGTGACATAGCGATAGTATTACACTGATGCGACACTGATGCGCTCAGCGTCAGTGTCGTTGCGCTCAAATTGCGCCTCATACGTTTCCATAGTGCATTATACTATCGCTATGTCGCCGCGTCCGTATCGCTGCGTTAGTGCCGCCAGAGCCGCTTTGCTCGGAAGTCTAGCTTTAGGCAGCCTCCGTTAAATCAAAATTCATATTTAGAATTACAATAAAAGCAAATTTGGTTGGCCAACAAGAAATTGTGACAGTTGGTAGATTTTAAATTTTGCTCCTCCCGAAAGAAAGGGCGAAGAGGCGATAATAACAATGTCAACCACAGCAAAACATCAGCTGCCGTACGGACTTAATATCCTTGCTTTACCATGAGAGTGAATGGAATCTATTAACAGCGGCTCACTCGCCCTGGGCTCAAGCCCACCAGCTAAAATAAACTACGAACTTAGTATGATGGAAACACATTGCAAGCTACAATGCAACTACCTCAGGCCCTAGCTATGACGAGCGAAGGCAAACCTGGCCATTCGGATTCTGGGGGACCAGGACATCATGCAGTGAAGAGTCAGAGCTTCCCAAAACTCCTCAAACCCAAGAGTAAGCACTTCATTGATACTCTCAACGTACGGAGGCTGACCAAAACAGGAAAACTAAAGACGCTTACGGACACCTGCGATAAAGCCTGCAGCCTGCAGGCAAGGGAAAGCCTGCAGCCAAGCTTGGGAATAGTAATTTACATATATTGGGAACCGAATTTCTAGACATAATATTATCCAGAACTCTGTGATAGATTTCGCACCACCTTCGGAACGGATCTCCCTACTCACAATTAAATGTGCCAACAAGGCCTAACGCACATGCTCCTGTTAACGATGACCCTGACAAGAACAAAGTGGAGAAGTTCTGGTCACAGCTAAAACGGGCACACACAAAGATCCCTCAACACCATATCAAGATCCTCCTCGCAGATTTAAATGCACAACTTGGCAGCCAAAGGGAACATAGACATCACTGGTAATTTATCGGCACACAAAGAGACAAATGCAAATGCACATCGCCTAATCAACATATGTGGAATGGCTAACTTACTAATGTCCACAAACTTTAAGAAACCACCACGCAAGATGACAACCTGGAAGTCACCAATCAACCATTTCGGGGAATACCAAATCCTCCACAGAAATCATCAACGTGAGAGTACGCAAGGGTTACGTGGAGTCCGATCATTATCTTTCACAAATTAAAACCTGCTTGTTACCTAACAAAAGGAAGTTTCGAAAACCTAAATTCCCACGTATAGATCCAGAATACCTAAGAGAACACGCGGAGGAAATAGCACAATTACTAAAGATCAATACACAAACATGGGACGAACTTCTTCAGACAATCCAGCAATCAGCAAGGAAACTATCGGTCAACCGCCACGAAAACGGAAACACAGATGGTGGATATTGAAATGCGACAGAGCCCTTAAATGCCGTGTGCTTGCGTGGAACACTTGGCACAGCCACAAGACACAAGAGGATTGGCAGAATTTCTTAAAAATGCAGAGGGAGACTTGCAAAACGATCAGACGCATTAAACGGACATACCATTTAAAAAAATTATAGCAAATCGACAATGGTTTCAAAAGAAATAGCACGCGAAACTTCACACTACAGAACATTTAGGGAAGAACTGATGAAGTACAAGCCACCGAGCCTGTGTTTCCGTCGGCCTGATGGAATCCTTGAAACCAACTCAAAAGCGAACTGCGAAATCCAGAAACAGTACTTAGAGAAGCTATACAACTGTGAACCTCCTGAAGAAAGACTCCAATGCCACATAGCGGCCCCAAACCAGTACTCTGTTCCACCAACACATGAGGAAATACGAAACATCATTTTACACCTAAAAAACAACAAAGCACCAGTGAAAGACGGCTTAATCGCTGAAATGCTCAAGATCGGAGGTGAACTCTTGATTGACAGACTGCAAGCCATCATTGCAAATACATGGAAGAGGTATAATACTAGCGGACTGGAAAAATGTTTTGATCCATCCACTACACAAAAAGGGCGATAAGACTGATCTAAACAATTACCGAGGCATTTCCATTCTATCAATCGCCTACAAAGTTCTCTCACGTGCTCTCCTCGCAAAACTGGAGGAAAAGACAGAACATCTTATCGGTGAATATCAGGCAGGTTTCCGACCCTACCGATCAAGCGCGGAACAAATCTGGAACCTGAAGATGATATTGCAAATATCGCCAGCCGAGCCGCACAGTTTTTACGTTTGAGGATTGACCGCATAACTCTGTTTAATATACTTCGGGATTACAGTGTAGATAGTAAAACAACCATGTTAATCAGACAGACTTTGTCAGGCACAACTTCTAAGTAAATTTCATGGGTGAAATCTCCGAGCCTTTTGAAATCAGTACTGGAGTAACACAGGGTGATGGATTGTTCTCACTTCTCTTCGACCTGGTACTAGATAAGCTAATCAAAATATGGGAGAAAGAAGTAGGTACCTGGAGTATATATGGGAACAAAGGACAGACGAATCAATATAAAGTGCCTCGCTTTTGCTGACGACCTTGCAATAATCACCCGGAATAATGAAGAAGCCAAACACGCCATAGAGGAACTTGTGAAATCGCCATCAGGAGCGGCCTTCAAATCTCTCACGAGAAAATGCAATACTTAAACTCCAAGAGCTCAAATATGACACATATTGCAACTAAATATGGTAACGTCATACAAATTAAGCACTTCAAGTAGCTAGGTGAAATAATTGGAAACACTGGTAAGGAAAGAATGGCTAATAAAACATGTGCAGATAAGTTACGCAAAACCTATACAATCACTTGGAATATGTACAACAAGAAATCACTCTTTACCAAAGCAAAACTCCGTGCAGCCAAGTCACCATACAGTACCATAAGGTCATTCTTCCAGAAGCACTCTTTGCAATTGAGATTTCGTCAACATCTTTCACATTCAACATTTCACATTCAACATTTCGTAAACATCTATATCAATGACATTGAGAAAGTAGGACGGCAAATACTGAGAAAAATATTTGGAACCAAGGTACAAGATAACATCTTGAACCTTGGTGCCTGGGTACGAAATATACGAAATACAGAACGATTCACCTCAGTTGCACGGAAAAGACGTCTGAAATTCTACGGTCATATAGTAAGAATGGATAACTCTCGATTGACCAAGAAAATCTTCCACATCATCAATGGAACCCGACAGTCCAAAGTACGCTGGCTGGTAGACACTCAAAATGACCCCTGAGAAATCAATATAGACCCATTGGCAACTACACGAGCTTCGAGATTCACATCAAAGAATCCAACAGCTAAAAGTTTAAAACTAAAAAACGCAATGCACACAAGAAAAAAAAAACAGACCCAGAGTGAAAGGATGAGGAAGTTTTGGTATTATATAATAAGTATTATTCCAATACCAACTATTAACGAGTAATAATTCTTTACGATTTTTTAAGATTTTATTTATTTATTTATTTATTTATTAATTATTTTTTTACAATATGTATGTATTTATGTATGTATGTATCTTTTTGTTATGTTTTGTTTTAGTTTTAATTGATTTATTTTGCCTGTGCCTTGTCCACAGAAATTATGTATTTCTTATTGACAATAAAGCAATATTATTAATAAATCACATTATATACTTGTTCTGGCTTGCTTTTTTTTGTGGAAAGTTGATTCAAATATAAATTATATATAACTTGTGTATTATTATCTCAGATTTGCTTTGGTGGATATAAATAAATTTACTTTGTCAAATTGGTTGAGATTTCCTTGGATACATCAAAGTAACCTTAAGTTAAGGATACAATTGCATTTAATCAATTCCACGATCAACGATAATGTTTCCAAATCGTTTGAATAATCGTCGTCGTTGTGTAATGCGTACATTACGGTCGTAATAATTTCCAGCAGGAATGAACGAATTAAAGGTCAGATTGATCGCAAGGTCACATATTACCGTATCCTCACAGGAAATATTAGAATTACTACACATATTTTCATATTAGGTTTCGTGTATGTATATCGCGCTGTTACAGTGAATTTCTCATAGGAAAAATATGTTTTATTTAAGGATTGTCTTTCATTTGGCATTTTGACCTGAATATCAAGTAATATGTGAGGCACGTTTTCGGATTGTTTTATGTACAACGGTTGGATGGCGATTACGAACGTAAATCAATCGGATTCATTTACATATGTTACCAAATACGTGCAATCATATTATTTTTCCATTACGATTTTAATATTGTAATGAAGAATGTCTTGTTAGAGAAAACGCCCTAATAAAACCCACAGCTACCTTTAAAATGTGCAAAGCTTAATGATTTATAGCATTCGTAGGTTAATAGTTTCTTTTAGTAACTTGTTTGGTTTTATAGTATAATAGCTATGGTCCGCGGCTTTGCTCGTGTGGATTTTTGTATCACTCAAATTAATTCCGGACTATGTTTACCAAATATTAATTATCTAGGGAGTAATTAAATTACTAAAAGTAAACAGGGCTGGATAAAATGAATTTGAAATAAAATAAATATTTCCACAACTTATTTTCTCCAATATTTTTAACGGATTTTATTCAAACTTTGTACAATTAATAATTTGCGGGTCCGCCCTTCAACTTGATTTTCTCCGGACCACGCAACAATTTCCAAATCTTAATAAACCTGGCCGAGTGTGTAGACAAGAGAAGGTTTAGTATGTTAGGCGGTTTGAACTTGGAAATATGTAATGACACTCGCTTATTGTTCTTATCACAATCATTAGACATTATAGAGGTTGCATCCCAGGTTTTGACACTATCAACTATTTGTTAATTATCTAAATTTTGACTTCCTCGCATAAAGCAGGATCTCGTGGATTGTACCTATTCCTGATGCTGAATAGGCACAATCTATCGCCTACAATAGTGTACGACTATATATGGAGTCATTATTAAACCACTTTCATTTTAATTTTCAATTTGCCTTTTAAATTGTAATTATAAATTATTACACAAATATTAGCTGTCAACTGTCAGATCTGGAAATGATCATTATTTTTTTATATAATACTTCTTTTAACAAGATATTTGGAAAATGGCAATAGTCATTTCTTCATTTTTAAGTTGCTTCATTGTCATTGCTTCAGTCATTGGTTATTGCTTCAGTCTGAAGAAGAATTTAAATAACAATTTTCGCATCCCTAACATCTCCAGTATTTGAGATATAAGTATCCCATATCTGCCATTTTTTTACTGTAAACTACATTTGAAATATCTGAATTAGTAATAGTAATTTGTACTATTAAAACTACATAGCATTTAGCCATTCTCGACTAATTACGTATTATTTTTAATTGAAATATAAATAATATATTAATAGTATTAGTAATAGTATAGTACTAATAGGGAATATGCATGTTTTTTTTAATATTTTCAATTTACTGCTTATACCGTTATAACATAGTAAAAATATAAATATAAATACTAATATAAATATAAAATATAAATACTGCTTAAAAATGCTGTAATTAAGTTTAAAAAAATATTAGAATAGAGAAACATTGTGATCTGTTTAAACGTTGCCATTTTCGTGCGGTCTGTTGATGACGTCAATAAGCACTGACCAAGTTCAGTGCATTGTTTACTATAGCTATTTTCATTTTTAACTTCACGTTTTTGATGTTTGTTTTCTAACCAAATGACTGCAATGACATAAAAATGTAAAAAATACGCTGTAATTCTTTACATGGTATGTTATGTCACTTTCGTTTTAACAAATGGTATTGCGTTTTACAAATTTGAATTTCCCTCGTTTAATTTGCACTTTTATTTATTAATTTCAAGTATTTAAAAAGATATTAATTACAAAAAGAATGGTTTTGTTCAAATGTCCGGTCAATAAAAATTCGGATAAAAAATATTTGAACCAAATTTAAATTTCATGGATATACCCTATTGTAATAGCATAGTATTTGGCCTATCTGGACTATGTAGTATTAGTATGTAACTGTGCAATTTTATTTGAGGCACATTTACAAAAGCAGTAGGATTAAGAGAACTGGATAGATAAAATACGCATTAGGGAAGTACTTAATAAAAATTGCTATAAGTCCAAAGTCATAAGATCTAAATTTAGAATGGTATTAATTGAAGCAGTCTATCAAGTCATTAATTGTGTTATCTAATTTAGGGTGTATTAAAATTGATTTCTAAGCATTAAAACATTAAATGATTTTATGTGGAATGCAAATGTCCCACTGAATATTAATCTGTATTTATTCTTGATTTAAGTGGTTTCGCTTATCGTGTGTAATTGCAATTGGTGCCATTCGATTATTTTTGCATAATTAGATTACTCTTGAATACTCTGCAGCTGTAGATTTTGTTCTTGTCGGAAATTAAATTTAATTATTATATACTTATACATATACTAAAAGAGTAGCGTACGCCTTTTTAGGAGGCGGCGCGAAAATTACGTCAATTCGGGTTTGAAGAATGAAAACGGACGTTTTGAGTGATTTGCGAAAGAAATTTTGCAGGGCAAAAGTAGTAAAATGTTTAGAAAACTCCAGAGAATTGAAAAATGTTTGAGATATAGTGATAGCGCCGGAGAGGGCAGGGGTGCGGCGCGAAATAAAATTACAGTTTTTAGACCCTTGCGCGGCCGCATTTGGACGGATCGCGACGAGTAGTAACATCGGGAGCGCCGATTTTCGCCGCATTTGATTTTGAACATTTGATAATTTTGAAAACCCGAAAAAAAATCGCGAATAACCGATCTTCATTGACGTTCTATGGCGAGCCGACCGCTGACCGAAACAGCTTCCGGTTTGCGGATCCGGTTTCGTAGCGCGCGCATTTTTATTTGCGAGCGAATTTTCGCAAATATAGCAGTGCAGAAGATATTTTTGCAAAACCTAACGTTTGCGGCTGCCGAACCGTAAGTAGGTGGAATTTTGACGGTATATTGCGTGCAGTGTGCCGATACGCAGAAACCACGAGGTCCCCACAGCTACTTGAAGATGGCCCCCCGAAATTGCAAAAATAAAAAAATTTAAATAGGATACGTTTGATCAAGATTTGACCATGATTGACCACCAAATAGATTTGTTGGCCCACATTCCGTTCAAAAGATATTATATCATCATTTTTTTTTTTTATATTATCGGGGGCCTAGCCCCCCAAAATGCATTTTTTCTGTATTTGAGAATGGCATCCTTAAAAACATGGTTGGACCATATTTGCCCACCATTTTTTTCGACAATTTTTTTTTTAGGAACCCCAAAATCGATTTTTTAATATTAATTTTTGTATTATTTTTATTGTTTTTTTTTTAGTGTTTGGTTGAAGATCCATGAACAACAAGAGCGATTCCCCAGAAGAAATGGATTGCCGAACTTGTACTTGTGCCGACGGATGTACGTCGTAGAAAGCATTCGGATTTTGCACTGAAAAAGAGACGAAACAGTGTTTCAATTTTGATCGACCAAACGCTTATTATCTTCCGGAAATTATTAAACCTCTGTTGATGTTGGCCCGATTTTTTCCCCTCTGGACGAATGTAATGAAAAAGATATTCGGGTCACAATGCGATGTACGGAGTTCAGCAAATGTTGAGGCGTACTTCAAGAATTTGATAAACATTGACATGGGAGACGTTGCCGGTCCAATTCGCGCGGATAAATTTATCGTCAAACATATATACGTTCCATCGAAGCAACAAGTAAATTTGAGCGAGCTGCTTGCAAAAGAAAACGTTATAAATTCAATGAGAAAATTATTAAAAAACCCATAAAATAAAGTAAAATTTCTATAAGAGAACGAATATTTATTTGAAGAAGATAATTGGAAAAGAAAAAATACAAAAGTCGATGACATTATTGAGGAAAATTTATTATTAACCAGCGTGGACACAAATATAGAAAACCTTTCGGCTCTTTCATCCCCTGGTCGTAACCGTTCGATTCAACAAAGTTATTTGCAATCAACAAATCAAGATCCCAAAAACCTGTTAGTCTCACCAGAAGATTTACATTTTTCTTTTGTGGATTTTGCACAGACAAAACCGGAAATCAATAATGGTATTGATTTCCGGTCCACAAATCGGAAAAATAAGATCAAGAGAAAAATAAGATCAAGAGGAAAATTGGACACAAAAAAAAACACAAGTGGAAAAAGAAGTACGACTCATTCATGATTGGCCAATGAAGAGGGACAAGAATAAGATGATTTTAAGAAATCGCGAGGGAAAAAAAGGGAAAAGGGAAAGGAATTGTGAGACCAGTTTGGATTGGATACAAGATTGATAAAACTGAAAATCACTTGCCCGTTTGATAGCATAGTTGAAGTTGCAAGGATAGCTTACACAAATAATGAATTGTTTCAAGAATATTTGCAAAATTTGGAGGAAAATAGTCTAACTATATCTTTCATAGAGATCCGCTCAGATGTAAGCTAGTGGTGGAGGACTGATGCAATTCAGATACCTGGGCATAGGCATATCAAGCAACCACGATCCAGTTAAAGACCTGACGAGCCAGATTAACAAAGCATCTGCACTATCAGGATGTCTACGAGATGACCAGTCTGGGCAAACCCGTACAAGCGCAAAGGTAGCAAAATTAGAATCTACAAGACTTGTATCAGACCGATCATGACGTACGGTACAGAAGCCCGCGACGACACCAACAAGACGAAATGCATGATAAGGGTGGCCGAAACGAAAACACTGGGAACAATAGTGGGGAAAGCAAGAAGAGACAGATTAAGAAACAAAGATATCAGAGAATGAATCAGAGACATATATCAGAAAAATGCGAAATACAAGACATTGATATGGGGAAGACAACGTAAGAGGATGTAATAACCATGTAATACGGATGGACGAAAACAGACTTCCGAAAATGTTTCTAGAAAATAACCCGCCCGGCTCAAGACCTCCCGGGGGACCACCTAACAGATGTAGAGATAGTTGGCAATCTACCTCTCAGGAAAAGATGCAGAGGCGGCTCCAGAATTAACAGATCGGCAGATTTCCAAGAAGTAACCCCGTACGCAAATTACAATCGAAGTAGACGCAAAAGCTGTCATCCAATTCGGATTCAAAAACGCCATACAAAAATTCGTCGATTATTTTTTTTCAAATAAAACACGCAAGTCTGTTTTTTTTTGAAAAAAAATCATTCATCCGTCGTGGAAATAAATCGAAGTAAAAACATCATTCTCGACTTTGAATGGGCATTGACGAGCATTTACCATAAAAAAGAAGCAATGATGCACCGGACAAGATTTTCCTCGTTGATATTCCCGAAAAATTTGCAATCAGGGAAAAACTTTTATTCTGAACGGGGCAAAAGAAAATGTCGAACCACCTGGGATACAATTGAAAGGAACGAGAGATAACGGGCATTACGTTTCACGTTGCTGAAAAATTACAAACCGCTGGAAGTTAGCAACGGCCTATGTAAGGAAAAACAAATTTTAAATAATTCACAGAATTGTAAAATAAAAGTTTCCATCATTTTTTACACAGAAATTCACGAAACATAAAGTAAATGGAAATTGGAAAATCAAAAATGAAAAATGGAACTTATACATAACAAGTAAAGAAGATAACAAGTTGTAACTAAACAGATGGCATTTAAAATAAATCCAAAATTAAAAAAATACAAGAAATCTGTTTTCCTTAGTATTGACATTGATGTACTTATTAAAAAAAAAATAACGATTCTGGGGTTCAAAAAAAAATTTATGAAAAGAAATAGTGGGCAAACATGGTCAAACGAAGTTTTTTAAGATGACATTATCAAATATAGAAAATATTAATTTTGGGGGGATAGGCCACCAATCATTTTTTTATAATTTCTTTTGAACGGAAGGTGGGCAAACAAAACTATTTGGTGGACAATCATGGTCAAATCTTGGTCAAACGTATACCATTTTAATTTTTTTATTTTTTCAATTTGGGGGGGCTATCTTCATGCAGCTGGTCCCCACGGCCGATGAAAGGAGACCGGATATAGACCGGAATAGGATGTCAATCGGCATTCAAGATCAATAAAAGTACAAATGACACAACTTCCTATCCTACAATGGCTGATCGAGAACAGACCATACCGACTATTAAAAGTTGCAAAAATTTCGCAACTGGAAAAGTTATTTAAAAAAAAACGAAATTAGCATTTTTCGTCCGAGTTTGGCGGTGGTGGTGAATTTTACTGAAACTTGCACGATGTCCTTCCGCTGGCAATTGTTGAAATTCCGAAACCAAGTTTACACGTTTCGCTTCTGCGCGCCCCCCGGAGACCTGCGAATCGTCGACCATTTTTAGCGAGTCATCTTTCTCCCGTTGTTCAACTTTAGCCATAATAATTCGCAAATTTCAACATTTTTCTGCAAGGGTTGTAAATTTCGCTTCCTCACCTTCCGGTTCAGTGGGAGGGAATTCTCCAAAATTCCTCAAAATTTTGGGTTCGACATTTCCGATGCAACGAAAAAACAGCAATATTTCTGCACTTTCATGTATGAGTCCCGTGGCAAGATGGTTCGATTGTTTCCAGCATTTTCTGTACCGAGAATTCATCAAGAAAACCCCTGCTCTACTGGCAGGCCGCAAACATAAACGTCAGCCCAACCGTCAGCCAGTTGATACCAACTACGACCGCGGAAAGGATTTTTCGACCAATTTTGATCGGGACATCGGGACGTTCATCGATAATTTTGATTGAAATTTCATGATTCGGCCGCTAGCTGTTTCGATAACACAAGTGAATTACTCCGTGCTTTCCGTATAAACATGTATAAATCAAGTATCTACGCACAAAGTTCGGTTTGCGGAAATGTAAATCGTGAACTAAATTCAAACCCTCTTTACCCCTCGTACCCAATGAACAAAAAGCGCTTTTCACATTTTTCACTTTGTGACTAAATCGAACGATTTTGAAAAATTTCCATTGAATACTTTATAGGGACATACGTACTATATATTCTAGTCTCATTTTTTTTATTTTAAAACATTGACGAGATATTTTCAGAAAACCTTTAAAGCAGCGTTTCCCAAACTTTTTTTACCGCGGCCCGGTACGGTTTTAATATTTTTCGCGACCAACTTACGGAAAAAAAACATTTATTTACAAACATTTTTTTAAGAGAAATCAAGTTATTTGTTTATTTGATACACAAAATTTGTAAAATAATTAAATAAAAAAATATAATAATTAAAAAATCCGGCCAAGTGCGAGTTGTGACTCGTGCACCGAGGGTTCCGTACAAACTTGTAAGTAACGTATCGTAAGGAGGACCTAACTGTTTGCAACCTATATGCTTCTGGTGCCTGACAATACCACGCAACACATTAGTGTATTTTCATAAGTTTCTAATAGTAAATTCGCATTTTTTTTTAATTAAACTACATATTTACGGTTTTCAGATTTTTCCCTTTACATGTGCTGTAAGACACCGCTTCTTGTCAAATTTCATGATTCTAGGTCAACGGGAAGTACCCTATAGGTTTTGATTCCCTTGTGAAATCGCAAAATATGCGAAATAAACGGTCATATATTTTGATCGCGTTGACTTACAAGTTTGTTTTTTTCACAGCTGAAAGAGACTGCAGATCCGAGTATTTGATACAAATTTCAACTTGTTACCTCTACGCGTTCCTGAGAAAAATGGTCTTGACAGACAGACAGACGGACGGACAGACGAACAGATAGACAGACAGACAGACAGACAGACGGACAACAAAGTGATCCTATAAGGGTTCCGTTTTCGGTAGGGAACCCTAAAAATTAACAAATATATTCATTTAAAACTTTAGTAAATGAAGTAAACTTTGCTTTTCATATTTTGTCCTTAGTGCGAAGAATGATGTTGTTTTGTAATAATATAACAATTTGAAATTAGGAGGTAATGATGTTAATTTTATTCCCAAATTACGATCGACATCCAATCTGTTTCGATACTTATTTTCTAAGTAAACCAAGGCTGAGAGCGCAGCTTGACACGTACAAGTGGTGACAAAAGACATTCAAAGCCCTTAGCCTTGCATGGTGGTATGCACCATAACACCTTATACTTTGCTCTTGATATTTATTAACTTCCATAAAGCATTCATAATAGTAGAATCAATAATAACGGCAGTTGAGTAGTGTGGGATAGATTATAGATATATAAGGCTTATATAAAACATATACAGTCACACTACCACAACTGTAAAACAGCATGAAATAACAGACGAAATTACAGTAGGCCGAGAAGTCCAACAAGGGAACCTCATTTCGCCTAAACTTTTCACAGCTAAGCTCGTATAAGTAATGAAATCATTACGTTGGGATAATCGAGGCATCAATATCGATGGCAAAAGGCTGACACACCTCAGATAACATCGGCGATGCAATACAAATGCTTGAAGAAATAATACAGATCTCAGCAAAAGTCGGTAAAACCCAAATAATGACAAATCTAGTGCTTGCACAAAACATCAGAGTAAGCGACAACGGGCTTAACTTCACCTGGGCTACCTCGGGCACGAAATACAAATTGGGAAGAACAATCAAACGCACGAGATACAGCGTAACATAGGTTTGGGTTGGGCTGCTTTTTGCAAAGTAAGAGAGGTATTTAAATGTGATATATCAATATGTCTGAAGATAAAAGTGTACGAACAATGCATGCTACCGGTAAAAACATATGAAGCAGAAACTCCTACATTAACAAAAAAGTCAGCAGAAAATCTAATAGAGCTCAAAGAGTAATGGAGACAGCCATACTTGGAATCACTAAAAGAGAATTCCCAATAATACCATCAGACAAAGAACTAAAGTTAAAGACATAGTTGAACACATAACTGGAATGGAATGGAGATGGGAAGGTCATATGGCGAGAACATCAGACGACAGGTGGACTAAAAGAATAGCGGAATGACGACCACGAGAAGACAACCGACACGCTGGAGCGATGATATAAAGAGAATCGCTGGGAATTGGATACTGACGGCCGAGAACCGAGAGACATGGAAGAACTTAGAGGAGACCTATGATCAGCAATGGACAACGTTGATCCCGAAAATAAACTTTTTTCCTTTATTCCGCATAAATTATTTGTGACAATTTTTAAAGCGGGAAGCATTCATTTTTCTCCAGTACTATGAGGATACCCAGTCTCAGCTATTAATTTGGAAATTTCTAAAGTGAGATTTATATTTGAGGAAAGAGTGCTTTTTTCAATATTTTTTTAGCAGCAGTCAATTACTTTTTCTTATCACCAAAAATCAAATCAAATTTTTGTTTTTAAAATTCTTTTTCGCGACCCGGCAAAATTTTTCTGCGACCTGGTGCCGGGTCGCGACCCACACCTTAGGAAAATGCTTTAAAGGAAACATTATTCCCCACGGCGTCCCCAGCGAAGGTGGAGCATTCTAATGTTGTCAGGGAGTGCTCCTTTTGAACATCCATATTCAGTACAAATTTCATTGAAATACTTCAAGCGTTAATATATTTTCTTGCAATTTTAGATTATTCTGAAACTTTCGTGTTCGGTATTGGTTAGAATACTTGATTGACGTATCTGGGATTCACTAAAAATATCGTCTTAATAGGTTCCACAGCTAAACAATGCGAAGACTATAGAACTATCTGTCTCACAAGTCACTTCATGAAGGTCTTTCTTAAGATTATTTACGAACGAATATATCAAAAACTAGAAGAAGACATTAGCGAGACGCAATTTGGGTTTAGGAGTGGATTGGGGACTAGAGATGCCCTTTTTGGTCTGAGTGTTCTGATTCAGAGAGCAAGAGACGTGAATTGCGATGTTTTCACGTGTTTTATCGACTTCGAAAATGCATTCGATAGGGTTAACCATGATTTGCTAACAGAAACCATAAAGCAATCAGGAATAGATGACAGAGATGCACGAATAATCAACAATCTGTACAGACAACAAACAGCATGTGTTCGTGTGGAAAATATAATGTCAAAGGAATTTCCAGTAGAACAAGGTGTCAGACAGGGCTGCGTACTATCCACGCTACTGTTTAACCGATACGCAGAAAACCTTTTTAAGAATGCACTCATAGAAGAACAGATTGGGATAAAGATAAACGGGGAAATAATTAATAACTTAAGGTATGCAGACGACTCTGTACTAATTGCCGACAGTGCCGAAGGACTACAGAGACTGATTAATAAAGTAGTAGAGGCATGCGAACCACTTAATATGCGATTGAATGCGGCAAAGACAAAAATTCTAATCGTCAGCAAAAATGCGTCTAATGCTCAATTCCTGGTAAATGGGGCCCAACTACAGAGAGTACCATCAATATCGTACTTGGGTGTAAACCTCAATGACCAATGGGATCATAGTCGTGAAGTAAAGATCAACATAGAGAAGGCACGTTCTACATTTAACCAAATGAAGAATGTTTTGTGTAACATGCGCTTGAACATCCATCTTCGAACACGCATACTTAGATGCTACGTCTTCTCTAAGCTTTTGTATGGAGTGGAGGCATGGACACTCTCCGAGGCAACTAGTAAGCGACTGGAGGCCTTCGAAGCATGGTGCTATCGTCGAATGTTTCGCGTTTCCTGGACCCACCATGTTAGCAACGAAACCATACTCCTACGCATGCAGAAGGACAGAGAACTGCTCACAACAGTCAAACACAGAAAACTGTCATACTTTGGCCATATCATGAGAAACAACAACAGATATAGGCTACTTCAACTCATCATGCAGGGAAAAATCGAGAGGAAGAGGTCACAGGGAAGACGACGGATCTCCTGGTTGAAGAATCTGCGACAATGGACCGGAAGAACATCGGTTGACTTGTTCAGATCGGCTGTGGATCGAATCCGATGGGCCATATTGATCGCCAACGTCCACTGAGGATATGGCACACTAAGAAGAAGAAGGTTCCACTCCAGGTGGAACAATAAAATTATACACATTTGTAGAGAAAAGATGAGTCGACGTAATTACTGTGTCAGTTTTACAAAATATTTTATCAATTGGTGGCAGCAGCTCCACAAAATCAAAACAGAACTGATGTAAATAAAGTCAAAAAGCTACTGCTTGCAGATTGTAAGAGATATATGAAAAATTCTATCAGTTCTGCATAGATCGTTAATTTTAATATTGAAATTAATATTTTGGTATCTTCACGGTCGATAGCCTTGACACAGGATTTTTTTTATTGAATAAGTTCATATTGAAAGATTTTAATATTTATTAAAACTACAACTACAAAATCCTCAATATTCTATATACTATTTCGCCTTTACAACTATTCCGTCTACGCTTTCAATCGTTTCACCCTCATTAACTTTTACACCCTATTCAGCTATTCCATCCGCATGTACTAGTATTAAGAGAACTAAGATTTACTTCTATTTTATGAGAGACAGTTAAAAAAACAATGAATGAACAGACGAAACAGTGTTTTATAGGGTTGTAGGAGATTATCGACGATATCTTCAAATCTGTCAGTAGCTGGAATTACACGGATATCTTCTGTTACTCTTTGGCAAACCCCGCTCAACATGCGTTGTGTGAGCCGTTCGCTGCGTAGTAAAGCAAGTAACGGGAACGGTCAAGACCATTTTTTGTCAGGGGCTGAAGGCCAACAGATATAACAGATGCATTCAGCCCCAGACAAAAATTGGTCTTGACCGTTCCCGTTACTTGCTTTGACGCAGCGAACGGCTCACACAACGCATCTTGAGCGGGGTGTGCCAAAGAGAAACAGAATATATCCGTGTAATTCCAGCTACTGACAGATTTGAAGATATCGTAATGACAATCTCCTACTTTCAATTCTATTATTAATTTGGTTCAAACCATGACATCTCGTTTTAAATTTCAAAAGTGTTGTCGAAAATGGAATATGTAAGGGTGTAGCAGAAATAGGGTACATCAGTACAGAAGCGCCCCGTTGGTACCCTCTCTAAGCGCTGGTAGTACTCCAGCGCTATACCATCTCCACTCTGGACCACCCCACCCCATTGGTGTACGCCACCATCTCCGCCCTCCCGCTCTAGATCATCCCTAGATTTGTGAACATGTGTGACATGCAGCGTTGCCAATCAAACGATAATTATCATACATATACAATAATTTCGTTAGTTTAACACTGTTGTCATTACATTACGGATACTTTTTGTCAACACATGTAGAAACGACAACAGTGTGAAACAAAATTACATCTCAATTTTTTTTCAAATGACGTATAAAAAATAACAATAATAGAAATTTGTGGTTATGATGTATAATTTATTGTCATTATGAGTTGTCAAATAGAGAGTTCAGATTCAGAAAATGATTCTACACCGCCTGAATTCCAACAAATTGCGACTGAAATGATTGAAAAATTAACAAAAACGAAATCCAGAAGTAGATATGAAGCTGCGTATGAAAAATTCATGAAATGGCGATCAATAAAAAAAAGTTTTTCTGAATCGATAGTTTTATCATACTTCAATGAACTGGCCAAAACTCATAAGCCGTCAAGTTTGTGGGGAACTTATTCGATGCTGCGAAACTTGATTCACATCAAGAACAGAATTAATATTTGTAATTATTCGAGTTTAATTGCTTTTTTAAAACAAAAAAATAAAGGTTATACATGCAAGAAAGCTCAAACACTAAGTGCTGAACAAATTAAACAATTTCTTCGAGAAGCTCCAGACAATCAATTCCTGGCTGTGAAGGTTAGTTAATAAATTTAGTTAGTTAATATATAAATAAATACACAAATTTATTTACATGTATTTAATTTTAGGTAGCTTTAATTTTTGAGGTACAAGGTGCATGTAGGCGTCATGAGCTGTGTAACTTAACTGTGAACGATATAGAAGATAAAGATAACATGCTTTTGGTAAAAATTCCAAAAACTAAAAATGATAAGCCGAGATCATTTGTAGTTACGGATGATTTTTACCATATATATAAAAAGTATGCCATATTGCGTCCTGCCAACATGACCACAACAAGATTTTTCACAAATTATCGAAACGGAAAATGTACTAAACAAGTCATTGGCATCAATACTTTTGGCAGTATGCCTAAAACAGTAGCAACAGTAAATTTGAAAGATCCTAAGTCTTATACTGGACATACGTTCAGAAGAACATCAGCTACTCTGTTAGCTGATTCTGGTGCCGATCTGCTGACCCTTAAGAGACATGGAGGATGGAAATCTAATACAGTCGCTGAAGGCTACGTTGAAGACTCGGTCCACAACAAAAAGCAAATCCGCCAGCAAATTGCAGATACTATATCAAACAGACCTTCTACTTCAAAAGAAAATATACAAATAAATCCAGTGCCAATTGAAATTCAGAACAAAGAAAATATAAATTTTGAAACGAACACAATTTCAACATCAACCTCAAAACACATAAGTATTAATTTTTCAAATTGTTGAAATATTTCAATATATAATAATGAAAAAAAAATGATTAATAACTTTTTCAACTATTGTTGAAAAAAATAATGTTTCTGTTTTTTTTTTCTTTTCATTTAAGTAGCTACATAATTTTAATTTTTTTTTTATTGTCATTCTCAAATTCATAATATAAAAAAGTAAAACTCGTTAATTTAGCACTGTAATCATTACATTACACAAACACTTTTTGTCAACTCATGTAGAAACGACAGACGTGAAACACAATGACATCTCAAAATCAATATTAAAAAAAGTGAGGTTAAGTTAAAAGTGAACTGGCCGAAGGTTATAAGCTGTCAGATAGAATGACATTATAAATATTAATGTCGCGTTTAGAATCACCTGATTCTTTTTAAAATTTAGGTCTTTGTCTTTCTGGCATTCGTAATAAAAAATAATATCCGCAACTCGTGCGGCATTGTCAATTGCCCCCTCGAGCGAATGAGCGCACTCACTTCCTTCGTGCGCTCATCTTCGCTCTCGTGTGCAATGGACAACTTTCCGCACTTGTTGCGAAATATACTATTCTGTAATTTTACTCAGAGTGTTCAGTAAACTAATGGGTCTGTAACTGTTCGTGTCTGAGTCTTTCTTTCCTGGTTTCAGTATCGGAACAACATTGGCCACTTTCCAAGAGGGCGATAAATATTGCAGTTTAAAAATTCCGTTCATTATGTGTTTCAGTTGTACCAAAGCTTTTCGTGAGAGATTTTTTAATAATTTGTTTTGTATTTGGTCAGGTCCGGGTGCTTTCAGTGGTTTTAGATGTTTAATAATGAAATTAATTTCTGTCGGGCAAGTGGTCAGTTCGTGGTCTGGATCTGTAAAGTCCTGGCCATTTAGAAATTCTCTCACGATTTCAACTATTAATTTCTGGTTGTCATCAAGTTCTGGGTCAATTTTGTGTACTTTTTCAAAGGTATCTGCAATAAGTTCCGCCTTGTCCTGGTCGCTCATTGCCGTTGTTATTCCATCTGTCAGCGTCGGTATCGATTTGTGGGTCGTTTTTGTGGTAGTCTTTTGGTCATTCTCCAGATGGAGTTGTCTGTCGGTGTCAGTTCTGTCAGTCCATCTATCGTTTCTAAATTTGTAAATTTCAGTCCTTATTTGTTTCGTCAGTCTGTTTGTTTCTTGTTTGTCCGTAATGCCTCTGTATTTTTGCCAGTCTTGTCTATGTCTGTATTTTGTTTGTATCATAGTCGTTATGTGTTCAGCTAATTTCTCATTAAGTGGGTCTAATTTTCTGTTTCTAATTAGTCTACGTCTTGCCAAATTGATTGATTTCGTCAGTCTTTCTGTCTCAGTATCAATTTCATCTGTTGTGTCCACACGCTGAATAGTAATATTTCAGTCCAAGAGTCGCCTAAATTCTGTCCAGTCTACGTCTTTATTGTCAGGTATGGTTCGTCGATATCGTTCGTACTTCAGGTAACCAAGGGTGATTCTAACAGGATTGTGGTCTGAATTTAAAACGTCCAAAGTGGAAATGTCTGTGAGGTTGGGGAAGTTTTTGGTTAAAGCGATGTCTATGGTGGTAGGGGTCATGTTGTTTGCAGGATAGTGTGTGTGTGTCTGGAAAGAGAATCGAGCATCCACTCCCTAATATGTAGTTATACAATGTCAGACCAGATTCATGTTATTCCTGCGACAATCCCAACCCGTATGAGTAGCGTTGAAATCTCCGAAAACCAGTACTTTGTCCCCAATGTTCGTCAGTAGATTCAGGTCTCTGTCTGATATTTTGTTCGCTGGTGAGTTGTAAATCGAAACGATGTGTATGTTGTTCGTCAGTCACATGGCTATGTTTTCAATTTTGATCGTGTTGTAAAGTCCAAGTGCTTCACTAACTGAGCAACCCATCACTCACCTGGAGCATCAGAATCAATCCTCAATAATCTCAACCTATTAATTTCTGCGTCAAAAACCTCTCGAAACGTGTTGCCGAAATCAATTCTCAATAAAACTCGGACATTGTTTGTTTATTCTCTACTACTACGTACCCGATTAGGGGGTTGTTCAACAAAAACCCTACTCTACACATATAAAACGTTTGTCCGCCCTGTTATCGACTACCAAATGTCCGCCCTTGCTCTATGCAATAATCAAATAAAACACATCCTCAGTTTTGAAAGAAGCTGCCTTCGACGAATATTCCGCCTACATTATCAGTTCCCCAATCTATTGCTTGAGGAGCTATAGGACTTTGACCTGTATGGTACCCGTCTCCATAAGCTACAGGAGAAACTCGTCTCACGAATCATCTCCTAAGAACCCCCCGTTCTAGATCTGCAAGTCCCTCTCTGCTAAATTATAAACTCCCCAATCCCTACCTCGTGCTTCTGTACCGTCTGAAAGATGACGATTGCCCAATCTAGAATTAATTCTAAACTCCGTCTATGAAATGTTTAAATAAACCACAAACACCTAAGAAACCACCATCACCCTAGAAGACAAGAACCGCCACAATCTCCACAAACCCACAAACCTATATTGTTGCTGTTACCGTTCCGATTCGACACTGCTTCGCTCCTTCTATTCTGACGCTTAAAGTCGCCAATAATTGTGTTTGACTTACTAGCTCACTTAACTGTTGACCTTCCGCTTACCCACCACCCTCCCCCCAAAGCTATCCACATCCAGGGCTAAAAAAGGAAATCCTATTTCTTACAACAGACCCAACAGACATTAGCTTAGAACCACGACCCAGAGAATTCGCCTAACTAGAAAATACTACCTGGCATTGGGTACCGATCCTTGTAGCTCCGACTCCCCTTACTTTGTAATATAGTGAATAAAAACGTGTTAGCAGCAAACTGTGACAAATTTCTTTCAATTAGTTAAGCATAAATATACATAAACATTTCAAGGGCAATTTTATTTCATTCTTCTGGATTTAAATGTTTTCATATGCAATTAGTTATTGAATAAAAATCCTTTCCTTTTTAGGCGTAGGTAACTAGCTAAAATAGTGCCTTCTATTCCTTCTATGTTTTCACCTTCTATTAGCTCTTGAAGTTCGTATTTCACGCGAATTCTATATCCTTCTTTCTCTCTCACCGGTTCAAAGATATTCCGTAGAATTCGTCTTTCATAAACACGAAGAGCGCTTTTGAATACCTACTTCTGCCAGACTCCACGACTCAGCTGCATAGTTAAGACTTGTCTGAGTTTTATGTATTCGTAATTTTGATTAAAGTGAGATGATTTTTGATTTAAAAAGCTTCAGATGTGAATAATAACATCGATTCGCAGCCTAGATTTTATCTTGTACCCTCAGTGATAAATTGATTCTTCAAAGCGATGATCATTTAGTTCTGAAGAGCCTTTCTTGGGTTATCACGTGATAGTTTTAGGTACTTTGTTGTATCTACATGTATTTCCAGACCGACGATTGTATCGCTTCCTCTTCTATTTTTAAAAACAATTCTTCAAGCGTTCTGTTGTCTCTTGTCATGAGCAAAAAGTCGTTCGCATATTCGCATATTTAGTATGATTTTGTTATGATATTTCCCTTATTTTCGAGTATTCCAATTGCATTTGTAACGCAAGGATAAAGAGAACAGCTGACAAAGGCATCTCTCTGTCTAACGACGGTTCTTATTTCAAATTCCTTTGATGTTTTGTTCGAGATTGTTACTCTGGCCTTGAATCCATCTATTGTCATCATGGTTATTCTGCCAAGTTTATATGGGATACCCATCAGAACAAATGCATTTTCTAGCTTTTCTCTTTTAATGCCTTTTTAAAATAAATTAACAGACGGTGCAGGACGATGTAGTTTCATATACACATTTGTACATTGCTTAACTAATTGTAAAACAATATTAGATTGTTTTACAAAAACGTCTTTTTTCTAAACAAACACTTTTTTGTACGTTTTTGTACAGGCTTTAGATTGAAACATTTACTTGGTATTAGAATTAGTATTGTTTGACCGTGCATATGTTGAAACGTTTAAAATGCTGATTAGTGCAAATGTCATTAAAATCGAAGGATAAATGTGCCGGCGCGGCGTGCGCTGTACGAGCCGGCCGTATATTAAAATTTGAATATTTGTTTACCTTCGTGTTATGAAACCACGCGAATTTCGTGGAATCGGATAAACAAATTATTAACACAACCATGCGTACTATTATCGCGTATTTGTACTCGGCGGAAAAGGAAACGTTTTTGCGGACAGATAAAAATGTATTGTTTCTTAAAATTATCGGAATTTTCTAGAAATATATTTAATAATCCGTACCTAATATTTCAATCAACAGAAATGTTGTAAGAATGAACAACGCATGTGTAAAATCCCACACATACACGGACAGTTTTAGTTTATGATTTTGTCAGGTGTTTTTATAACTGAAATTCGTCTAATTTGCTTGTTTAACAATTTCAAAACTTAATATATTTAAATTGACAAACTCAAAGACTAAAACTGTCTGCGTGTTTGTGCTCCTAAAAGGATTTTTGGGTCGACTGATACATTTCGTAAAGAAGTCGGGTGGTTTTAGGTAAGCTAAATTATTGGAACTAATTTTATTTATACAGGGTGGGCCATTTAACTTGACCACCCAAAATATCTCCGTTACCTTTAGAGTGACGATAAAATGTCAAAAGGGAATATTATTGATTTCGAAGGGCTGGCACAGTCGTTAAAAATTGTTTTTTTTGTCAAGGTCATGGTTTATGCGTCCTCAAGGTCATCCATGGTTTTTCAAATGGGAACACGATATATTTTTTATCAAGACATTGTAGCTACTATTCAGGCGAATCCAGCGACCCATGATATCATGACCTTGAAATGGTTTTTCATCAAAACGGGAAATCGTGATATTATTGAAAATAAAAATATCCGAATAATGTTGTAGATTTTTTCTGCAGAAAATTTATTGTAAGAAATGTTCGAAGTGATGACCATTAACCTCGACACATTTTGAAAGACGTCGGATAAATGATTCTTTTGAACTTCGAAAATTTTCTGGTGTGATAGCGGCACAGGCTCTCTAAATTCGTTCTCGCATGTTCGCCGGCGTCGTCGGAACATCATGGTAAACACTATCCTTTATAACTCCCCATAGGAAAAAATCAAGTGGCGTTAAATCTGGTGAACGAGCAGGCCAAAGGATTACTGCACGTCTCCCAATCCAGCGTCTGGGAAATTTTCGGTTTATCACTTCACGAGCTATAATTGCCCAATGAGCTGGACAGCCATCTTGTTGATACCACATTCGCCATCGCTGTGCTAACGGGATATCTTGTAGTAATTCTCCTAATTTGTTGTTTAAAAACTCGACGTATTTTCGTCCATTCAAATTGCCGTCTATGAAAAATGGTCCAATAATCCGGTCCTCAATTATGTCACACCACACATTAACACTCCAGGGACGCTGGCGTGCAATTTGCCGGAACCACTTTGGATTTTCTATTGACCAATGGTGCATGTTATGCGTATTCAACTGTCCATGTTTATTAAAAGTTGACTCGTTAGTAAACAAAACTTCGTCGAAAAAAATCGGATTCACCTGTAACTGACGCAGAGCCCATTCACAGAACAGAACCCTATTGCCAAAATCTTTCGAATAAGTTCTTGAGGCAAGGACATATGGTACGGATGTAATTTAAGACGTCTTAGTATTCTTAAAACACTCGCCTTGGCAATAGATATAGTGCTCAATTTGCCAACTATTTAATTGCGGATCATGAACTACTGCAGCTAGAACGGTAATCTTTGCTTCTTTGTTTGTTTTAGTCTTGCGCCGTTTCTTTTTGCTTGGATTTACACTGTCCGTTTCACGGAATAAATGAATCTTCTTCTTATGACGCCCTCTCCTTTCGAAGGTTCGCGATTCACATAGCTAACATTGTTCTGAACACAGCAGCTCGAAAGGCCTCAATGGAAGTGCACCCAAACCAACTTCTTAGGTCTTTCAACCTTCTGAGGTCCTGAGGAACTTCTTCTGACGTCTGTCTACCAACAGATCTTTTCCCTTGAATCTTTCCTTCAATTATTAGTCTCAGCAGTTCATACTTATTGCCTCTCATAATGTGGCCTATGTATGTAGTTTTTCTTTCTTTAATGAGGGCTATTAGTTCTTTCGGCTTCTTCATTCGTCTAAGGTCTAAGCACTTCATCGTTCGTAATTCGTTGGACCCATGAGATGCGAAGCATACGGCGATATAAGTACATTTCAAACGCCTCAATTTTCTTTTCACTTGCAGGGTCCAGAGTCCAGCATTCACATCCGTACAGCAACACACTTGAGACATAACATCTAATCAGGCGAACACTGAGCTCCAAACTCAGATAAGGACTAGTAAAAAATCTTCTCATGTTTATGTATGTTTTCCTGGCTTGTTCGATTCTGGAAAGGATCTCTCGTTTCGGATCGCACCACGCGTTGACTATGGTACCCAGATATTTAAAACACGAGACTTGTTCAATCTGATTGCCGTTAATAAAACTTGTTTCAGCAGTGGGTGTCTTGGAAAAGACTAACAGTTTGGTCTTTGATATATTTATGTCCAATCCATTGTGCTCACTATATACAGTTATTCTATTCATCATATTATGTAGGTCTGATATGTTATCGGACACCGTAGTCCTTCGGTGTCGTCTGCGTATCTGATATTGGTGATACTTACTCCATTTATTTTGATACCTCCCATGTCTTCCGCCATAGCTTCTTTGAAAATTACCTCCGAATAGATGTTGAATAGAAGTGGTGACAATATACAGCCCTGTCCTACGCCTCTTCGGATTGACACAGTATCAGATGTTCCTCCGTCGATTCTTACTTCGGAAATCTGGTTGCAGCAGAGATTCGTTATCAATGTAATATCTCTTTTGTCAATACCGGTTACGGATAATATTTCCATGACCTTCCGGATAATGAATAATTCGATCGAAACATCGACTGGAAGGATAATTTCTGTCAGAATAACGTTGTGCATAAAGTTCCTTCGCTCGCACGGAGTTTCTGCCGGTCTCACCATAAATCAGAATCATATCCACTTTCTCTGCTTGGCTGTACAATACCATTTTCGATACGCTTATTCAAAGTTATTTTCAATCGATACACTTCAAATTATTTCAAGGTCATGATATCATGGATTGCTGGATTCGTCGATTCGGAATCGCTAAATAGTGGCTACAATGTCTTGATAACAAAATAACATGTTCTCATTTGAAAAATGATTGATGACCTTGAAGACGCATAAACTATGACCTTGACGATAAATATTTTTTAACCGCTGTATCAGCCCTTCGAAATCAATAAAATTCCGTCTTAACATTTTTTTGTCGTTCTAAAGATAACGTAGATATTGGTGGTATTGGGGTGGTCACCAATGAAAGCAGACCAATAATTAAAAAAAATATATTTTATCTACTCACTCACTAAAATGAACACATTCATAAATACATTATTGTATTGAAGGATGCCATTATTATAATCGTGTGTAAAAGTATCCAAATCCTGCGTAAAAGTCCAATGTAAATTAAATGGAGTTTCATTATTAAACGATTTCTGTGTGTTGTTACTATGGCAAGAACTTGCGTCACTAAACAAAAATCATATTAGAATTGAATTAATATTTCTTATTTTAAATCAAGAAGTCTCGGTCTCTCAATCTGGATTTATCTGGCTCTAATATAACTTAAATTAACTATAACCTAATCTGGAGTAAATCTACTCATTGCGATTAAACCACTCGCCATCGGCTCGTGCTTTAAACTCATGGCAACTCATGCACAAAAGCCCTTCTTCACACACTTGTATCATAGACTACTGTTATTGTATACATCCATATACTTCTCTTTAAATATACAAAAATGTATTTACATACATTTATAATAAAAAATGCAGATATTTTCTAAAAATCGGGACATTTTTAAAAATCGGCGGGACGCGAGACTGTCCTCCAAAAAACGAGACTGTCCCGCCAAAATCGGAACGTGTGGTCACTTTAACTAAATATCCTCTTCAAAAAATACACCAAATTTACTCCAACATATTCGGTGAAAAAATCAGAATTACATTATTTATCTTCAGAAACTATAAAGACAAAGAATTTGTAAACATATTAGATTTCCCAAAGACGCGATGAAAATAATATCTAGTATTTTATTTCATCCAGTTTTCGAAGCAAACAATTATATTTCGGATGAATAGTTTTGTTTTGACCAATGTGTGTATTATATTACCTTAGTTTTATTTCCATGTATACAAATAAAGAATTAATATTTTTTTATTTAACAAATGTTCATATTCATTATAGAAAATACTTAAATGATTAATAGATAAAGATGGTTAATGTGATCATGTAATTTGTCTGTTTAGTCTGGTCTGCTAGTCTTGTTGGCCTCTTCATGAATGTCTAGTCTTTTATATATCTCATATCCTACTCGGTAGTTTAGTGAACAACATAGTCGCCTGACAAGCGGAAAACCGCGATCCGAGGCAGAGGCACTTTCAGCTAGGGCGCACTAACCGTCCGGGCTGTCCACCCTGAAGGAACGCGAAACATGCGATACCAGGGTGGCGCTTACTAAAATCCTAGTGGAAAAGGGGGCTTACTGAGATATTCCCCCAAACAAAAATAATAAAAAACAAGGCTTTCATGTCTAGTCTTGTCTGTTCATTCTTGTTTGTCTAGTCTCGTCTGTATAGTCGTACCTGTCTAGTTTTGTCTATCTAGTCTTGTCCCTCTAGTCTTGTCTGTCCAGTCCTGACTGTGTAGTAATGTTTGTTTAGTCTAGTCTGTCTAGTCTTGTCTATATTGTCTTGCCTTTCTAGTCTTGTATGCCTAGTCTTGTCTGTCGAGTCTTGTCTGTCTAGTCTTGTCTGTTTAGTCTTATCTGTCTAATACTGTCTGTCTAGTCCAGTGTTTCCCAAAGTATGGCACGCGTACCCCGTGTACCCAAGGGGTTTGCAAGGGGTTTGCGAATGGTTTGCAAGGGGTACGAAATGATGTTCCGAAATTTTCATTTTTCATGAGTGCCAAAATGGATATAAGAAGAAAAATAACAATATTTAAATTACATCTAAAAATAGTGCATCAAACATTATTTTTTATAAAGTGTTTGAATCTTATGAATTAGCTGTGAATCTGCAAAAAGTTTATTATCTTTGATAATTAATCATTTTTAAGTAACCAATAGTTTATTTTACTAACTGCTCACGATAAAATGATTGCATATTGCAGATAGTAACAGAACTCATAAAGATTGACATTTTTTCTAAGATTTGTAATAATTTTTATTCGATTTTGCCTTATAATGTCATGTTTAGAGAAATTAGAATTTTATTTCAAACCCCTCCGAAATATGCAAAATATAACTTAAACATTATATTTAAATCAGGAGGGATGAGTAGAGACGACTATCTTCCAGAGAGCATAGTAGTTGTGGAGTTTAGGAACCTTTGTGTGTCAGTTTTAGAAAGTAAATTGGTGCATTTCTGCAAATTGACGATCGATTAAGGTATACTAAACACATAGTCAGGACCACTGAAAAGACTGTGCCAACCGCTACATCAATGTCGCGATTGATGCCTAACATCGGTGGCTCCAATGGGATTAAAAGGAGGCTCCTTAACAGCTCCGTAAACTCAAAATTACTGTATGGAGCGGAGATGCTATGGAATGGACGACGATGAGAAATATATTAATGGTAGTTCAAGGGATATGTGCGATACGGGTCGTCTGCGTATATAGTTTCTGTTGGAGCTGTCTGGGTGTTAGTTAGCATTCTACCGATTGACCTATTGGTGCGGGAAAGAAAAGAAATATAAAAGGAGTGTAGACTGGACAAAAGCAAAACAAGAAAGCTGATAACAAAAATTACGGCTCGGGAAAAACTAATGGAGAAATAGCAGAGAAGATGGGAATCGGCATGTGGTCAAATATGCTATCACCTGACACAAGCCTATTCCGAACACGGAAATTTCATTGTATACCTGGAGATGTTCGAGACGAGGGAGAAAATGAACTGCTTGCTGCGTGGTCGCAGGCATGACGACCCATATCATCCGGTTTTCGAATGCCCAAACAATGAGGGTGAAAGAATGAAAGCCTGAAGGGTCATTGGGGGTTAGACTGGATGTATAAGGACTAGTTCCTGCACTGCTGCAAAGCGAGCAATAATGGTCTCTTGGGAAAACATACATACGAGGTATTATTGAAAAGAAAAGAGAAGCGGAGATATTAAATGAAACACTTGAAAAGTGTACGGACTGTCTCGCGAGAGTACGGAGACCGTAGGGAAATGGCTAGATATGGACACCACCAAATAGTAATTCGAAAGTGGTCCCAGGGTGGCGATATCAAGTTCAAGGCGGTCACTGTTGGTAGAATGCTACCACTGCACGAAAACTATTCTTGTCTGTCTAGTCTTGTCTGTCTACTCCTGTCTGCCTAGTCTTGTTTGTCTAGTCTAGTCTGTCTAGTCTTGTCTGTCTAGTCTTGTCTGTCTAATCTTGTCTGTCCAATCTTGTCTGTCTAGTCTTGTCTGTCCAGTCTTGTCTGTCCAGTCTTGTCTGTCTAGTCTTGTCTGTTCAGTCTTGTCTGTCCAGTCTTGTCTGTCCAGTCTTGTCTGTCCAGTCTTGTTTGTCCAGACTTGTCGGTCCAGTCCTGTCTGTCCAGTCTTGTCTGTACAGTCTTGTCTGTCCAGTCCTGTCGGTCCAGTCCTGTCTGTCCAGTCTTGTCTGTCCAATCTTGTCTGTCCAGTCTTGTCTGTCCAGTCTTGTCTGTCCAGTCTTGTCTGTCCAGTCTTGTCTATCCAGTCTTGTATGTCCAGTCTTGTCTATCCAGTCTTGTCTGTCCAGTCTTGTCTGTCCAGTCTTGTCTGTCCAGTCTTGTCTGTCCAGTTTTGTCTGTCCAGTCTTGTCTGTCCAGTCTTGTCTGTCCAGTCTTGACTATCCAGTCTTGTCTATCCAGTCTTGTCTGTCCAGTCTTGTCTGTCCAGTCTTGTCTATCCAGTCTTGTATGTCCAGTCTTGTCTATCCAGTCTTGTCTGTCCAGTCTTGTCTGTCCAGTCTTGTCTGTCCAGTCTTGTCTGTCCAGTCTTGTCTGTCCAGTTTTGTCTGTCCAGTCTTGTCTGTCCAGTCTTGTCTGTCCAGTCTTGACTATCCAGTCTTGTCTATCCAGTCTTGTCTGTCCAGTCTTGTCTGTCCAGTCTTGTCTGTCCATTCTTGTCTGTCCAGTCTTGTCTGTCCAGTCTTGTCTGTCTAGTCTTGCCTGTTTAGTCTTGTCTGTCTAGTCTTGTCTGCCAAGTCTTGTCTGTCTATTCTTGTATGTCTAGTCATGTCTATCTAGTCTTGTCTGTCTAGTCTTGTTTATCCAGTCTTCTGTTTCTACTGGAGTTGACAACATCCCCGTCTGGCAATGCGGGAGACCCGGGTTCGATTCCTAGGTGGAAGCGACAACTAGGGTGGTTTTCACTAACCGTCCGGGCTGCCCATCCTGAGCGAATTAAAAAAATGCGATACCGGCTTGACGCATACTAAATGTCAAAGTGGAATAGGGGGTTTAGTGAGGCTTGTATGTCTAGACTTCTTCTCTCTAGTGTAGTCTGTCTAGTCTGTCTTGTCTAGTCTGTCTAGTCTGTCTTGTCTAGTCTGGCTAGACTTTTCTGTGTAATCTTATCTGTCTAGTTTTGTCTGCCTAGTCTTGTATGTCTAGTCTTGTATGTTTAGTCTTGTTTGTCTTGTATGTTAAGTCTTGTTGGTCTAGTCTTCTTTTCTGGTCTTGCCTCTCTAGTTTTGTCTAGTTAATGGTATGAACCCGAAAATTAAATTTATATAAACAAATTATAAATAACATTAATTTAAAGAAATTAATTTATTTAATATACTTTAAAATAAATAAATCTTTCGGATCCTTATTAAACCAAGCTTGTTGTATCAATTTAATAACAATCGCGAAGAGAAAACGCAGTCAATTTAGTCATCTTACTTTCACAATAAATAGTATTTAAGACCTCGACCAACAGCCGTTTAACATTTCAAAAAGAAGTAACAAAACAAACGTTCGTATTAATCGAATTATAAACACTTACGTGGGAGGATTGACGATGTTGAAAAGTTCATTGGGCGACGTTGGAACCCTCTTGATGATCATCTTCTTGCCATCGGTGCAGCCCATACCGACAGACGTCCAAGACTTAGGAGAAGAACCATCGGAATAAATCCTAGAAAGTTGCCCGCTGGAATTTGATCCTTGTCTAGCTAGTAAGGAAACGGTTCCAATGGGACTGGGATCCCTGTATAGTTTAAAACTGTTTTGATGTTTCGGCGGGTATTGGAGGACGAAGGCCGCGGGCACGTCAAACTTTGAAAATCTCTCGTCCTCGTGTTTATCACAGTAATCCGGTTTCTTGCCGTTCGGTAGCATTTTGACTTTATCGAAATTCGCGTTGATCACGCTGGCGGCCCTTTGGTTCATTCCATTCCTGTCGGTCGCGAAACGCAGCGAAGGAGAAGCCGGTCTGCCGTGTCTGGCGGAGGACGCGTTGAACTGGAGGCTCGCGATGCCTTTAATCGGATTCGGTCCGCTGTTCACTTCCATCATTACTAAATTGCCTCTGCTACAATCGTCCGCAATTTAAAACCTACACCGACCACGTTCCCTAAACACCGCACTCATCGTCTCGCACTAACACTCAGCAACTTCTTAACTACGGCGATGCTCAACGAAATGATGCATCAAATTGCTTCTTTTCCTAGTCGTCGCTAGCTTCCACAACTTGACCTGCAACAATACAATAATGTAATTGGAATTTATCACATGATTGTGATAAGTTTAACCTTTGAAAATTTAATTATTTGATTAAAATAAATGATACATTTAATAACACTTATCTTAACTAGTATTAACATTCAGACAAATTATTTTAATTAAATAAATGATATTAGATATTAACGTTTACGTAGACTATACATAAAGCTAGAAAGACAGTCTAAGTAGAACGACCAGTCTAAGTAGACAGACTAGGTAAGTAAGGCTAAGTTTATAAGTGTTTTAAGATTATATATAGATAATGAACGTCTTCATTGTCGATATAAAAGACTGAGTTAGACTAGGCGAATTAGACAAAATAAATATGTTACAAAAATATGTTTATTAATTTAGACTTAGGTGGATTAGACTAATTAGTCTAAAAAACGTGAGTTGTTTGTTTTGACAAGTTAATTAAGTCTAACTCCCTCCCTTTATACCTAGTCAGCCTGTTTAGTTTTGTGCCATTTTTGCTTTCCTTCCATACATTTTCATCCAATTTGTCTTTTTATCATCAGCTTATGCAGACACTATTTATTAATTCAAAAAAATCAGAGCTTAAACAGTGTAAGTAAGTAATGGACCGTAAGTGTGAACTGTAACCTTGCCGCTAATATTTTCAAAATTACTTCAAGGAAATCAAAATAGCAGTATAATTTAATGGGACTATTTGAAACAATTTAGATTAATATTAAATAAGACATCAACAGATTTACAAAATACAAGGAAAATAAGGTTTTTGGATGCAGCTAGAAAAGAGTGATACTACACAAAACTAGATAAATCTAGAGCAGACAAGTCAAGATGAGACAAGACATGACATGACAGGACAAGACAGGCACAGACAAGACCAGACAAGATCAGACAAGAGCAGACAAGACCAGACAAGACCAGACAAGACCAGACAAGACCAGGCAAGACCAGAAAAGACCAGACAAGGTCAGATCAGACCAGAGAACCAGACCAGACGAGACCAGACACAACCAGACAAGGCCAAACAAGACCAGAAGACCAGACAAGACAAGACCAGACAAGATCAGACAAAACCAGACAAGACCAGACAAGACCAGACAAGACCAGACAAAACCAGATAAGTCCAGAAAAGACCACACAAGACCAGACAAGACCAGACAAGACAAGACCAGACAAGACCAGACAAGACCAAACAAAACCATACAAGACCAGACAAGACCTGACAAGACCAAACTAGACTAGATAAGACTAGATAAGACGAAGCAAGACGAGATAAGGCCAGACAAGATCAGACAAGACCAGACAAGACCGGACCCCAGGGGAGAAGTCAAACTCCTACTGGGCGCGTCCCACAGGTGGCGGATAGTTAGGGAATGCCCTCACCGGCTTGCCGGCGAGTAGTGTTCAAATAAAACAGCCACCGCGGACCAAATAGCGCGACGGAGGAGAATATCTCCATGGATAAAAAACTTCGATGACGAACCTGGCTGACACGGACACGATCTGGTAAAGGAATGGAAGGTTCTCGAAACAGGAGATGACGATTCTGGAAAAGCACAGGGACCCGAGTTACGGGTGTACTGAGGATACCGGGGGACTCACTCAGAACAAAAAATGACCCAAAAAATATGAAATGGCGGACAACAAAATCCTCGGGCGGGTTCCCAGATTGAGGGAATCCCGTCACCTGACAAGCTCTTGTCAGGTGCCGCTCCACGGAATACGGGGGGAGCGCTTACCGCTAACCTAACCTAACCTAACCTATCTACGGAGGAGCTAATGGTGACCACAAGGCAATGAACATTGATATGGAGATGGCTACGAGTAGACGGGGCGGAAAGGTAGGCCCAGCGACGACCACAGACAAAGCTACGGAAAACCCGGAGGAGAGCATACCACAAGAGTGGAAAATCTTCGGAAAAAAAAGCTGTATTAAAAGGACTTAAAGGACGCCATTAAAAAACAGGCAGCAAAGTACGGAACGGGTAAATAAAAAAGAGAGTGCGCAAGCTAAGGACGTATTCCAGCTCTGGAAAGCAACGGCCCTTGACAGCGAATAATGAAAGGAATCTCAACAGGAGAGAGAGGAAAATGCTACAAGCACCGATAGCTCCCCTGAGCACACGATGGAGACCAAAAAAGGAAAAGAAGCAAAATAAAGGAAAATGAGGAAAAAAACGGAAGAAAGAAGAAGCGCGTGCACTGCAGGAGCTTGTCGACACAGTGGCAAAGAATATAATCGATCTACAAAAATTGACTAAGGTAAACATAAACACTAAGTGGGAGATTAAAGAAGCGGTAAATAAACTAAGAGACAGTGCGAACAAAATGACTTCGGGCAGGGTACGGAACTTCTTAACATAATAGGAAGATAACAGTGGGGACGCAGAGTATTGCAGGGGAAGCAGGGAGACTGCGCACATAAACACAAAAGAAATAGAAATAAAAGAAAAGGAACCTATCAGTGCGACTAAAGAGGTCAATAACGTAGAAGCGGAGCTGAGGTCAGAAAATAAGAGGCTCTGTGAGCTTCTGAAGGATTCCCAAGAACGGATTGCAAAGCTCGAAAAAAAAAGGGAGGAAGAGGTATTCGAGAACGTAAAGGTGGTTATGGGAAATCCCATAACTACGGATGACGAAGGGACAATGAAATGCGTACTCGTAGAGCCAGATGATGAAAAAATCGAGAGAAGCATACAAAGAATATATTACGGCAGATTTCCAGATCTCTGTAACCCAACAAAAGATTTTGAAATCACAAGACAAGAACAGACAAGAACATGTGGGATCACTTAATAAACTTGAGGATGAAAGCAGAAAGCGACAACGTGAGAAAGGTTGTCGTATACAGGACCAGGTTTATGGACACGTATAAAATGAGGAAAATGACATAAACTGTGTTCTTAGGTCAGGAGGTTGAAGTAGAAATCTACACGCCCAAAGAAACGAGACAAGGAGAAAACGAAGCAAGGCGAACCGGACAAAACAAGAAGGAAAGGGACTCGTTCACCATAACTATCACAAGACAGAAGGGAGAATATATGACGCTACTAGATGATCTGAAGACAGCCATGAATAGCACGGCAGAGGCTAAAATAATCAGGAGTCTCAGAAGCTCCAAAAATGGAAGTCTGCTTATAGTCACGGACAAGGACACGGAGGGCCTCCAAAAGGTAATAAACACAATCACATAAAGGGATTGGACGCGATGGCAACAAAAAATGATGTAGTCGAAGCATTAGCCACAGAGCTTGGCCTAACCGGTACGATAGACCCGATGAAATGAAAAGTGGGGAACATAGGACCAAGCTACGGAAACACACAAGTGGTGACTGTCATGGTAGGGAAAGATTACCACGACACGCTTATGGCAAAAGAGAAATTAAGGGTATGGCTAAGCAGATGCAAAGTACAAGAGAGGGTGAACGTCCCCCGATGCTATAAGTGCTGGAGCTATAGTCCCCGGGCGAAGGAATGACCGAGTGAGGTAGATACATCCAAAGCTTGCTATAATTGTGGCAAACAAGGACATAACTCAAAGGAATGCGAAAACCAACCAGAATGCCCCCTTTGCGAGGAAACTGGCCACCGAGCAGGAGGGGGCAGGTGGAAGAAATTTATGGAAGCCCTAGTAAACCAACAGAAGAGAAGTAAGGAAATTGAGACTAAAGCATCAAACTAACAAACAAATGAACACGCAAAATATATATCGGAAGACGACACGGCGCACTGAGGACAGAGACAAAAAAATAAAATTTCTACAAATCAACCTAAACAGGAGCCAATGTGTAATGGATCAAGCATTTAAAACAGCAGCTGAAAGAAAAGCAGACGTAATAATGGGTAGCGAGCCAAATAAAAAACGGGACAAGAGGATGGTATACAGATGCAAACAAAGACTTAGAATCTAAGAATTAGAGTACTGGGCAAAATAAGAATAATTGACAAAGGTGCGGGCAAAGGATTTGTCTGGATCGAAACGGCATACGGTATACACTACAGCTGCTACATATCGCCTATCTGCCAGAGGTGCGAATTTAAATCTTTCTAAGCGAATTAGGCGAGGACATTGGCAAACGCCAAAAACAGGAACGGATCCTGGTAGGCGGGGATTTTAACTCCTAGGCCAGTGCCAGCCAGTGAAGGCCTATGCGTGGGGCTCGGATACACAGGATGAGAGGAAACCTACTATTGGACTTTCTGGCACAACACGATCTGATAATCGGCAATGCGGGAAATGAGGCCACCTTCGAACGGAGAAACCAAAGCTCAATTATCGATATAACGATGGCAGGGAAAGAAACATATGACAACATGATGAACTGGGCAGTACTTAAAAAACAGAGACCCTGTCGGATCACAAATATATAGTTTACACTGACAAGTAGCACAAAACTCGGAAAAGAAAAACAGCAAGAGGAATGCACCACAAGAAAATGGAAAATAAAAGCGGGTGATCTAGACAAGTTCAAAGAGACACTAAAAAGACAATTAAAAAATAATGCGTGGCTCCCAGAAGACGAAAACTTCCTGATAAATGCCGTAGAAAAAACCTGTAATGAAGTACTTACCAAGTATAAGGGAAAGACGGGAAGTAAGCCAGCTGTTTACTGGTGGCCCGAGGGGATAGCAGAGAGCAGACGACAGTGTATACCAGTAGGCGCCTTGCCACGAGAGGTAGAAGCACATATGGAGAGAATGCAGACAAGCAGCTATGGGTAAACTATAGAAAGTCCCGGGATTCACTAAAGAAGGTAATAAAAGAAGCCAAACAACGCCAAGAAGCCAAAGGAGCTGGAATATGACGTCTGGGGACTAGCGTACCAGATCGTCATGAAGAAAACTAAAATGCTGAGAGGCAATAATACACTAGAGGAAGAAAAACAACTGAAATGGGCGGATAAACTCTTCCCAACCCTCCGGCCGTTAAGCTGAACCCCACAAGAGAAGAAAGAAACCGACGAGATAGTACAGGAAATATCAGCAGAGGAATTAAGGACTGCGGTTACCCAAATGAAAAATGGAAAAGCACCTGGGCCGGACGGGATAACTCCGGAAATATTTAAAATAGTGCTAGAAAATCACGAAGAGACCTGTAGAGCATGCATGAATAGACTACTGAGAGAGGATATTCCCACAAATCTGGAAAACTGCTCGCTTAGTGCTTATAGAAAAACCGAAAAAACACAAAGACTCGGACGACAGCTATCGACCTCTATGCTTACTAAATGTACCAGGCAAATTATGGGAGAGCATCATAAGAAACAGACTGCAACAAGAGCTTGAAGAAAAAGGCGCCCTGTCAGAACAACAATATGGCTTCCGAAAAGGCAGATCAACTGTCGATGCTGTCAGGAAAATACAAGAGCTAGCAAGGGTTGCCTCCGCCCCTTCCTACCGACTTAGGAAATTAGCGATAATGGGAGCACTAGACATAAGAAATGCTTTTAACAGTGCACCGTGGTCTGAGATTTTGAAAACGCTGGAAGAACAAAAGATTTTGGCATACTTAGTACGTCTGATTGGAAACTATTGGTGAGACAGGAAAATAGAAATAGGGAAAAGCAAAAAAATCGACGTAAGCAGCGGGGTGTCACAAGGCTCTGTCTTGGGTCCCACATTATGGATTGGATATTACGACAGGATATTCAGGCTGGTCCTCCCGGAGGGAACCTCGTGTCATACGCGACGATTTGGCAGTGGTGGTGATAGGTGGCAACGCGGAATACCTGAAACGAAAAGTGGAATGGTCGCTTAATATCAAAGACCAGGAGCTGGAAGAAATGGGTCTTGAAATTGCTCCAGAAAAATCCGAAGCGTTGGTACTGCTGGGGAGAAGGACCCTATTTGAGATGAGCATAGGTTTTAAAAATACGACAATTAAAACAAAAAAAAGTAGAAAATAATTGGGCATACGACTGAATAAAGATCTGAATATGTATACGCACTTGCAGGAAACAGCAAAAAACGTAAGCCAAACGATAGAACAGCTGAGAAGGCTAATGACAAACGTTAAGGGACCAAGGACGAGCCGCAGACGCACACTCTGCACAGTGGCACAGTCAAAAATGCTGTACGGTACTCCTACGTGGTATGAATCGTTGATAAGAACAAAAAAATATAGAAGAATGTATGAAAGAATACAGAGACAGCTGGCAATACGGATATGTGGTTCCTACTGGATGGCCTCGGCGGAAGCGCTGTCGGTAGTTGCCCGGCTGATATCAATAGACCTGATGACAAAAGAAAGGCTAAGAAGGTACCTTGACGGGGAAGAGACCAGTAGTCGGATTAGAGAAGACACTATGCACGAATGGCAGACAAGATGGAATCAGGAAACCGGATGTGCGGTGTGGACAAAAGGAATCATCCCACTCATAGAACCATGCGTGACACGAGGATAGGGAGAAGTAAATTACTTTCTCTCGCAGCTGCTGCTCGGACATGGTAGCTTCATGGCATACCTCTATCGCAGTCATCTAAGGGAGACCGAAAATTGTTTGAACTGTCCGGACCTGGTGGATGATTGCCCCCATACATTTTTCAACTGCCCCAGTTGTGCGAAACAACGGCTGGAAATGGAAAAAAGGTGGGAGGAAAGCTGACCCCAGAAAACCTAAAGGAGACAATGCTAGAAAGCAGAGAATGCTGGGACGCAGTAGAGAATCTAGCGACATCTGTCATAATAGCAAAGAGAAGGACGAAACGGATCGCATAAAAGGAGGAATAAGATAAACAGAAGGCAAACCCCGAGCGAAGTAATGCTGAGAATGCAGTCCCGCAAGGGGTCAGAGTTGAGGAGTGGGTTTTTTAGTGGGTAGTAAAGCCACTAAAAAAAGTATAAGTATAAATATAAAGGCGAGTAGTCCCACACTCCCCAGAGCAATTTGGAGCACTAGGAGCCGTACGTAAATGTATTTTACCACTCCTCCCGAACAAAAAAGACAAGACCAGACAAAGCGAGACAAGACGCGACAAGAAGAGGAAAGGCAAGACAAGACGAGACAAAACGAGACAAGACCAGAAAAGACGAGGCAATACTAGACAAGATCAGAAAAGACCAAAACAAAACCAGAAAAGCCCAGATAAGGCGAGGCAAGACGAGACAAGAAGAGACAAGGCAAGATAAGACGAGACAAAACGAGACCAGGCCAGAAAAGACGAGACAATACCAGATAAAATCAGTAAAGACCAAACAAGACCAGAAAAGATCAAACAAGATCGGACAATACTCGACAAGACCAGGTAAGGCCAGGCAGGACCAGACAAGACCGGACAAGACCAGAGAAGACCAGACAAGACCAGACTAGACGAGGCAAGACGAAATAAGAGCAGACAGTATCAGACAAAACCATACAAGACTAGACAAAACCAGACAAGACCAGACAGGACCAGACAAGACCATACAAGAACAGACAAGACGAGACAAGACTCGGCAAGGCGAGGCAAGGCCAGGCAAGACCAGACAAGACCGGAAAAAACCAGAGAAGACCAGACAAAGACCATACAAGACCATATAAGACCAGGCAAGACGAGACAATACCAGACAAGATCAGAAAAGACCAGATAAAACCGGACAGATGAAACTAGGCTAGTTCAATTGCGACAAGCCCAGACCAAAGCAGACAAGACTAGATAATACAAAACCTCAGTTTCTTCTTTATTTGCCAAAACTGGACAATCAAGACTGAACACTGTGGAGAGAACTAAACTGAATTACCAAGTTTGAGAACGTGTCTTGTTGCCTGATAAAATGAATACAGCTTAATGAGGATTTTGGAAAAAATATTATAAGCTGCTTTGCCTTTGGATTTGTGAGATTGTATTTACACAAAACTATTTGGGAACTCACTGAGTTGTACAAGGAACCCGATATTGTAAATGTGATCAAAGGGATGAGATTGACATGGGCGGGACATGTCCAAAGATTGCCAAACGAATGAAAGGCAAAATTGGCATAGGAGAACTACCCCGCTGGAAAGGCTGCGAATGAGATGGCACGATAACGTAATCAGAGACCTACGTACCATGCGATTGGACTACGACCCTCAGATGTTGATGGACACATAGGGCTATAGAGCTACGGAAAGAAGATATACTACTACTTGTTTTAGTTTCTTTTAAAATTCGTGCCTAATTTATCCTTGTTACAATTTACCGGAATCGACTATTAATCTTAATCGAATATTAATCACAATATCATTTCCCTATATATTTATTACTATGTTAAAAGAAGAGAGAGTTAGTTGTTTTTTCCATCATTGGTAATTATTTACCTCAATCTTATTTGGCTCTCGACACATAATGTTGCTATTTCATGTCTACTTCACTTTAGAGACAATTAAAACTGAATTATACATTTATTGGAGATGATACGTATTTTTTCAAATATAGATCATTGAATTAAATATATTCGAGTAAATTGGCTGATTAATAGAAATATAATAATTAACACTTCATGTCAGGGACAGAAAACAACGTATTTTTTTGTAAACGTATATTAGGAACTTTCAAATTGAAGATAAATAATATCTTGATATTTTATGTAAAGTTACCAACTTATACCTATAAATATACTCAAAATAGATAACGTAAACTGACACCAAATCCACACATTACAATGTGTCATACATCACAACATACATTTTATCAGTAACTTATTCATCTTCGAATTTATGTGATTAAATTGTGAAAATTTGAGTTTTAATCTAATCTAGCAAAAATTGTAAATACAATTACTGCAATCTACAATATTATGAAAAAAATGATAATATACTCCATTGTATTTTACCATTAATTAAAAAGTTTTTACTTTTTACAGATAAGCCTAGACAAACAAGACTAGACCTAAAATAAACCCTTAAACCCGCTTTTCCACTTTGGCTTTTAGTATGCGCCACACCGGTATCGTATATTTTGCAATCATTCAGGGTGGACAGGGCAGCCCGGACGGTTAATGAAAACGGCCCTAGTTAAACCACTCCCCGACACAACCGACAGTAACAGATACAGAACAATTCTCAAAATCAGAAACGAGAAATGCTTGCAACCATCTCCGTGTCGATAGAGCACCAGGACCTGACGGATTACCCGCCGAGATAATAGAAAGGACCATCCAACTACATCCGCAATACATTCTAAAAATTATAAACAATTGCCTCAGCAATGGAACCTTCCCCGAATTGTGGAAGAAAGCAACGTTGGTGCTGCTAAAAAAGGGGACAAGCAAACACAAGAGACAGGATCTTACAGGCCAATATCCCTTCTAGATACAATGGGAAAACTATTAGAGCATATGATACTGGGCCGAATAAAGAAGCATTTAAATACAGCCGGCAAGGAACTCTCTGAACGGAAATTCGGGTTCAGAGAAGGTATATCAAGGCAGTTATAGATATAGCAGAACAGGCAAGATAAGAAGAAACAGCACACGACTAACTCGGCGAATGTATGCTATTACAATGCTGGACGTTCGAAACTCTTTGAATTCTGCATCTTGGTAACACATTATGGATGAAATGACAAAAAAAGACATGCTACCCTATCTCTTACGGATTATAAGGAGTTATCTCAATGACCGCAAATTCATCTATATTTCAAATGGAGAGCCTAGAGAGCACAGTTCTTACACTGGTGTACAAGGTTCTGTATTAGGACCCACACTCTGGAACATCGTCTATGACGGGGTGCTTCAACTGGACCTGCAACTGGCACCGGAAAAACCAGAAGCCGTTGTCATGGGTGGAAAAAGAAAAGTTCTACCAATGTGCTTTAAAATACAAAATCTGATAATCAAACCCAAGGAATGGGTAAAGTACCTAGGCATAATAATCGATAGGCAAACAAATTTTAATTCACATATTGCGAGAGTTGCGGAAAAAGGATTAAAAACAGTAACTGCACTGGAAAACATGCTGCGTCAAAGGACCTGCTAAGTGCAGCAAAAGAAAACTGTTCAGCAAAAACCCCACTCAGCTATGCTATACTCCAGACAAAAACAAACAAGTTCTTGCAAGCGTCCAAAGGAAAGCGACTGAAAAGTAAAGCGGCTATAAGAATATACAGTGCATATAAGACTGTATCATGGGAAACGGCCTTAATAATTGCTGGAATCTCCCCAATAGAATACACAGATAATGAAAGAAAAAAATCCTATAAAGCACCTTCAAAAGAACATAGACAAATTGCAAAACAAAAAACTATAGAAGACTGGCAAAGAAATTGGCAGAATACGGAAAAAGGACAATGGACCAGACTGATAATTCCGGATATATTTAAATAATAATAATTATTATTATTACAATAATAATAATAATTAATTATTTAATTAATCTCTATTGTTCAGAAGAAATTACACAAGAACCAATCAATCTTAAGGATCTATTCAGGCAAAAGGCAAAAGTAAAAGGTGCTAGATTGCGACGATATAACAAGCTGTCTAAAAGAAAACAACAGAACTCTGAATTTTACAACAGTAGGAAGAAATTCTTCAGAAAGCTTGATCAAAAAAACTCACCAACTTGTCAAAGTAAACTAAGCATAGACCCAACAAATTTTCAAAAATATTGGGCTTCTATATGGTCCTTGCCTAGAAACTATGTTAGGAATACAGAATGGTTGAAATTTATTGAAGAACATCACTACTAATTGGAAGCTATGCCAACCCAAGAGTTTACTACTGAAGATATTTTAGAGGCAGTAAAAAAACTAAGTAACGGGAAAGCTCCTGGACCAGATAATATTCATAATTTCTGGTTGAAACAACTAAAATCCTGCCATGAGCGGTTAGCCCAATGCTACACAGTCGCTCTGAATAATCCAGGAACCATACCAACACATCTAACTGAAAGGAAAGCCTTACTTTCAGATTAAAAAGGGGAGTGCTACAGAACCAGAAAACTACAGACCGATTACCTGTTCATCTGCTCACAAGTAATTTCCTTCTCTGATAAATAAGAAAACCTATTATCACGGTGAAGTAAATAATTTATTCGAAACAAATCAAAAGGGTTGTATCAGAGGAGCGTTAGGATGTAAGCAACAGCTTACTATAGATGCTATCATTTTTAAACATGCTGAAAGAAAGAAACGTAACTTGCACGTAGGATATATAGATTATTCTAAAGCGTTTGACTCTGTACCTCACGACTGGTGAGGAAATCTACAAAATCTCTCCCATTATTACAAATTGTTTGGTAACAATGATGAAGACTTGGAGAACCAATCTTAACATAGATAAAACTAACATTGGGAATGTTAATATCAAAAGAGCGATTTTTCAAGGAGACTCTCTTTCTCCCCTTTGGTTCTGCCTAGCCTTGAATCCCCTCTCGACTTTACTGAAGCGAGAAAATATAGACTACAAGATCGGGAGAAATGACAGAAGAATATCACATCTATTATATATAGGATACCTTAAGGTCTATGCTGACACGGTTACAAAGTTGAATTCTTTAATATCCATTGTAAAAAACTTCAGAATGGATATTAGCATGGCTTTCGGCCTTGATAAGTGCGCCAATCCTAATATTGAAATCCTAAATATTGAAAGAGGCAAGACGGAATATTTGGGAGAGACTGTTAAAAACATCGTCGAACTTGGGCGTGATATTGTTTATAAATATCTTGGACTTCCTCAAAATATGAAAATTGACCACCGAAATCTAAAGAATATGTTTACGGAAAAATACAAGAAAAGACTCAGTAAGGTTTTTTGAACACAAAGCTCTCCGGAAAAAAATTAATATCAGCTATAAACGCTTGGGCAATTCCTGTACTGGCATATTCCTTTTGGGTAATAAAGTGGACTGAAAATGATCTGAATGATCTAGATGGGATCAGCAGATGAACTCTTTCTAAATTCCGATGTCGACACACAAGCTTCTCCATTACACGGTTATATCTACCTCGAAAAGAAGGAGGTAGAGGGTTAATTAACATCTTTAACTTGTGTAGAACCTAAGAGAACATGTGGAATAAACTATTACGCTCTGGTGATGACCTCATCCAATCTGTAATGAAGGCTGACGATGAGTATGCTCCTCTAAATTTATCTTGTCATACTCAAACATTCCCCAAAAAAAGATTTCAAGTCCTGGAAAGACAATATTCTCCACGGGAAATACACAAGCCTCCTCAATGAAGATCATATTGACGTAAATGCTTCCTTACAATGGTTGAGGGATGGATCTCTCTATCCGGAGACTGAGGGATTTATTATAGCTATTCAAAACAGAATTATAAGAACCCGAAACTACGAGAAATTTTGAAATTAAACATCATAGACAGTTGTTGAAAGTGTGGTCTTGTTGGCGAATCGATAGAACACATCATGGTAGGTTGCCCAACTTTATCAGAGACTGCCTATTTAGGGAGGCACAATCAAGTGGCAAAGCTGATTCAGCAACAATTCTAATTGACCTTGACGCCAAAATAGCCATACTATTAGACATCGCAGTTCCCTTGACAAATAACTTCCGAAGAACAGAGACAGAAAAAAGAAATAAACACGAGGAACTAGCTTCTCAATTCAAAGATATCTGGAAACTGGACAGAGTATTTATTTACCCAATTGTAATATCTGTGGAAGGAGTTGTATCGTCCAATTTTACAAAAAAAACATTGAGAAACTTGGCTTGCCGAAATCCATCTTGAGACATGCACAGAAGGCGAAGAACGATTTTGCAAACCTGTCACATTGTGCGCAAGTTTCTCCATTGAAAATTGACTAAATGATCATGTGGGCCAGAGTGAACTCTCTTTCCACATATTTTTCCAGCGTAAGCTGAGCAACATTGCAAAAAAATAACAAAAATCTTTATGAGTGCGACAGACACAGTAACTTGTTTGTTTGTTTCTCTTATCAAAGTGGTTTCGGTGCTAGGCTCAGTAAGTGGTTAATAATATTGCTTCCTATTTGTTTGGAGTTAGCCACAATGTTGAGAGCGAGGTCAGCGTACCAGACAGGACCCCGGTACGACCAGTGTCTCATGCCCTGTGTGGTTAGTTTCCAGGGAGCCCTGGGAAGGCATCTGCCCAGGCCCCTGGTCCCGTGTCCATGATCTACCATTCCAAAACACTCCCTGCTCTTATGGACTTTTTATTAAAACTGTCAATTAATAAAGATTATTTATGGTTAAAACTGATAAGTCCATGTACAACGCCCCGGCTGAATCGAGCTTTCCTCTCTTTAGAATTCTTCTAAGCAAATTATTTTGTGCAACGATTGCAGGTCTTAATGTTGTGGGACAAGCCCCACCCCAGGATAGTATTTTATAAGTTAAGATCGACTGGGCCGAAAACTGACCGAAGGCGAAGTACACGGTCTTTAAGATGTTTTGGTCCAAAATATTTGTTGGTCTGGAAAACACATAGATCAACTGATTTATTCGTTTAGTTAGAGTTTTCGAGTGTGATTTCCAGTTCAGATACTGGTCTATCTGAATACCTGAATAATTTAATACTTTGAACTCTTTCTATTGTATTGTTTCCTAATTGTATATGAAATAAATTACTAGGTTGAGAATTCTTATAGATTGAGAATGTAATATAGTTGGTTTTGTCAAGATTCAATGAGAGTCGGTTGAAGTTAATCCACCGTTTCACTCTTTCGATCCCCTTTGTGGGTGGAGAAGAGAAGCACGGTATCGTCTGCAAATAAGTATGTGTGTCCTTCTATTTCTCGTTCAAGTTTTGGCAGGTCGTTAATAAATGATAGGAATAATACAGGTCCCAAGACTGTACCTTGTGGGATTTCATAGCAAGTACCATGCATAGTAGCACTCAGAACATTACCCAATCTAAGCTGCTGAGGTCTTGCAAGGTATGCAAGGTAGCTAATGAACCAACTTAAAGTTGCTCCTTTCATCCCATACTCCCAAGTTCTTTAACCAACAAGACATGAGACACCGTGTCGAACGCCTTTGCTAAATCAAGGAAGATTCCTATGGTCTTGGTGGTTTGGTCTAAGGATTCATTTATTTCTGAAGTGACTGCATCTAAAGCCCTGGTCGGAAACCAAACTGCCTAGGCGTTATTAGGTTATATGTTTCCAGGTATCCAACAAGTTGTTTTTTAACCATTTTTTCTATTATTTTCGCTATGTTGCATAACATAGAAATGGGGCGGTAGTTACCAACTAAAGAACGATTTTTATTTTTATACAAAGGGATAATTATAGATTTTTTTTTAAATCTCTGGAAATTTTTCTGTACTGAGACAGAATAGTTATGTAAGTCAAAGGTGATGCAATGTAAGTTTTGATTAATTTTCAAATGGTGAGTCGCGGTGGATGTTTGTCTTTGGACAAAACGTTCGAGTGATCAAACCTAAGGCGGTTAATTCAGGGGTGCCAATAGATTCGATCGGCAATGGAAATTATATGTTTGGGCAAATAAAATTTGCACGCCTCGATAAACATGTATTTATTATTTTACTCTATTTTTAGCACTTGTGACGACGTGCACTGTCGGAGTTTGGAATCTTCTTGCTGTGTTTGTGGCAAGAGGGTTACAACTGAACTGGGTGTGATTAGATATTGTTACAAACAGGAAAACTCAATCCCACCTCCCATTTGCCTGCCCCCACTGAACCAATAAGAATTCCAACCCGAAGTGCACGTGGTAATTTCTATGGCTAATCTTAAAACTACCCAAAATTTAAATATTTATTCTAAGGAACCTTAAACATAAACAATGCATTGTATTTTCAATTGTTTACGACCACCAAGCATCCAAAAACCATTAGCGATATTTACAAGCGTATTTACAAACGGTTTAAAGGATTACAAACGGTCTTTCAGATGCGTAGCGGCCATAAACAGCTCCAAACGCATTCAAACTAATATTTAGATAATCTTGATGTAATTATTATTTACCTAAATTTAGAATACACTTAACAAAGAAAAGAGTTTTTAAAATAAAAATAAAATAAAATTGTTTGGTCTTAACAAATGTTATTTTCATTAACCTGGATAAACTCAAGGAAGTAAACACCATCTTCTTCAAAATCAGGTTGTTCGTCTGTGGATGTAATTTTTGCAGCCATTTTTTCACCAATATTTCGAAAGAATTGGTTCAAATGATCAGCACACCTATCAGGATAATTTTGGATTTCAATAAGATCACCATCAACGTTCAATTTTGATATGTTAGAGTCTCTATCGTTGCTATTAATTATTTCAGAAATAGTTCCCCAAACTTTTTTAGTGCCTTTTCCTGCCTCTGAAATATGTTTTCTATAATCTTCCTCCTTAGCAATCTTAATTAACTGTCTAAATTTATTTCTGTGCCTTATATAGTATTCTCTTAATTTTCCATTAAAAGGCTCTTTTTTCAACTTCTTATACAATTAGTCCCTCTTCCTTAATGATATCATTAAGCCTTGGGTAATCCAGACCTTCTTACTTTTGTATTTACAGGGCTTTTTGATAATTTTAGTTTCAGAGCAAATTTCTAGATTAGATTGTAAAATTTTAATTAAGTATAGCTTTATCTACAGATGTGAATGAATAAACCTCATCCAAATTGTGAGTTTTAATTTTATCAATGAATTCATCACACCTTACATTCTTTATATTCTGGCCATTGAAGGTGGAGTAGGAGGGGTTTCCTCCTACCCCACCAGTAATAGAGAAACCGACTGCTCTGTGATTAGTGACGTTGGTATTTATAACCACGGCAGTTAATAAGTGCTAATATTGAATATTTAAAGCTATGTGGTCAATACATGAAGGTTTTGTGACACGTCCTTGCCCAGCTGGTCCATCGTCTATCCTAGTGGCGCAAGTGTCTCGGGATAGGAATCCCCTGACAGCAAGAAGTCTTAGATAATCTTTTATTATTTCAGATTTATTTGTACTGATTATGTTTAGGTTAACATCACCAATTAGAATTGTACTGGCGTTCAAATGGATAAACAGAAAATTTTAGGAATCACACTACCAGTTGACGCAAGTTTTGACAGGACACGGATGCTTCAAAGACTATCTACATAATATTGGAGTGGTTTGCAGAAAACCATCTAATAGTCAACAAAGATAAGACCAATGCAATAATTTTTCAATCAAAAAGATGTACAATCAGCTGCCCAACAGAAATTCGAATTGAACAAAGGGTAATTCAAATCCAAAACTCCGCAAGGCGTTTGGGAATCCACCTAGACAAAAACTTAGATTGGTTTACACATATGAATAAACTCTCAATGAAATTAGGTAAAATGGTGTATGCACTAAGATTATTGAGTAGATATTTAGACACTGATATCTTGAGGATGGTATACTTCGCCAATTTTCAATCATGTTTGAGATTTCAAATTATGTTCTGGGCGAACGGGAATTATGTCCAGCAAGCTTTTAGGGTCCAAAAGCAAGCCTTGTGGATTATTCTTCATCTACCCTTCAGGGAATCATGCCGAGGTCAGTTTAAAAAGGCTAACTTGCTAACTACCACTGGCCTATATATATTTGTCAGCATTATTTTTTTGGTTTAAAACAAATACTACTACTACACTATTGTACTAAATACTACACTATTGTTTGAAAGATATGCAAAACCCACCCAAAGGGATACAAGATTTAGTAATATCTCCTATGAGCTACCAAGACATTGCTTGACGATGACGGAGAGATACCCTACCTACAGTAATTTAAAACTTTTCAACCACTTACCATTGGCTATCAGGAAAATGGACATTATCAGAAACTTTAAGAGGGCATTGTATGATCTTCTAATCGAGATTGAACCCTATAATTTAAATGAATTTTATGTTCGAGTTAAACATGTTTAAATGTACATTTACTTGTATTTACATTTTTGTTAATTTTCTCTTTTAAGAGTTTTTAGTTTCTTGTATTGGTTTGTGACATATTTCATTTAGTTCTCTTTTATGGTGTCTTAAATAATGAAATAATAGATTTTGATTTTTATTAGAAGAGCATCAGACGGACATGGTACGGACATGGGACGGACGTATTGTGCACACTATACTAGAATGTGACAGATGGAAAAAGGAAACAACTACAACTCTGAGAGACGCTACTATGGAACCCATGAAACTAGTACATTTCATACTAGAAAACGAAAATAACTGGGACACTCTAAGCAAAATGTTTTCGGACATTTTGGTACAAAAAGAAAAGGACGAGAGCTGCAATCATGAACAGATATAACAAAGACCATATACACTTCACCCTGAGCTAATGCATACAGCGGATCCAGGGTGTATGTGTTCACTATTCCACCGTTTCTAGGAGAGCCACTTGACTGTGCAGTGACTAGCTGCCAGCTAGACAGACTAGAGCAGCGGTCGGTCAGTGGCGAAATTTTATGGGTCCGTAAATATATTCGGATAATATTAAATTCGTTGAGCGCATGTGTCCAAATATATGTTTAATTGAATTATCGTCGGATGACGAAAACTTCAATTAAACTCATATTCAAGAAGTAATTTCTGGCAGTATGTAAAAAACGAATATCCAATATTGACTGAACAAGCCTTTAAATTTTGGACTCCATTCACTACAACCTACTTATGCGAAAAAACTTTTTCATCCGTAACAGCTATTAAAACCAAGTATCGCTCTCGGCTTGAAATAGAGGCTCCTTTACGTGTTAACAGTACGTGTGCAGTAACATCATCCAAAATATTGTAATAAATATATTCAAATATTGATAACAAAATTTTAAACCAAGAACTTAGTAATTACTTACTTACTATTTACTCATATTTATTTATTTTTTGAATTACCGTTAAATAAATGCAATTTATGTGGTTTTTGAATATCCGCACTTTTTCAAAACCGCGTTTTTCGGTTTTTGAAAAATAAAAACCGCGGGTTCGGTTTTTAAGAACTTTTGGTGGTAGTGCCTGATATTTAAACGAGATCTTAGTTTTGTTCAAAAGTTGTCGCTAAGGGAAAATGATCTTTCGGAGTGGGTGGATGTAGCTTTAATTGTAAAGAGCACGTAAAACAAAATATTTAATCTTTGTTCTCTAAGAATTTCTTTTATATTTAGCAAGCTCCTTTTTCATAGAATTATGATAGCGATTTGTTTGCATACAAGTATTTTTATTTAATTCTTCTTGAATAGCTTTTTGTACTTCGTTTGAAAGGAATAGTTTGGATTGGTGATTTCTTCTAAATCTTCTGAATTTGACGAATTTCGACAACAACCTTATTGTTGTCTGGATAAAGTCGTTCAAAAAGATTTTCCGCCAATATTAAAACAGACTTTGTTGGAACTTTTGAAAGATCTAGCCAATTCTGATAATTCCAGATTTTCACGGGTCTTCAAACGTTCCATGATATTTTTCATTGAAGAAATTTGCTTATATCAGAACCAACTAATATGTCCAAAAAATATGTTAAAATATGTAATATTACGACTTTTAGAAGAATACATTTTTCTTATAATGGTTCAATAGAAGACCACCTTGTCTTGATGTCCATTGCTAATTCAATTTCCTTTTCAAAAAGAGCTTTTACGTTTCGTTCTAGGAAACTGATTTTATCGGAGATAAACGAAAATAATTTACAAGTTTTCTTACCATTTGTAAATTACTTTTAATTTCAGCATCTTCTTAGTGCGATTTTTCAGGAAATAAATCTTCATCTTCACTGCTGCAGCTGTTTTTTACTTGAGATGATTTCGTGTAAAAAGTGTAGCACACAGCGAGATAAATTGTACAGTTAATTTTTGGTTCAGCAGGACAATCTGTACCATTTTTTTAATTACCCGGGCATCGTCATGTGTAGTATCTTACTCAATAATAATCCCACGGCAATAAATCCCAGACTCAATCAAACTTTGAGGTTCTTGCGATCAGAAATTGAAAACCGCGTTGAAATCGCTCGATATCTAACGCCGCGACGGCCCGTCAAAGTTAGATCTACCGAGGATTGGTTGCATTTGTTTTTTCGAATTTTCGCAGCTGCCGCAACAACTTCGATGTTTTGTTAGAGCAAAACGGGGTCGGAAAGCGAGACTGAAAACCGCGTTGCGAAATTTTTGACAGCGGCATCGCGACGCTACCGCAAAGTTCAATTTTCGTAATTTCGTTCGTTTTCATAATTTTCAAGCTAGCTAAACAAGTATCGCGTTCTGTTGAAGGGAAAGCTTGTTAGGAAGCGGTAGTGAAAACCGCGTTGCAAAATCTTTGATAGCGGCGTCGCGACGTCGCCGCCCAGTTCAACTTGTTAATCTAGGTCGAATTTCGGGAACTCGCGGTGATTTTTACGCTGTAGTTTTCGCAATTTTGTAGATAACGAAACAAATTTGATGTTTTGGTGAATAGCGAAATAAAAATAGTGGCGAATAGTGAAAGGGATAGCTTGTGGTAAAGCGCGACTAAAAACCGCATTGCGAAATTTTTGACAACGGCGTCGCGACGTGACCGCGAACTTTCTAATCCAAGTCACCCACAATATCATTTCTGAAACTAATACTAAATGAATCTAAATGTTTTTCAACACTTATTACGATATTATTTGAAGAACAAGTACTTCAATTCGCAGAAAGCCTAAATTGCAATAAAAATTGTTTTCTCCATGAATATTAATGTTAGAATCTTGGGCGTCTCAAACTAGTCCACTAATCTAGCGTAGTACTATTTTTTTGTCTATTTGCTTTTAATTCTTGAAACTTTAAAATCATTTCTTTCTTTCTTTTTTCGTATTCCTTTTGAATTAAGGTCATAACACCTTAAGAACATTTTGGCAAGATTTGTTTGGGAAACCGGCCAGCTATTGCTTTCCGAATAAATGCAGATTTCGAAATTGCTCGATCACATATACCATCGATGGTTGCCATTTTTGCATCTATAGTTTGCAATGTTTGAGAGCACTAATTCAATGTGCTTTATTTTTATTTACCTTTAGATAAAAGCGAAAAACCGCGGTTTTTTATGACGGTTATGCGGTTTCGGTTTTTGCACAGAAAACCGCAGTTTTGCGGTTCGGATATATCCGAACGAGAAACCTTAAATTTATGTTATTATTATACAACATAATTATATATATATATATATATATATATATATATATATATATATATATATATATGTATATATATATATATATATATATATATATATATATATATATATATATATATATATTATTATACTCATACTCAATGCTCACAAATAATTCGTACCTTTAAAAATGGTGTTAGGGGCAAGGGCGTAGCCACGGAGGAGCAAGCAGTGGCGCTTGCCTTCCTTGTTTTTCGAAAAATTTACGAAAAAACAAAATAAATACCTACCCAAAGTTATAAAGTTAAAAATATTTAAAAATTGTTGTGTGCGCTTGTGACGCGCACGGCTCATCACATTCTGTACCGATTAATAAATACTTTGTATTTTATATATTTATATTTTTATAATACGTTTTCTGGTTTTTGCCCTTTCCTGGAGAAAACAGAATCATTCAAAACACAATATTTGACCTTGATAATTAAAAAAAAAATCGCCTGCGGCGCTGATTAAGGGTCATTCGGGGGGAAAGTTTCAGTTGCAAATTTAGTGGCCCGCAATAACTAAACGGTTGCTGACTGCTGGACTAGAGTAGTCACTCGAATGTGAAACTCGTCGGACAATTCTAGGCAGAAGGCTAGTCAAATTCTGTTGTCTCTAGACTATTGCCTTAATGTATTTTTAATAGCTTTGTTGTTATACGTTCTGCATTTTTTGCGGTCAGAAATGAATAAAATAAATATTGCACATGTTAAGGAGGTTCGAGCGTAACTAATGAGTCAAAATAGTGCTTGAATTTTTCTATATTTTAAATTATACTAATAGTTGTTAAAATTCATTATTTTTATTTATAATAACATAACAAATTTTAAAATTGGTAATTATTATTTATTTAATAAATTAAATTAAGTTGACTTATGAATAACGTTATTTTTGACTTATAAGGTGACATAAAAAGATCTGGCAACATCAGTGTTATGAGTCGTCTGGTTGTAAAGGGATCAGAATTTTATTAGCCCAAGATGTTGGCCGAAAACCTAAAATTACCAAAAGAAAAAAATTATAGATAATCTATGTAAAAAGCTGGAGTGTATTCTATCAAATAGTTCCACAGACGTTCAAAAGTTCAAAATATTTCCATGTTTTTCTTTTCTCTCACAATCAGCTGTTATCGCGACGTTGCCAAACCATCTGTCATGTGAATTACTGTCGATAAACAAGATTCAAAACAAAAAAAATCAACTTTAATTATTTAAATAATTACATCGGGAACATCACATTTTTTTAATGTTATCGTGTTTTAATATTATCTAAGTTTATTGTACATAGTTTTTTATTCCTTAAAGTTGGGAAATTAATATCGAAAAAAATAAATAAGACGCGACGGAAGCTTGTCGGCCATAGGAACCTGCGTATAAGATTCTAAAAAATCATCATTTTTTATTTTTTTTCCGGATAAACTAAACAAAGGATCACTTTCAAATTTTGAGAGGACATATATAAAGTATTGATCTTCATTTATAAAAAGTTTCAAAGCTTAAACTTGAAAAAAAAATTTAACATGGGATTCGCTCGAACTTCCTTAAGGGGTTATATCCACTTGTAATCTTGAACAAATCGATTTTTTTTTGCATATTTTGAATGTACATTTAAGAATATTGTCCGAAAATTTCACATTGATCCGGCAAATAGTTTCGGAGAAATTAGCGTATTTGTAAAGACGTCTCCGAGCGTTTGAAAGTAAGCGGAGCGTAAATCGGAGTACGAACTGCTTCTCATTGCTCCTATGCCCTTGTCCATGCTTAACCGTTGTCGTGCCAGTCTTCTGTTTATTTCCTCAGTGTGTAGAGTTTTGTGTATCAAAATGCCTTGTAAAATCAGCAGAGAAACTAGAAGCCGTCCCAGTGCACAGTTATCACGACCGAATAAACGTAGATGTGTTTATAATCCAAAGACAGTTGAATATGATGAAAGTAGTTTCAGTGCTTCAGCAAAAAAATTCACAGTCCAAGATGAAATGCTAGTGACTCGTGATACTTCGATTGAATATCGAATTATAAATTTTATTACGGTATTTGCGGCTATCAGTGAATATGTCCAATGTAAATCGTGTAATGAACCAGTTAAATTTGAAACAGCATCACAACGGGGACTTGGTTTTAAAATCGTTATCATGTGTGATAAGTGTCATCCTCGTAGCGTAAATTCATGTGGCTTTGTCAAACATTCTTATGAAATAATTCAAAGATTTTTATTCGTTATGAGAACTCTTGGGTTAGGTTTAAAAGGTGTAACTCAATTTTGTGGATTAATGGATATGCCAGCTTTTATGCTACAGAGTTCTTATGACATAATAATGAAAAATATACACGAATGTGTAAAAATAGCTGTCGAAAAATTGCTGGAGAAAGCTTGTACTGAGAAAAAAGAAGCGACGTCGGAAAACCAGGGTGATGAAAATAAAAATGACCTGACAATCTCTGGAGATGGTACCTAGAAAAAGAGAGGGTTTAGTTCTTTATATGGCGTGACTTCATTGATTGACTATTATACCGGTAAAATTATTGATCTTTTCGTAAAAAGTTCTTATTGTAAACAATGTGAACCTTGGAAAAATTTAAAAGATACTGATGAATATCAGGAGTGGTGGGATGAGCATAAAGTCTGTTCTGCTAATCACGATGGGTCACCAGGGAAAATGGAAGTTAATGCGGTCATTGAAATGTTTAAACATTCATTAGAAAAGTTGGGAGTTCGTTTCAAGAACTACATTGGAGATGGCGACTCCAAAACTTACTCAGGAATTTTAAATGCTGTACCTTATGGTGACATAGAAGTGATGTAAAAAGAATGCATAGGTCATGTTCAGAAGCGAATGGTAAAACGACTAAGAGATTGTGTAAACAAAACTACAACTGAAATTATTGATAAAAATGGAAAGAAATGACAGAAGAAGGTACTTGTTGGAAAGGGTAAACTGACTGGTAAAATCATAGATAAATTAACTGTGTATTATGGCCTAGCGATAAGAAGACACTGTGATTCTGTTGAAAATATGTCTAATGCCATTTGGGCTTCTTATTATCACAATTGCTCCACTGAAGACAATCCTCAACATGATAAATGCCCGACTGGAGAAGACTCGTGGTGTTCTTGGCAGAAAGCGCGAGCCTTGAACACATTATCAACCTACAAACATGATTATCAACCCTTACCACCTGATGTTGCTGAAGCTATACTTCCAATTTACACAGATCTGAGTAATGAAAAATTAAATTGGTAATTAAATTGGTGGTTTCACGCAAAACAATAATGAAAGTTATAATCAGCTGATATGGAAAATAACTCCAAAAATAATCCCATGTGGCTCTAAGATCTTTGAAATTGCTGCTTATCTTGCTGCCGGCATTTTTAATGAAGGAAAAACATCTCTTCTATATTTCATGAACGCACTGGGACTAACTACCGCTTGGGACTAATGCCCACGCCTACGTAGAAAAAGAGGACGCAGAGCGCATTTCGATCTCTGACGCAAGAGCGTAAGGGAGCACGCACGAGGGGAGAATGTCACGTAGACAGCAACAGTTAGCTGTATTAGAAGCAAACAATGAAGCAGAGGGTTCCTCTTATGGCCCTGGAATAGATGACTCGATGTAAGTTGGAAAAAAAATTTACTTAGTTTAAATGGTTCCCAAAACTTTTAACGCGTTTTTCTCGAAACGGTGTTTTCAAAGTCGGTGAGGAAAATTTCTCCGAAACGGCTAGACCGATCGGCTTGAAATTTTCACACGATCTTCTTAGATAGTTTTGTCAGGTAATGATCGAAGGAATAACATTTCTGACATTCATTTCGATTTTGTAAGCCACTTTAAAGTGTAAATTTTCTTGAAAAAACTTGATTTTTTTTTTTCGGGAAGCCGCCATTTTGTTACAAATCAAAATTTTACTATTCCACCGATCATTACCTGTATTCATCTATCCTAAAAAAAAATCTTTTGGTGTTTTTTATTTCAGATAATTTGAATTAGAGATATCATCCTCACCGCCAGACACCTTTTTGTCCTCTAGGAGAGGTCCTCTAGGAGATCTACTACAGGAACAACGGAACCCAATATTTTTGTAAATACATCGCAAATTCTTAAAATACATTAAATTCGCCATATGCACATTTATTATATGTATTTATTTAATAAAAAGCCTCTTCACAAAAAATTCACAAAAAACACGTTTTTTTGAACTTACAAGTGCATATAACCCCTTAAGCTAATGTAATAAATTAATTAAATAAATCGAGAAATGTATTAAAAAATCATCTTATTCACAAACTAAAGACCTCAAAACTAAAAACTTTCAAATGATAAAAAAATAATTCTAACAAATATAATCTATCTGTCTATCAGCTAGATCAGGCCTGATCAAATGGCAATCCGCCGGTCACATGCGGCCTGCGTCGGTATATACGGCCCGCGAAACATTTTATAAATTCCATGCCTAAGACATGCTTATTATGTTTAGCAGACCTGATGTTTATTTCATGGACACTGCCCATTTACGGGTGTTCTCTGAAAATATTTCGTTCTACGAGAAGTTCATATTGTCCACTATGAGAAAACCTAACAATATTATTGGGTTAAAATTAAAATTTAATGCGGGACGCCGTCAAATTTCCATATGGCCTGAAAGCCAAAAGATTCGCCCACCCCTGAGCTAGATGGTACCACGTTGAAATATTTTATTCAGTGTTTGTCTTCAATGATCAATTTATCTTTTAGCTCCTCTTGATCGTTATAGCCGAGTTAAACTGTACATGTTATAAATTATAAATCTGTGTTGATGTATTTATGGTATTGATTCAAGGAGTTCAGTTCGATTTTGATAGTTTTGCAAATACGTTGGTATTAGCCGATCAAAAAATTAACAATAAATTGTAGCAATTGTAAAGTAACATAAGTAACGTAGTAAAGTGCTGATAAATGTATTTTCGAAAACTAATCGAGAGGTTAGAATTGCTTGATAAGAGCAAAGAAATGTATTTTCATGGGGAAAATTAACGAAGTTTGTAAACTTCGTTAATTTCTTGGATAAAATCTTCGAAATTCAATATTACAATTTCATTTAAATACTGTTTTATCAACATAAGAATCAACAGCATTTATTTAATATATAGAGATAAATAATATTCAGACTGCGTGTCTATAAACATTCCTTATTATAGTTTATATTTCGCTCTGAGAATAAAAAAGCTATTTATACGATAACATGTAATGTACAGAGATAAAGTTTAAAACAACAAACATTTTGATGTGACAAGCGGATGTTGCAAATGGACCAGACGATGCCCATGAAACTAATTAATAGGTGTTTAGTAACATGCAATATTTATTAAACTGTAATATGTACTAACCTTTTAAAGAGAAACCATATCAGTCGCAACAAATAAAGTCGTAAAAAACTCAAATTACAATAAATAAACACAGCAAAAATGTTGTGATTTCAATTTGTGACGACCGACCGAAACGCACCAACAACACGAAATTCAACACACTCGACTCATAACATATTTTTGTTACAATTGCAATTTATCAACAAACATTTGTTGTTTGTGTCGCCGTCAGTCGTATACTGACTTTACAAAAATTGCAATCTCTCGTCGATATGACTATAATATTCCCCACTCTAGCTAGCATAACGAAAAACCGAGCCAATTAAAATCTCTCTTATCGTTTTCTATCTTTATATACAAAAACATAAATAAATGGAGTTTTAGTTTAAACAAATCCGTTTATACGGACATAGCAGCGAAGACAGATTTCATAATTAAAAATGTTCGAATGAAATTAATCGCATAAAATTTATAGTAGAGAGAATTCTTCGCAGATAAAATTGATCGCGAAATAATTTTACAAAAATGGAACTCAAGACAAATAAATTGTGTAAATCTCAATGCATTCTTATTATTTGTTTCATTTCTACATACTTAACTTTCGTTTTTTATAATATCGCCATAATTGCCATTTTTCTAATATCCATATTTTTTTCAATCTGTAAATTAAATTTTCGAAAATATTTTTGTCCACAAAATAAATAAATTTTGCAAATTCCATTACATTTTTCGATTTCTTCATTTTTTAAGACATGGCAAACTAGACTTGATTTTTGTTAAATTTTATATTTCTTTAGGTGGCCGTCTCCGCTCCGAAGTTTGGCAATCATTAAGGCGGTTTTTATTTTTGAGATCGCAGATTGGTTATTGGTTGCTAGTACAGAAAAATCACTCCCTAAAGCTTGTCATGAGTTTCGTCTCCTTCCCATGGATCTCTTCTGATTTTTCCCTGCATGATAACAGTATTTGATATTTTTGGCCTCTTATGACATGCTCCATAAATACCAGTTTTCTTCGTTTAAATGTCAGAATTACTTCTGTTTCTTTACTCATACGTCCAGCCCCGGATCTTCAATTTTTTCGTGGCGGGGCAAAAACTGAAAAAAGCCGCCTCCACCCGCCTATATTTTTACCTTTATCAACATCATTTTAGCCATTAGACGGCCACTGATGGTTATAGGCCTCCAGGAAACAAGGCCACAAAAATCTATCTAGCGTTGCTCATTCTGTCTTAAGCCTATATATTTAAAAATATACGTACATGGACATAATGACAACATGGACAAAATCTCTATTTTTCATTGTTCTGTTTGTCGAGAAAATTGAATTGACAATAAGAAAATTTTAGGTCAAATGTACAGGGTGTTCATAAAATAGGAAAGTTTGAAAATGCTTCAAGCATAAGTTACAATATTTATTATTTTTTACAAAAAATTTATAAAACAAAGTTGTTTATAAGTTGTTTATGAGTTTGAATACAAATTTTTAAATAATTTTTTTTAAATCATTTAGGATGGCACAGGATAAGGTCTGAAATAAAACGTAAGATTAAAAATCAATGAAAAGTAAGTTGTATTGCAAATTAAAATTTCAATTTTATTCCTCGAGCCTTTTGTTCTGCAAACAAATCTATGGCCTTGTCATAATTAATCTCATGTGCCATTCGATTTTCTATCCCTAAGATTGCGAGACTCGATAAACGATCCTGGCTCATAGTGGCTCAGGTAACTTTTAATAAGTTTTAGTTTGCTAAAACTTCGCTCACAGCTTGTGGATGTAGAAGCGTACAGTAAATTCGCAGAGCAATACAAATATTAGGGAAGGCATCCTGCAAGTCGTGCGGATAGATCTCTTACAAGAGATAGAAATCGTTAGCCTATATCACCAAATAAAAGTGGAGCTTGCTCATTAGGAACCTAGAGTTTTTGTCAGAATTCAACGGCGTTTAATTCATGCTAGTATTTTCGAGCTAGATCTGCTCCATGCTTTTGCAGTTCTTCAGTTGACATATTCAAAATTTCAGTACCATTGAACAATGCAAAATTGATAGGCATGATAGCACAATCAAACCTCTTTTTAATTTCTGATATGATTCAATGAATTACCATCATTATTTCTTTAGAAAAGAGCTGAGCAGGTTGAAGTGTTCGTAATTCGTCATCACACATCCCTTCAAATTGTTTGTTGCATTTCGAAATTCGCTTATTTGGCTGAATAGGCTCAGCGCCAATTTTTTCATCAAAAGCATCTTTAATCCAATAATCAATTGAATTTTGCCTCATTTTTTTTTTTAAGTTTTGATCCATTAAAGCGACGGATCGCACAAGGATTTTGATATTTACTCGATTGATTTCACGGAGAATATTTGCCCAAATCGTCAAATTCAGAATAAATTAAAAAATATAGCAATTAAGAGATGACCAGCTTCGTACTTAGCTTCCAGAGCATGAGATGTTTACTTAACTTCTTCCAAGGTTTCCACTACTTTTGGCATATTGTTTAACAGGGTATTCACAGCAACATGTTTCGCCGACCATCTTGTCTGGCTGCTTCCTTTTAAATTGGTTTTAACATATTTTTTCATAATATCCCACCGCGCAATGGAGCCGACAAAAAATCAATATACTTTTCGAATCAGTCCAAATAGGTTTATAGCTTCCTGGCATGAGGCACCTACAAGATTTAAGGAGTGACCAAAGCACGGTACGAACTCGGCCAGCTGATTCTTTTCTGCAATCCTGGCTTGTACTCCTTTATAGATGCTAGCCAAATTGGACCCATTATCATAAGCATGACCACGATATTGTCCAATATTTAAAGTATCAACTGTCAAATTTTCTATAATCTGTTGACAAATGTACTCTCCTGTCTTTCAAGCAACTTGTATGAAATCAATGAAACTTTCTTTTATTTCACACATATCACCAGTTTTTTTCACAATCGAATAACCTGGATTATTTGTTCTGTATGGGACACATCGGGAATGCATTCGAACATTTTCTTATTGTATTTGCTTCTCTTTCCTTGATCTTTCCTTGAATTTTGATCTTTCCTTGCTTGATTACTGTAATTTTTATTTTGTAGGTCATACAGTTCAATTAATCAGCCACAAGAGCGATCAATTCCTCTGCTTTTTCGTCATTCATTCCACTCATTTTCAAAAACTCGCCGTTTTCGACACAATCCGTCATTAAAATCACAAACAAACTGGTCAACATGCTGGTCATGCGACGTCGAGCTACAAAACGTAAAATAATGCTCACGGCATAATCCCAGCGACAGCGCGCGGCATAACGACTTGTAACAGCTGTCGCGTAGCCATAGTGACATTACGTAGCCATTTGACAGGCGACGTCGCGCGACGTCGCGTAGCTGATATCGCATATATGAGAATCGGCCTTTAATTGTCAGTATTCTATGTTCGGTAGATCGATATGAACTAAATAGTAAACACAAATTGCACGTTTGAAACAAATTAGTGCCGTGGACGGAGATCGACGAAGGAGTTTGTCGACGAAGGATATGTAGATAGATAGTTCAGTCAGTCGGGAAAGAAAATTGAATCGAAAAATAAAGATTTATTTTGATTGGCTGATATTTTTTTTTTAATAAATAAATAAGATGTTAATTAAAATATCTCGAAAACTATTGAGAAGTTATCGAGACAAGTTAGTATGTATGAGTAGGGACAACATTGTATTTGGCTGCCAAGTTTGAATTTGCCGCCCTCTGAATTTGCCGCCCGGGGCATGGGCCACGGCTTGACCCCGCCCCCCCCCCCTAGATCCGGGGCTGCATACGTCACAACACTTCAACGTTGGTAATTTTCTTCTTCCTATAAAATCCTCAGTATTCTCCGATATATCCATAGCTCGAATGCCACCAGTTTTTTACGTCGATCCCTTTGAACGTCAAGGCTTCCATCCCGTAGTATAGTATTGGCAATACATAACCTCTATATAATCTCTCCAGTCGTATTTTTAATTCAAGGTTTAGATCTCGGCAGCAGAAAAGCCTCTTCATTATTGTAAATGAATATTATTATACTTGCTTCTTGACTCTGTTCGATTCTGATTCTAATTTCTTGGAAGCAGTTATTTTGTTGCCGTTTCAATGGGTTGTTTTTTTACATATACTCTACGGTTGTCCTGAATTGTCTTTGTTCTTAGCAAATACTTTATTTTACTTATGTTCTGTGAAAGGCCATATTCTTCACTTCACAGCGACATGCGCCGTTTTTGTATAATATTTCCTATAAATCTCTAGGGGATTTTCTTTTTAGCCTTTTCAATGTTGAATTATCATTCATTAAGTGCGTAGCCAGAATATTTAGATAACTATCAAGTCTGTTCCTGTATTTCATTGAGTGTTTAAATCTCCTTAAACTGTTGTCCTGTCCTTGATTTCAAGGATGTGGTGTAATCGTTGGTTTGTTATGAACTACGGAGAATTAGCAATAATGCTCAGAATTTGGACTGAAATATCGGGAATATTTCCAAGTTTGAATTGGAGGCTGTGCCCCATAGTTGAACTCCGTAAGTCCAAATTGGTTTAAGAATACTATTGTATAACACAACTGTGATTTTTTGCCGAGCAATCAGTACATTTTCCTTAGTTGGATCCCCAATGCTTTTCGTTTTGTGAATATATGTTTCTTCCAGGTAATACGACGATCCCAATGAATTCCAAGATATCTGGCTTCAATTGCTTGAGGATTCTGTACTCTATTGAGCGACACTGTTGAGACAACATTTGATGCGCGTTGGTTCGTAAAGGTTACAGGAACCGACTTAGTTCCGTTTGCTATTATTCGTCAGGTAGTTAGCCATTCCGTGATGTTGTCCAAGGAGCGTTAAACATTTCAACGAGTGTGTCCAAAATGGTGCTTGGTTTAGCACTCCTACTGCCAATAAATACACGAAACTAGATTGCTCGAGGCCCATCCGTGAACTAGCAGCCGAAAAAACACAAGCTTGTAGATTGTGGCAAACTACTAGATTACTACTACGGAGACAAAACACGGCCGAACTAGCTAACGGCCAAGCTTAAGAAACTGCTGCTAACTGAAAGGAATGAACTGTACAGAAACTACCTGCGTAATCTAGATGCTACTGCTGCTAGTAACTATTTCCTTTGTAAAGCAACCAAAGACTCAAAAGACCCATTGCCTCTAATCCGTCTATACGCAATAAGGAAGGTTCCTGGGAGAAAAGCGACCCAGCGAAAGGGGTAGCCTTTACTCTTATCTTGTTTATGTCTCCGTACCAAACACTGCCCAGAATGCGTCTGAAACCAATAGTGAAGAACACATCAACTCCCTTAATGAACAAACTCGATCTCGAACTCCAACTCGGTAATGAACCGAGTCGATACGAACTCGACCTATCAATTGAAAGGACCAAGATACGCAAGTTCATGGAAACAATTAGAAACTTAAATCATAACAAAGCTCCAAAATATGAACAATTACTGCAAAAATACTTCATAAAATACCTGAAATAGCAGTACATTTCTTGACACACTGCTTAATTGCATACTAGTCAGAGGCATCTTCCCGTCTCAATGGAAGGTTTCCCAAATAAAAATTATCCTCAAATCTGGTAAAACTCCACAAGATGTGTCTTCCTACAGGCCGATCAGCCTACTACCCCTTCTGTCAAAAATGTTGGAAGTACTTTTTTTAAAGCGCTTAAACACAGTAATAGCAGAAGTCTACCTAACAATCAATTTGGCTGTAGAAAATACATGGCATGATAAAGTAGGTGCATAGACTAGTAGAAGAAACCTATAAAGCTTTCGAAAACAAAAAATATCCTTGCGCGGCATTTTTCGATATTTCCCAGGCCTTTCTCTGGCGGCATGAGGGCTTACCGTACAAAATACAAAACCAACTCCCGACAAACTATTACATATTCTTAAAGTCATATCTTGTCGACAGGTTTTTCTCTGTTACGCAAGGAGAAGACATAACCAAACTTCACAGAGCTCTCGAGAAGTGCTACAGGGAAGCGTGCTTGGTCCGATCCTATATCTGATTTTTACTTCAGAGCTGCCCATGACAGACAGAGTCGTGATCGGCACTTTCGCTGATGACACAGCAGCCTTAGCTGTCCATGACGAACCGGCTCAAGCAAGTATATTCTTCATTTATTTTATTGAAATATTCGGTAGGGCTTACAGCGAGAGCTTCCCGCATATCAAATCTTATAACACCCGGAAAAAGAAACGCATCCCTTTCTGCCAAGTGGGGAAGGTTTTAACCTGGGGGAAGGAAATTAGCTAAAAAGGAATTAGATCTAATAAGAACGAAATCGCATGTTAACACAAACTTAAAAAGAGTTTACAACAGGGTACGTAGAAAATATAATAAAATCCTAAAGCAAGAAAAGAAGAAACATTTTAAAGAGTTAAAACAAGACAGCTACAACGTTACAAAAACCACATGGGAAGTAATAGGACGAATAGTAAAGGTAAAAACTAAACCAAAAGAAGACTTCTCAAAAGAAGGCATTGACACCAAAACACTGGCAACTAACATCAACAACTATTTTGCAGAGAAAGCAGATAAATTAGTGGAAACCCTAGACAAAACCGAATATAAAGACAATGGGCCCGTCGTTAGAGACTCGATGTTGTATACAATCACTTAAAAACAAGAGGACTACAGGGTATGATGATATACGGATAGATATTATTAAAGAAGTTAAAGACGAATTACTGAGCCTACTATTGCATATTCTCAACAATTCAATGGAATGCAGAGTTTTCCACCAGCAGATGAAAATATCAGCAATCAAACCTATATACAGGCATGGCGAGAAAAGCTAATTAGGGAACTATAGACCAATCAGTTTACAAACCTCCTTTCCCAAAACTTTTGAGAAAATAATATATGAAAGAATGATTTCCTTCCTAAACAAAACCAAAGTTATAAGTTGTGAGCAACATGGATTTCTCAGGGGGATCGACCGACACTGCTTGTTTTGAATATATAACAGGCATTTTACAGAATCCTGAAACTAGAAATATACCCATCGGAATGTTATTAGACATGTCGAAAGCATATGACACTGTGAATCACCAAATATTGTTTTAAAAACTTTTTAGACAAGGAATAACGGGAAAAGTAATAGAATTTATTAAATCATATTTAGTAAACAGGCAACAAATTACACAAATTATTACCGCGGACGGCTTGAAGATCCATTCATCCACCAAAACATTTAATATCGGAATACCACAGGGTAGCATTTTTCACTCTGTACATTAACGACTTACCAATTATTTTAAAGGAGATGCCCCACACTGATAAATTACGCAGATGATACCAGTATCCTTATGATAAATAAAACACCCGAAGAAATACAGGCAAATTTAAACTGGACCATGGCCACGCTAACAGCCTGGTTTTCAGCTAACAAATTGATTATAAACAGGGATAAAATCAATCATATTATATTTAAAACGAAGAGGGATACAAGAGTTTTTCCGACGGAAATATCCAACAACTGTGAAAGTATGCAGATACAAACAGACTATTAGGTAAGACTATTAGGTCTACATATTGACCAGCATCTTGATTGGACCACAAATATAAATCATCTTAGAAAAAAATTTAATAAATCTCGTTTCGCCTTAAGGATGCTTAAAAAATACATGAATAGGGAAATATTAAAAATAGTTAATTTTGTCTTCCACAGTCACCTACAATATGGAATCATCTTCTGGGGCGGAGGATCGCATATAAACGAAATATTCAAAGCACAAAAAGAAGCATTCAGAATTATTAACGCATTAAAACATATAGAGTCATGTAGAGGGGAATTTATGAAGGCAGAGATTCTCACGGTCACAGGAACATATATTCTAGAAACGATAATGTTCACAATGAAACACACAGAATTATTCGAGAAATATAATCAACATGGAAGAGATACTAGAAATAAAAATTTAAGTTACTGTATTCCAATTCATCAGCTGACTATGACAGAAAAAGCGCCACCATATATAAACATTAAACTGTACAATACTCTACCCCGGGAAATAAGGGAATTGAATAACAAAAACCAAATTAAGAGTAAGCTACAAAACATCCTCCTAAATATAGAGCCATATGACCTACAAGAAAATTATACAAAAATTAAACAATTCTCATAACTTTCTATAATACTAACATCTTTCATTTAATCTACAAATCATATAAGATTGTAAACCACATATTATTGTCTTTGTAAATTTAAGTAATGAAATAAATATCTTCAAAGTTACTGTGCAAATTTTATTAATTAGCGTCTGCAAGTTCGAGTGTTCCTGCTAAAAGAAACGAATGTTTAATTACGTTACGTACATAGGTTAATGCGTTATTACATACGTTATATATATATATATATATATATATATATATATATATATATATATATATATATGTATATAGTAAATACGTTAATTTTAATGCCTATGTCTTGATCATCAAGTGCTTCATCTACTATGTCTTCTGAGTACAGATTGAAAATAGTTGGTGAAAGTATACACCCTTGACGTACTCCTCTCTTAATTTCCATTTCTTCGTATGTTATGTCACCACCAGCAGTAGTAGTGCTGCTTTTAGGCCATTTTGATGTTTGAAATTTTACGTCTCTGAAGTCTATCTTTCTCGGTAGTAACGTTTCTAAGAGTTGGTCATGTCCAACTTCATGGAAAGCTTTGTTATAGTGTATAAAGCATACCTATCTGAGGTCCATCTTTCGCTTTAGTAATGTTAATTAGAATTGATCATGTCTAACTTTATCGAAAGCTGTGTTATAGTCTATAAAGCATGCGTTTAGGTCCTGATTTATGTCTAAGCATCTTTGTGATAGGACATTGACATTGTTCCTACACCTTTGCGAAATCCAAATTGCGCATCGTCTGCGATGACCGCGTTTAGTTTCCGATATATTCTGTTACGCATCACCTTGAACAGGATTTTTGCGTGCTGCGTGAGCCATTAAGCTTATCTTAAGCTTATTATCTCATTAAGTTTATATGGTAGTAGCAACAATGTTGATAGCAGTTTGACAGCATTTTGGTAACACTCTTGTTCTGTATATGGTATTGATTAATTCTAGCAGAATATGAATCTAGTCCTCCTCTATTAGTTTAAGAATTTTTGATGGCAGTTGGTCTGGAACTGACGCTTTTCTTATCTTCAGTGTATCCAATGTATATATTACTTCATTTTTAATTATGTCGGAGCCCATTGTTATATTTAAAATTGTTATTTTTATAAAGATTACCATTTTCTGTCTATGAAAATCAAACTTTTCAAAAAATGCTTTCCACCGCAAAATAAATAATTTTATCTACTAACACACCAAAATGAACATTACTGTAGTAAATACATTATTGTTGTAAAGGATGCCATTATTATAATCGTGTGAACGCCCAAATCGTGTGTAAAAATACAATGTAATTCAAATGGAGTTTCATTATAAAACGATTTCGGTTTGTTGTTATTATGGAAACAACTTGCGTCATTAAACAAAAAACATAGACGTAGTGAAAATAAATTTTCTGACGTATATTAAAATTGAATTCATTTTTCTTATTTTGAAACAAGAAGTCTCGTCCCACAGCCTGGATTTATCTGGCTCTAATATAACTTAACCTACTCATCAGCTAAATTACAGCTGGGTTAAGCTAGATTACATCGACAACGACCAAATAGTGTTCCCGTCACTGCGCGTTTTTACAAGTTAGCAATTTTTTCCACGGAGGCGCTGAACATTCTAACCTTATCATGTCAGTGAGTTGAAGTATGTTGTCTGTCAAAATTACAATTTTTACAATATTATCGGTAAGAAACCGTTATTTCTTTGCAGATTTAACAGTATTTTAACATGCTTCGTGGATAAAATAATGTATGACACACGTGTGTGAATTGCTTTTGTGCATGAGTTTAAAGCACGAGCCGAAGGCGAGTGGTTTAATCTGTCTTTCTGACTTTCTGTCTTTTTGACAGACTTGATATGAAAAATTCTTGATTTTTTTTTAAATTTCAGTTTTCTGTATTTCTGACACTAAGGTAATCAAATTTTGCAAGAATCACAAAATAAATAAATTTTGAAAATTTCATAGAATGATGTTCATGTTTTGTTTGTATGTCATATCAAATCTTATAAGACCCGGAAAAGAAACGCATGCCTTTAAGTGTGGAAGCGAAATTAGCTAAAAAGGAATTAGATCTAATAAGAACGCGATCGCATGTTAACACAAACTTAAAAAGAGTTTACAAGAGGGCATCTAGAAAATATAATAAAATCCTAAAGCAAGAAAAGAAGAAACATTTTGAAGAAACATTTTGAGTTAATACAAGACAGCGACAACGTTACAAAAACCACATGGGAAGTAATAGGACAAATAGTAAAGTTAAAACTAAATCAAAAGAAGATTTCTCAAAAGAAGGCATTGACACCAAAACACTGGCAACTAACATCAACAACTATTTTGCAGAGAAAGCAAGTAATAAATTAGTGGAAAGCCTAGACAAAACCGAATATAAAGACAATGGGCCCATCGTTAGAGACTCGATGTTGTATACAATCACTTAAAAACAAGAGGACTACAGAGCATGATGATATACGGATAGATATTATTAAAGAAGTTAAAGACGAATTACTTAGCCTACTATTGCATATTCTCAACAATTCAATGGAATGCAGAGTTTTCCCCCCGCAGATGAAAATATCAGCAATCAGACCTATATACAAGCATGGCGACAAAAGCTACATAGGGAACTATAGACCAATCAGTTTACAAACCTCCTTTCCCAAAACTTTTGAGAAAATAATATATGAAAGAATGATTTCCTTCCTAAACAAAAACAAAGTTATAAGTTGTGAGCAGCATGGATTTCTCAGGAGAGATCGACCAACACTGCTTGTTTTGAATATATAACAGGCATTTTACAGAATCTGGAAACTAGAAATATACCCATCGGAATGTTATTAGACTTGTCGAAAGCATATGACACAGTGAATCACCAAATATTGTTTAAACAACTTTTTAGACAAGGAATAAGGGGAAAAGTATTAGAATGTATTAAATCATATTTAGTAAACAGGCAACAAATTACACAAATTATTACCGCGGACGGCTTCATGTTTTGTTTGTGCCTTTACTTTACTGTATCAATTTTCTAATTTTATAAAAATTACAAATTTACAATTTACAAAAACAAACTACTAATCACACGGAAGGTTTCCACAAAAACAATATTTTATATTTGCAACAGCGAGCGATACAATGTTACATAAAAAATGCATTTGTGGTAAATCCTTCCAAGAACTTAGCATATTGCTTTTTCAAACTGACACATAATTGGCTTATTATGCAATCCACAAATTGCTACTATTTTCCACTACAAAAATTACTTCTTGCTTTTTCAACATGAATAATTATACATAAATCATCATACAAATTTACTCACACAATATTGCCGAAAAATATCCAATTTATTTATTTATTTGTTTTGAAAATTATGTTTTCGTTAATTTTCATATACACATATGATACATATATGATACATATATGATTAAAATATCAAAACCAATTTTTTTATTCATGTTCTAATCATTTGTATAAACTTAGAGAAACCAATTTGTTTTATACGTTAAGTTAACTGATGCTAAAATGATATTCAAACACTAAAGTGTCTGCTCACCTAATATAATAATTATATCGAAAAAAGTATTTATATTTTGGGTATCTAGTGTATTGTCATTTGGACTTGTCTATATAATCTTGTCTCTTTAATCTAGTGTGTCTAATTTAGCCAATTCAATTTAGTCTTGTTTGTCAGGTCTTGTTTGCATAGTTTAGACTAATTAGTCTTGCTTGTCTAGTCTCGCAACACTATTCTTGTTTTCCTAGCCTTCTATGTCAACTATAGCTCCTCTAGAATTGTTTTTCTAGTCTTTTCTGTCTAGGCTTGTCTATTTAGGATTGTCTAATACTGCCTGTGTAATTTAGTCCATCTATTCCAATACGTCTAGTATTGCCTGCCTAGTCTTCTCTCCATAGACCTGTCTGTGTAGTTTTGGTTTCTCTAGCTTTTAAAGCTTGTAAACAATTAGCAGTCTGTACATAATTTGTATTGTCTATAATGGCTATGAACTTGATATTGTTCATATCGATTTAATTTACTTACTGTATGACGTGAAATATGTAAAATCTTATCTTGACATATTAATGAAAGATAATATAATTAGAAACAATTATTTTATACAAGCAATTACGCAAATTGTGTATATTTATGCACAATTACTGTCTGGGTGCGAGTCAAGGAAAGTAATGAAAACGCGCGCACTAATTAGCGAAAGCCTGTTGCGAGTGTTTAAACAAGAATTAATAAATCACAAATATTTCTGTATGGAGATGAAACTAAAACTTGCTTAACCTGCGTTTGAACGGCGCCTCTCGCAACAACTGTTACGTAAGTGGCACGTAACTTATCTTGTGCATCATGGACAACGACATACAGATAAGATTCAGCAGATAAGATTAGAAGAGATAGGCTAGACTGGACAGATAAGACTAAACCGACAAGATTAGACGGATAAGGCTAGTCAGACAGGACTAGGTCTATGCAGACAAGACTAGACAGACATCACTAGACAATGAGGACTTGACAGACTAACAATACCAGGCAGAGAATACTAGACGCACTAGAATAGATAGACAAGACTAGAAAGACAAGACTAGACAGACAAGACTAGATAGACAAGACTAGACAGACAAGACTAGACATAAAAAACTAGGCAGACAAGAGTAGACAGACAAGACTAGACAGACAAGACTAGACAGGCAAGACTAGAAAGACAAGACTATGAATAGACAAGAATAGACAGATAAGACTAGACCGACGAGACTAGACAGACAAATCTAAATAGATAAGTCTATCTCGTTTGCTTCTTTGATTGATGTTACTAACTTCTAATTAACCAAAAGCTTACACAAAGCAATATTTAATGTATCTTATGTATAACAGACGAGGACAGATAAAATTGACAAGCCAAACGTTCAGAAAAGACTGCACAGAGAAGACTGAACAGACTAGACTGACAAGATTTGACAGGGAAGACTGGACAGACAAGTTAAGACAAGCAATGTGGGACAATCAAGACTAGGCAAACAAAACTATACAGGCAAGATTAGAGAGATAGGACTAGACCTACAACACTAAACAAACAAGACTAGGCAGACAAGAATAAACAAACAAGACTAGACAGACAAGATTAGACAAACATGACTAGACAGACAAGAATAGATAGACAGACAAGACTAGACAGACAAACAAGACAAGACACACAAATAAGACTAGACAGACAAGAGTAGACAGACAAGACTGGATAGACAAGACTATACAGGCAAAACTAGACAAGCAAGACTAAAAAGACAAGACTATCAATTGCAGACTTTAAGAGTAAACAGAGAAAGACTAAACAGGCAAGACAAGACAGACAAGACTGGATAGACTAGACTTGGCAGACAAGATTAGACAGACAGTACTACTATCCATCCATGGCTCTACAACCCGGGGTGGGTCTTGGCCGCCTCAACAATTTTCCTCCATTCTCTCCGTTCCTGAGTGGCTTCTTGCCAGTTGAGCACCCCCAGGGTTTGAAGGTCCTTGCGGATATTATCCCGCCATCGAAGCTTTGGGCGCCCCAGTGGTATTTTGTTGTTAGGAGTTTCTTACCAGACCATTTTAACTAGCCTTGAGTCATTACTCCTCTGGACATATCCCAGCCATCTTAATCTGTTTGACTTGATTTCTGGTACTATACTTGAGCTATTCTATAGTTCATATACCTCATTGTTCGTGCGCATCCTATACCGCAACGTTTGTTGATCCCAGACTGCTCCAAATATTTTCCTAAGAATTTTTCTTTCAAGGCGATTGAGTAGAGACATGTCTTGTACGGTGGCTGAGTTGCGTAGTAGCATTTATTTCCTTGTAGAATGTGCTGTCCTATTTCTACTTTAACGTTGTTATCTGATGTTATTAATGCCCCTAGGTATCGAAGAGACTGTACGTGCTCGAAGTTCTCATCCATGTTAATATTTTGTCGAATTCGATCTCGTCTTGTGTTTCGTGTCATATGCATATACTACGTTTTCTCCTCGTTGACTTTCAATCCCATCTTTTTTGCCTCTTTTTCGAATTTTATAAAGGCTTCCTTCATGCTTTGAAGAATTGTATTTCTTCCGACAACATCTAGATCATCTGCATACGCTAGAATCAGTCTGGGTCCGCTATTTTCGAAGATTCCCATACTTAGTTCGGTTTGACTTATCACCTTCTCCAAGGCTAGGTTAAACAAAGCCGGTGACAGTGCATCCCCTTGTTTAAGGCCAGTTGTTATATTAAATATTTCGCTGTATTTACCTTCTATTTTAATTGTACTATATGATCCTTCAACGAAAACTTTAATTTGGTATCTCTTTTTTCTATCCTGGTGTATGGTATCTCCAAGTTTCTGTCCACCCTCCTTCAGGCATTCCGCGAAGATGCCATCTCTTTCTGCTGCTTTATTATTTTGTAGCTCTTTAATGGCTTGAGCTGTTTCTTCTCTAGATGGTGGATCAACCCAGGCTTCAGCGCTATGTCGTTTATCCTCTTTTTTATATGTCGGGTCTTCTATATTGAGTAGGTTGTGAAAGTATTCTTTACAGGTATAGAGGATCTACTGTTTTCTAGTCATAAGTTCGCCATCATCATTCTTAATCATTGTAGAAGTTCTTGGGCGAAATCCTTTTTTATGTATGTTCACTTGCTTATAGAATTTTCTTGTGTTTCCGTGTGTTCTAGCTCTTTCCACTCCATGTAGCTGTTCATTATGCCATTCTCTTTTCTTTTTTCTCATAAGTTTTCGCATTTTGTTTCTTAGGTTATGGAACTTATTTCTATTTTCATCCGATGGATTTTGTAACATCTTGATTCTTGCTTCATACTTTTCCCTATTAAGTCTGTGACAATCTGTACCGAACCACATCTTCTTTTTTGTATTTTGTTTCTCACCAAGGATTTATTTGTTGGCTTTGAATTAGCTTGAATTACTTCCTTAATTGTCTTCCAAGTATCCTCTACTCCTAGGTTCTGTACATGTATTTCTCTGTATGCCTGTTCTATTCTTTGTTGGTACTAATCCTTAACATCTGGTTGTTTTAGCTCTTCGATCTTCCACTGTACTTCTTTTTTGCGGCTTTTCTCTTTCCGTGCAGCTAGTCGCAGTCTAGTTTTGGCCCTAAACAAAATATGATCCGTATCTCCATCAGCTCCCCTGCAACTTCTATCGTCTATTATGTTTGATCCGTGTCTAGTGTCTACCAATACGTGATCTATCTGATTTCTCGTAATACCGTCGTTAGATATCCAAGTATGTTTGTGTATATCTTTATGAGGGAACATTGTTGATTTTATTAGTAGGTTATTCGAGACTGCAAAGTCGATCAGCCTGGTTCCATTGTCATTAGAAGAAGTAAGCTGTGTCTTCCAAATTGTAGTTGTGATGTTTCTTCTCTTCCTACTTTGGCGTTATAATCTCCTAAAACCAGAAGCATATCTTTTTTTGGTATTTCATTTAGTGTTTGTTCCAGTATTTCATAGAAAGTGACAGTACTAGACAGATAAGATTAGACAGGCAAGACCAGACAGCCGAGAAAGAATTTCAACCATTTCCTCAATTATTGATGTTACTAACTACCAATTGATCAAAATCGTACACAACGCAAAATTGATTGTATCCTCTATTGAAACTATTATGAGCTCTATGTGAGTCTTGTTTGATTTATAAGAATATTTGCAAGATATTACTGAGCAACATGAGGGCAATGTACTGTAAGTTGCGTCAAAAAAAAACCTACATTCGGAGTTGCCAGGAAATTATACTTTACCAATATTTCGATAAATTAATGTACGTATTAACATTAATTTATATCCCTATAAAAATTTATATCTCTATAACCCCTAATCACCATGTGGGTTTCAGGTGAGTGTTTTACAAATTGTTATTAATAAAAGCAAAGCTACACTGATGAGAGATACATCTCGAAACGCGACTGCAGATGGCTGCTTGTTTAAGTTATCGGAAAGCATGATCATAAAAACAATGTTATTTTTATGGTTTCTGTTGAGTGAGAAGAAGGTGAACTGAAAGCTATTAAATAACTGACAAATTTCACATGAGATTTGTTTTGGTAGTCCTAAAAAGACTCAGTAATTGTTATATAGCTCCGAAATGGTTGACTATATTTATATATTCAGGCTGTGTTCCGAATATTTTAAGTTTGTATGATTATCTATAACGTAGGATGGTTTTACCAATTCTATTAATTATTATTATTATTATTTTACATGAATGGTCCCTTTAGGAACACATGAAGCCAAACATGATTTCGAATCATGTTTGGCTTATAATAGGAGTTCCAGCAATGCTGGGTACTTCGAACCAGGGATTGTTAGTTCCTAGAGTCGCCGCCGCACCCACAGGGTGTCAGACGCGGACCAGGATACCCGGTGGATACCACTCAGACGCGCCTGGATTTTAGTCAGGCTTTTCTTTTACTATCCCGAAAAGCATGGGTGCTTCTTTTGCCAGTTCCGCGGTACCGATGATTTTCATCTCCGCCTTCACTGCCATTGAGGACTTCACCGTAACCCTGGCAAGGGGCCCTCACATGATACTGTCACCCGGACCAGGTGATCCATAGTTTTTTACGAGGTTGTTACTCCTCCCCTTCTCCTCCCACATATTATTATAATACTACTTTTTTTTTAAATCCACCCAAAGAAAAGAAAAGAAAACGTTTTATTTTCTATAAATTTATAGTTTTGCAAAAGTTTTTTTGCTCCCTTAAATCCTGGATGGAATGAAGGCTTGATCGATAAGATTAGACAGACAAGACACGCAAAACTATGCAGAAAAAGCTAGACGGATAAGAATTGAATAAGACTAATGGAAACCAGACAAGGCAGAAAACGCCAGACGTTAAGGTTAGACAGGCTAGACAAGGTTAGAGAGTCTAGACAGACAAGACTAAACAGACAAGGCCATACAAACAAGACTAGACAGACAAGAATAAAGTTAAAATGAAGACAAATTTTTCAAATAGCTTATAAATTGAACTTTTCTGGGTATTTTCTTAGATTTGCAAATTTAATTTCGAGAAATTTTAGGAGTTACAGCTGAAAACCTAAAGTGGTACTTTTCATGAAAAACGTCTTAAAATTTGCCGAAATTTAAAGCATAATATTTTGCAAACTCAATATTTTGCAAATTGAGAATCACTTTTTCTTGAATTTGCTTATAAATTAAACTTTTCTGCATATTTTTCAAAGTTATATATTTCATAAGAAACTTTTTAAAATTTGCAGCATTTCAAAATATAACTCAAAATTTTGCAAATTGAGATTCAGTGTTTCTTGAAGTTACATATAAATTGAACTTTCCCGGATATTTTACTAGATTTGCAAATTTAAATTCTTGAAATTTTAGGAGTTACAGCTGAAAATCTAAAGTGGTATATTTTATGAAAAACGTCTTAAAATTTGCCGAGTTTAAAAGTATAATAACTCAAAATTTTGCAAATTGAGAATCACTGTTTCTTGAATTTACTTTTTTGAATATTTTTCTATATTAGCAAATTCAAATTTGAGAAATTTTGAAAATGACTGAAAATATAAAGTGATATTTTTCATGAGAAACGTCTTAAAATTTGCCGATTTTCAAAATTGAATTACTCAAAAATTTGCAAATAGAGATCCAGTTATTCTTGAATTTACTTATAAATTTAACTTGTCTGAATATTCTCCTGTATTTGAAAATTTAAATTCGAGATATTTTGGCAGTAACCACTGAAAAGCTAAAGTAATATTTTTCATGAAAAAGTGTCTTAAAATTGGCCATTCAAATTTCAAAATTGAATAACCCAAAATTTTGCAAATTGAAATAAAACTTTTCTTGGATTCACTTATAAATTAAACTTTTCTGAATATTCTCCTAGATTTCCAAATTTAAATTTGAGACAGTTACCACAGTAAATCTAAAGTTATATTTTTCATGGAAAACGTCTTAAAATTTGCCGAATTTCAAAGTATAATAACTAAAAATTTTGCAAAGTGAGATACAGTTTTTCTTAAATTGACTTATAAATTGAACATCTCTGGATATTTTTATAGATTTTCAAATTTAAATTCCAGAAATTTTGGCAGTTACAGCTAAAAATCTAAAGAGATATTTTTCATGAAAAACGTCTTAAAATTTGCCGAATTGCAAAGTATAATAACTCAAAATTTTGCAAATTCAGAATCTCTTTCTCTTAAATTTGCTTGTAAATTGAACTTTTTTGAATATTTTTCTAGATTTACAAATTCAAATTCGAGAAGTTTTGGCAGTTACAACTGAAAATATAAAGTAATATTTTTCATGAGAAACGTCTTAAAATTTGCAGCATTTCAAAGTATAATAACTCAGCATTTTGCGAATTGGGGATCACTTTCTCTTGAATTTTCTTATAAATTGAACATTTCTGAATATTTTCCTAGATTTGCAAGTTCAAATTCGAGAAATTTGGGCAGTTAAAGTTAAAAATCTCGTGTTATATTATTCATGAAAAACGTCTTAAAATTTGCCGAATTTCAAAATATAATAATTAAAAATTTAGAAAATTGAGATTCAGTTTTTCTTGAATTTACTTATAAACTGAACTTTTCTGGATATTTATATACAAATAAAAGACTAGACAGATAAGACTTGACAGACAAGACTGGACAGACAAGATTAGAGAGACAAGACTAGACAGGCAAGACCAGACACACAAGACTAGACAGACAAGACTAGACAGACAAGACTGGACAGAAAAGACTAGACAGAAAATACTAGACACACAAGACTAGACACACAAAACTAGACAAACAAGACTAGACAGACAACACTAGACAGACAAGACTAGACAGACAAGACTAGACAGACAAGACTAGACAGACAGGACTAGACAGACAAGACTAGACAGGCAAGACTAGACAGACAAGACTAGACAGACAAGACTAGACAGACAAGAATAGACAGACAAGACTAAACAGACAAGACTAGACAGACAAGACTAGACAGACAAGACTAGACAGACAAGACTAGACAGACAAGACTAGACAGACAAGACTAGACAGACAGGACTAGACAGACAAGACTAGACAGGCAAGACTAGACAGACAAGACTAGACAGACAAGACTAGACAGACTAGACTAGACAGACAAGACTAGACAGAGAAGACTAGACAGACAAGACTAGACAGACAAGACTAGGCAGACTAGACAAGACAGACAAGACTATACAGATAAGATTAGACAGACAAGCCTAGACAGACAAGATTAGGCAGCCAAGACTAGATAGACAAGGCTAGAACGTTTCTGATCCGAAATTGGATAAATTATCTAATAAAATACGTTTAACAACGTTAATGAATGTCTACTCACCGTAAATAAATAATTCATAGACTGGATTCACTCATCACTATCACTTTCAATCTGAACACCTCAGCTGCATATCGACGACTGATTATCTTCTCGCGTCCGAACAGCTCATAAGAACGTGTTTACCTTTTTTCAACGCTCAACCCGTTCGGTTTGCAGATTCGTAAACACGAAATACACATCCATTTTTCGGATACCGAGAATTCGTCATGGCTTTTAGCAATACGCGAATCCAGCTAGTTTAAATTTATCTGTTCGGAATTATGAAAATGTATATAATTTGTATAGAAATTTAAATGTGAGTTTGTTAATTGTATCTAGCGAGATTTGTCTACCTAGCCTTGATTATATAGTCTGATCTATATAGACCTACCTATCTATATACACATATCTAGTTGTGTCTATCTAGCAATATTTTTCGAGTTATATCTATATAATGGTCCGTAGTTTCTTGAGTCACATTAGTGAAGGCCTTCATTATTATTTTTAATTATTTCGTGCTTAATATTAGTCATCATTTGTAAATCCATGTCAGGTGAAGCATTGAAGTTGTATGATTTATTATAAATATACGCTTGGAGATAAACAGTTTTGTGATTAATTCTATATAAATCCAAATTTGGAAAGTACCGTATCCATTTTTTTGCTCATGTTACTCATTTATCTGTTATTAACAATATTATTTAGCCTGCTAAACACTTTTAGTGTATTAAAAAACCTTGACATGTTATGTCACATTGATTTTATCTTTTGTCTTCATAATCCTTTCAAATATCTACTCCAGTTTCGGTTTGTATTATATTTAAGCCAGATTTCGTTGTGACTACTATTTCAAGAATCGATTACCAATGTTGTCAATTTTATATTGGTTGGATTCTTTTTCACTTTTATAAATATTGCTTCGTCTAATTTAGTTGAGGTAAACTAAATAGATTATAAATATATTCGCTATACAATAAATAAGGAAAAGGATTCACGAGCGAGATGAAATCTTACGAATAGTAGAAGATTTCTATATAGACCTTTACGAATTAGAAAACCACCATAGAGAGAAGACGTTGATGCTTTATACCCGATTCACTATTCCAGTAGTATTCCTGTATTCCAGTATCAAACGCAAAGAGAACGAAATATTCTTCTTCTTTAGGTGCCTTGAGTCAAGACCAGTCCAGTCTCTTATATTGAGTGTAGGAGTTTGGGCAAAAATAGGATTAACCAGGAGCACTTCCTTCATCCGGAACCACGGCGCCCTTCTATCTTGCCCACCATTATTAGTTTTAAAAGGCTATATTTTCTATTTCTGAGGATATGTATTAGGTACGCTGTCTTACGTTTCTTCACAATAACCAATAGCTGTCTGTTTCCGTCCATGCGTCAACCTCATTATTCGTGATATGTTCCGCCCAGGATATTCTCTGCATTCTTCGAAAGATCCACACCTCAAATGCTTCTATTTTGTTCATAGTATTGATCTTCAACGTTCAAACCTCAACACGATCCAAGAGTAACGAGTGAATGTAGCACTTAACGAACCGATATCTTAGTTGAAGGTTTAGGCTTCTTTCGCAAAATACTTTTCTCATCTTAAGGAACGTTGTTCTGGCTATTTCGATGCGTGTTCTTACTTCCAGATCTGGATCCAGGTCTTCCGTAATACAGCTGCCCAAGTATTTAAATAAAATTAGCGACCTTCTCTATTTGCTTATTGTAGACTTGCAAATTGGCTTGGATATCTGGTGTTATACTGATAATCATTGTATTCGTTTTGGCGATATTTACTTTTAGCCCAAGCGCATCACCTTCTGCTATTATTTGGTTCATCAAACGTTTAGGCCAGCTGCACTGTCTGCAAATATATAACCGTATCGTCCGCGTACCTTCTTTTGTTCCAAGTCTATTTCGAAAACCAAACTGTTCCTTGCTTAAGTCATCTTCGCATTTCTTACGTATTCTATTATGCAGGATTTTTAGGAACGAAATATAATGTAACCAAACTTAAAAACGATAAGGCTAAACCAAATAAGGTGCTTCCAGAACTACTCAAACTTACTAATGCAAACGACATATGGGATGCATACAGTAGGCAACTGGTTAAAATATGTGATCAACACATAGGGAAAATACCTAAAAGAACATAGGAGTGGATCTGCGCAAAAACATGGCAACTCATTTCAGAAAGGCGAGAATTTAAGGCATCTATAACTGAATTAAAATACCCTAAAACCGATAACCACGTTAAAAAGTTCAAAATACTGCACAAAAAGGTGAAACGTTCAGTCAGACAGGACAAAAGGAATTGGGTAAATGGACTAGCAGACAGCGCAGAAGCAGCTGCCTCAGTTGACAACTCAAGACAACTATATAGCATAACCCACCAGCTAGCTAAATGCAATCTAAAGACAGATGCGCCAATAATAAAATTAAAAAATTAACAAAACCTTACAACTGTCGAAGAACAACTAAATCGATGGTCTAAATCAGTCGAGCGCAGGCAGCTGAAGCGTGCGCTTGTAGTGTATGAAGCTAGGTGATAAATTAAAGTCAGTGTATTAATTATTAAAAATGCCAAGGGCTTTAATATCCAATACCCTTGAAGGGCAGAATGATAAAGTGCTGGAATTCTTAACAAGTTCGCAATTTGAAGAGTTCATAGGAAAATTGTAAATAAAGAATTAGAGACTGTGGAAGTCAAGTGGACACAGGAAATTAATTTGCTCAATAAGAAAATTGATAAACTATTAGAAACTAATCATTAACTAATAGAAACTAATAACAAGCTTACAAACAGTCTTGCTAATCAACTGTGTGAAATTTCAAATAATCCTCATCCTCAAGATCATATTCGCGAAGGAGAGATAACTAAAAATAGCAACTGCAGATAGCGGATGCTCTACAATCGAAAAGGACACAAAAAAATTAAACGAGAATAAAGACAGAGACATCGATATAGAAAAGGATGCTGAAATAACAAACACCTGTGACGACGGAGAGGGGTGGAATGTTCAGGCAAAAAAACGCAAGCGGCTAAACAGAAAATCGAATGTTATTCACGGAAATTCAGATACCGCACTTATTAAAGCGGCACAAAAAATTGCATGTGCATATACAAGATAAATTTCATATTCAAGATGGCGGAGGATAAGGAGCCTCCGCCATGTGGCAGTGAAACGAAATTTTATAAATATCACCCAAAAAACAAAGTTCCTTTCAAACTGTGCGTTATATGTGAAAACGTTTATCATGTTGCTGATTTTAAAAAATTTAAGTGTACCACAAAAGTGAGTGATATCCTAATAATATGCCCTGAACATAGAGATTTTGACATAACCTTAATGCGTGATGAAAGTGTGTTAAACTTAGAAGCAAGAAGAATCATTGCTCATATAAAATTTAATGAGAAAGAAAAGGCTCAAGAGGAAATACTTACAAACATCTCTCATAGCGTGCATGATACAATAGTTGATAAGCATAATCAAACGGTAACGTGCGAAAATGATGACGACTACACAACCTTGAAAGCTGAGATAATTCTACTAAGACAACTAAACAATGAACTACAAGATAAAAATACAATCCTTAAAAAACTATTAGAAAGAACTGAGTCAGAAAATAATATAAAAACGTACTCGCAAGTACTGAAAGCAAATGAAGCTAAATTTCAACACGTGCCTAACCTAACAATCACCGCGAGGACACACATTAACAAGGCCAAAACTAAGACAATAGTTACAAACAAGATACAGACTGAATTAATCATTCCAATTAATAATTTAAAAGAGAAGAAAGATGGATCGATAGTTCTATGCTGTAGAAATAATTCTGATGAATTGAAAGCAGAAGAAATTCTTGAAAGTCTTGAAAATTGAAAGTCAAATTGGAAATGATTTCATATTAAAAAAGAAGAGATTGATAATCCTAGGCTGAAATTAGTGAATATGCAAAACGAAATGAAAATTGAAGAATTAGAACAAGACATAAATGAGAGAAACTTCGGTGATACTGATTTGTTCTGCAATGTAATTCATATATACAAGGGCTTCAATGGTAAGGTAACTAATGCCATTATTGAAGTAACATCTGATGCATACAAGTATATAAAAAGTCAAGGTTACAAAATATATGTGCGGCATCAATGCTGCAGAGTATTTGATGACCTCAATATAACACCTTGCTATAAATGTGGCAGAATTGGACATAGTCCCAAAAAGTGTAAGAATGACATAGCTTGCCACAGATGTAGTGGAAATCATTTAACTAAAGATTGTAATTATAAAGAGCCTGAAAAGTGAATAAACTGTTCATTTTATAATGAGAAACATAATATCAAAAGGAACACAGATCACATTACAACAGATACGAACAAATGTGAGTATTTACAGTATATAATACACAAAAAAATCAAATTAACTGATTATCCTAGTAAACCAAAGATTCCAAATTTCTTGGAATATAATGGGAAAAAACCTGAAGAAACAAACTTGCAAGAGGATAAATTACCGACTGTGAATAGAGATAATAGACGAAATTAATGGATCAAGAAATTGATGATGATAGAACAGATCTTGAATTTATCGACATTACATCAATGAATGAGTATTTGTGCGGTAATGAACTAATCATATTACATGTTAATATAAGAGGCTTAAATGCCAATCACAGTAAACTAGAATCTTTTGTAGAAAGGCTGAGTAATAAACCAGATGTAATCGTGTGTACTGAGACATGGATGCTGCAAAGTTACGAGTTTTTCAGTATGCCTGATTACAATATATACTACAATAATAGTGGTATAAACAAAGCAGATGGAGTGGTCATGTATGTTATTAAATGCCTAAATGAAACGACTACAATTGAATATGTAGACAATTTCAAATTCTTGAGTACTAAAATAAATTTTAAGAATAAAATAAATATCAAGATAACTGGTGCATACAGATGCCATGATGTCACTAAAACCAACTTTGTAGATATATTAGATAAGTACTTAAAAGTGAACAAACATATCAATAATCATTGCATGGAAGGTGATTTTAACATTGGTATTATGGAAGATAACCAGATAGTAAATGATTACATTAATAACTTTCTTGAAAGTGCTTATCTTCCCTGCTTTAAGGGAATAACTAGACCGAATACCAGTAACTCATCAAGTGGATCATGCATAGACAATATCTTTATCAAAACCAATAATGAGGATGTTAAAGCATGCAAGTACATGAATCCTTTCACAGACCACTTGCCACTGTTCCTAAGTTTTCATACTCAAAAAACGCAAACAAAGAAGACGTATAGACATTCTAGCATAAACTATAATAAGCTACAAATGGAATGTGGGAGATAAACTGGAACGTTATCAATGAGCAACATGATCCTAATACAACAATAAATATGCTAGTAGATGCAATTCAACACGCAATTGTTAGAGCAACAGCAGTGACTGTAATGAAGAAAAGTAGACAAGGATCTAAATGGATTACTAGAGGAATTATCAAGTCTTGTGAAATCAAAGAAAAACTATACAAGCGCTGGAGAAATGATATTTACAATGAAATTTTGAAAGAAGAATACAAGAAGTATGAAAAAACCTGAATAGAGTTATATTCAAAGCTAAGCAAGAATATGAAAAACCAATTCAAAAGGGTAATTACGGACAGTAAGAAATTGTGGCAGCTAGTAAACATGAAAATCAACAGAAAAAATGCAAGCAAGAATAAACCTCTGGAATACCTGATCAATGAAGATGGAGTAAAATTAGATAACACAAGAGACTAACAAATAGCTAACTGTTTCAATCTATTTTTCAGTAGTATTGGACCAAAGCTAGCTAATATGATAAGAACAATAGATGGTGTACAAGAAAGGAGAATCGTATCAAACAGCAATTCCATTTTTATAAATCCTGTTAGTGCCAATGAAATATCTACCATAGTAAACAGTATGAAAAAAAAAGCTGGTGGAGTGGATGGAATAAGTGTTAAAGTCCTAAAGCATATAATAACATACATTAGTGAACCTATTCTGCATATCTTCAATCTTTCAATCGAAAATTCAACATGGCCGCTAGCGCTTAAAAGGGCGGAAGTAATACCAATTTACAAGTCAGGAAAGAAAAATCTACCTACAAACTATAGACCAATTTCTCTGATATCAAATATTGCAAAAATCTTCGAAATAGTAATACATGATAGATTCACGAAATTTTTCGTGAAACATAATATAATATCAGATAATCAATTTGATTTCATGAAAGGTAAGGGTACTAGCCATGCCTTAGCACGTATAACAAAATTCATTTGTAGCAACATTGATACTTCTACTCCAACAATAGCAACTTTCCTTGACTTGTCTAAGGCGTTTGTCACGGTCAACCATTCAATACTTCTAGAAAAACTTGAGCATTGTGGAATAAGAGGTGACGCGTTGAAACTATTGAAAGATTATTTAGCAGATAGAAGACAAATGGTAAAATTCTTGGACTGCAAAAGTAATGAATTACGAATAACAACTGGACTCCCGCAAGAAACAATACTATTCCACTACTACAATACCACTACTTTTCCTAGTTTATATAAATGATGCATTGAAGATCATCCCAGAGAGTAATATCATATCCTACGCGGATGATACTGTATTTATTAGCAATGGCCTGAGCTGGGCTTCAGCCCAAGCAAAAATGAATAACTACCTCGAAAAAATAAGTAAGTGGCTATCAACCAACAAGCTATCTTTAAATACTAAAAAGACTGTTTGTATAACTTTTGGAGCGTATTGTCAGAGTGTTCCTGATGCCATTGATGTTCGTATAAATGAACAAACTATTGATACAGTCGAAACAAACAAATATTTAGGAGTAATAATTGACAGTAGATTAAAATGGAAACATCATGTACAAAATCTGAAGAGCAGAGTCAGGTATCTGCTGTTTATTTTTAAGAAAATAAGTTATTTAATGAATACCAAACAATTATTAGCAATCTATAATGCTCTATTTCATAGTATCGCTATATATGGCATTATAGCGTGGGGTGGCGCTTATGGTGATGTGATTAATCCCTTGATCTCGTTACAGAAGAGAATGTTTATAATTATTCTCAAAAACAATAAACAAAGCACATCAGTGCCTTTAAACATTACAGAATGTTTCATTATTGAGTCAGTTATACACAATTACAATGACTTGAAAACTAAATTTCTACAATCGAACAGTAAAACAAGAAATAAAATCATAATGCTTTCAAGAATCTACTAGACCTTGTCCACAAGAAATAGCGAGTACATTGCTGTGAAATATTTCAACCAACTGCCTCTTGAATTGAAGAATATCAACTTATCTATGAAATCCATTAAGATCAAAGTGATAAAGTGGATAAGGACAAAGAATATAATATTTATATAATTTCGTGTTATGAATATAAAAATTCTAAGATTGTTACACTTTTTTTGTTAATTACATATACACATTTAATCAATTATGGGTGATAAACGGGATAAAGTGTTCTTAATGATAACATTACTTTAAAAACTATCTTAATTAGATTTAAGAATTCCAGAACTCTGTACAGGTATTTGATTACCTCTATAGTCTTAGAGTTTATTTTGTATATTTTGGTATATGTAAATATAACTCTATGTATATTTCTGGTGAAATAAATAAATAAATGTATACAGATTAGAGCCCAATTTGAATGAGAAAGACATAGTAGACTATTTGATTACTAAGAATATCAATTCGGTTAGCTGTACTAAGTTAAAATCGAAATATCCAGAGGAATATTCTTCATTCAAAATCACCGCACCGCACCGTTCGAACTTCTAGATGAATTAAAAAAAACCTGAAAATTGGACAAGATATTCGTGCATTAACCGATTTTTCCTAAATCTAGGCAAACCAAATAAGTCCAGTTAGATAGTTTCTTCAATATTGCGTATGTGAATCAATTCGTAATAAATCAGAACTTCTGGAACTCTACTTAGAAAGACAAAATATTAATGTATTGTGCATCTGTGAACACTGGTGCACTCGAATTGAGTTAGACTCTTTTAATATTAGTAACATTATACTAGTGTCAAGTTTTTGCAGAAATTCGTTCAAGTATGGGGGTGTAGCCATCTTTATGCGTGATAATATTCAATTTTCAAAACTTGATATTAAAAAGTTTTCAATTGAAATTGATTATGAAGTGTGTGGTACTAATTTGGTTCTTAATAATGTGACTTTTTTCTTAGTGTGAAGGCCTTACTGAACTTTAATTCCTTTTATGATAGGCTGAATGATACTTTGTTAGATGTTCTAAAATCTAACAAATCTGTTGTGTTGTTCGGTGACCTAAACATTGATTATCTAACAAAATCAAAACAAAGAAATGAACTTCTCAATATTTGTGTGTCTTTTAAACTAAATGTGATTAGCAATGGGCCAACAAGAATAGGGAGGCCAGATGGATCCTATTCAGAAGCAGCTATCGTTCATGAACAGTTTAATGGACCCGGTCCTATCCGATCATATAAGCTTAATACTCCATTTGAATTTAGCCTTCTTCAAGTCAAGAATCAATGATAACTCAATTTAGAAATTATCCAGGGCATATTCAGATGATAATCTCCAGAAATTACACCACTGGATTTCAAAGCAAGATTTTTCGTTTCTCCTTAACTGATGCGGAATTAGGATTTAAAGATTTCCTCAATACCTTATTAACTGGTTTAGACCAATGTATTCCCTTGGAACTTAAAAGAATGACTTATAAACCTACCAATAAATGGGTTTCAACTGACATTATTAATGAGGGTAGAAGATTGCGGGACTTTTACTCAACGTTGTGCAGAGGAGGAAGCTCTAATCTCTACAATTTGTATAAAGCATTTAAAAAGCAACATCGTATAAACATATTCATCGCCAAAAAAACATATCACATCAACAGAATTCAGTGTGCCGTCAATAGAACCAAAGAAGCTTGGAAAATTATTAATAACTATTTAAACAAGAATAGAAAACAAAAAAGCATCTGTATACAAATGAATGGAAAATTTATTACGGAGGCAAGTGAAGTTGCGGAAGAGTTTGCTAAGTATTTCTCCACCATAGCGTTGCAAACTATCAATCATTTTCTTCCCTCACCAACATCACGGCTATATACCCTATCAAGTGTTAGATCAATGTATTCCTTCTACATGACACCCATAGACACAATGGACCTAGAATATGTTGTCTCTAAAATGTGTGCTAAAACTTCGTCAGGTATTGATGGTTTCTTAATCAAATTAATCAAAAACAATCTTGACCTTCTATTAAAATCTCTTGTACAGCTGTACAATAAATCAATAGATCAAGGGGTATATCCAACTTGCCTAAAAGTAGCTTTGGTAGTTCCATTGCTAAAAAAATCGGACCCGCGTATTTTGGATAACTATAGACCAATATCGAACGATATTCGAACGATTGATTTACAATAGAATGATGGCATACCTTGTCAAAAACTTTCCAAATGTCAGCATGGTTTCAGAACAAAAAAATGTAGAAACAGCTTCCTGCAGCCTCGTGAAATGTATTTTAGAGAAACTGGACAAGGGACATCACGTTATTGGATTATTTTTTGACTTAACTAAGGCATTTTATACAGTGGATATAGATTTTCTTATTAACAAATTGAGCGTTTTGGATTTCGGGGATGTTTTTCAAATCTATTTGATCGTTTGTAACAAATCGCAAATTAATTGTCAAAATAAATAGTTACTTTTCTTATGCAAAGGATATCTCAATAGGGGTACCGCAAGGATCTGTCTTGGGTCCTCTCTTATTCATTTTATTTATAAATGATCTCCCAGAGTTTTTAGGCGCTGAAAGTACTTTGTTCGCCGATGATACAACAATTGCAGTATCAGCAAAGAGTTCTGAGGAATTACATGCGAAGGTAGTGGAGGTTATATTAAAATTTAATAATTGGTGTACCGAAAATAAGCTAATATTGAACAGCAACAAAACCGTCTGTCTGCAATTTGGCAAAAGGAAAATTGTACCAGCTAATTTTCGATTAATTATTAACAAAGTTTCAAGCTAACCAGTTATTCCAAACAACGCGATGATTGACTCCAAGATCTCAAGCAAGAGAGAAATAATAACGGCGATCCGACACGTGAAAGCAGGAAAAGCGGCTTGTACAGATAATATTTCAACAGTATTATTTAAACAATTTTCTGATGAAATTGGCAACATACTGCACCCAATTATTACCAAGGCTTGGGAGGAGGAACAGTTCCCAAGCACTATCAAGGAAGAACTCATTATTAAACTACCAAAAATGGGTGATGTGACTCAATGCGAGAACTGGCGTGGAATAGGTAATCTATTAAACATTATAAACAAAATCATAATGACGGCCATCAAACTCAGAGTGGTGGGTGTGATTGATCACAATCGCACAATACTTATGCAAGAACAAGCAGGGTTTTGTCCAAAATGCGGGTGTACCGTCCACATCAAGACATTGAAGATCACAATAGAGCAGTCAAGTGAATTCCAATCCCCTTAGTACCTAACATTCGTTGACTTCAAACAAGCCTTTGACAAACTGAAACACCAAGCTCTCTGGCATATACTGGAAAAGAGTGGGACCCGTTTCTCTTTATTCTGGCCTTCGCATAATGGGGTCTTCACAGCTGCTTAGGAGAATTAGCATACGAGGATGATATATGTGTGCTTAATCACTCACATGCCGATATGCGTGTTAAGTTGGAGAAGCTTAAGAACGCAGCAAGCGAAGTTTAGAAATAAGAAATAGATACGGAATTAACTGCCTTAAAATGCAAGAAGTAAGGATAAATTTCCGCAAACAGCAGCCCATGTCAATCCAAGAAGCGTTGATCGAAAGAGTGGACGACTACTATACCTACCTAGTTAACACTGTTGATGAAAGTGGCGGCACTGAAAAAGATATTCAAGTAACTATGCCTACGCCCCATATGGCAATCTACCATATACAGCAAGAACATCAAGCTTAGAATATTGAATAACAACGTTAAACCAGTCCTGCTGTATGGACGTGAAACGTGGTAGCTGATAAAAAAGATAACTCGACGGCTCCAAACTATCATTAACAAATGTCTAAGGCGCATTCTGGGAATTTTCTGCCCAAACATAATTTCCAACGAAGTATTACTAAAGTTGGCGAACTAAGAACCTATAACTGTGCAAATAAAAAGAAGAAAGTGTAAATGGATAGAGCACACTCTGCGGCCGGATAACAGGAACATCGCTCGAATGGCCTTAGACTGGATTCTATAAGGCTGCCGCAATCGTGGTAGGCCAAAATCATCTTGCCGAAGAATCGTCAGTAAAGAGGCGGAAGATGCAGATAAAACCTGGACGGAAATTAAGAAACTCGCAATCAACAGGGTCAGATGGTAGCCTTTTGTCGAGGCTATATGTTCCACACGGTATGTTTGAGAAATACTACAGAATATATAATACTATATATGCCAGTTCAGTGAGCGAATCCAGCGCTGGAATGCCACTGTAATAATGTAAACCGGCTCCGGAATGTACACATTCCAGTGAGCAATCCAGTCCAGTTACTGGATTGACGGTCTAGTTTTTCCGTCCAGCTTGCCCATTACAACAGGTGGCTGAGGCTTTTGCGCTATATTTCCAGTAGGTAAAAAGTAAGGAGTGACTTCTAGTTTTATTTTTGCAGGTAATCATCTCTGAATATCGTATACCTACGTTGGATGCTATTTGAAATGTTTTGAAACAACTCATAAAAAAATTGATATTTAGATTATAGATTGTTATATTATGTATGATTATCCATAACATAGGATGGTTTCACCAATTCTATCAATAAAACTTTTCTGCCGTCATTCTCATTGCCAATCTGTATTCAGGTAGATCTTTTAGCTCCAGCTGTCACAAAGGCATTGTTGAGCCTTGCTTTATAGTTCTTTTGCAAAACCAATTTCTCACTCGAATCCGTTTTTCTTTCTTTAGTTCTTCTTCCTACACTACATCACTTACTTCATCTAACATTACTTATTGGACAGCATTGCCACAATTTTCGAACTCCTTTCTTGAAATCGTTG